>JAPFRF010000008.1:20345590-20693090 GCA_029282475.1 Phrynocephalus forsythii | reverse complement strand
ACTCATGTGCTCCATTACTAAGTTCTCATGCCTCGTCCGATCCTTGCAATCCAACTCGGAGCAGACTCCAGAAAGCTTTTTTTTTAATGCAGTTAATGCTGGGGTCTTGCATTGCATGCCTGATAAAGATCCATCGGCTTTACAAAAGACCTGCTGCTGCTGGAAGTGAAAGTGCTGATAACTGTCCCTTGAGCTGAACCAACATAGTTGCCCTGCAGAAAGTTTTTTTTTTATGGGGGGGGGGAGCTGGTCTCCCATGAACATTTGCCTTTCATCCTACAGAGATCCTGGTGAGAAGGGAGAAATATCATAGAATGGAAGAAAGCAGTCGCCCCCTACTTTTACATTGCATGGTCTCTGGCACCCTCTAGTGTTCAGTTCTGATAAATACACATAATAAATTGTGCACTTCTGGGTTGCTGTTGTTTTTGTATTTAGTATTTTCGGGCAACGGATGGGTGGATCAGTGCATACAGACTCCATGGGTTGAGGGGAAGCTGTTGTACAAAGCCCAGCACTGCATTAGGGCCGGAGGGGGTGTGATTCTTGGGGCAATAAAAATAACTGTCCCAGGGGCTCCTTCCACAGCCCGCCGCTGGTATGTCATCACTTACGGCATTCCTGAAGACGTAGTTGACAGTGGCTGGCCATGAGGTGGATGCAGCCATCGGGGTCCAGGTTTTGGTTCATGCAGAGCTGCCGGTAGGCAGCGCACACTTTGCTAAGGGCCCAGTTTCTAGCAGGCTGGTCCGGCATTGCCTGGGATTGCAGTACAGCTTCGCAGCTGGGCAGGGCGTCTGGGAGCCCTTCCAAGGCTGTGGAGAGAAGCAGGGGTGGCGGGGGCGGTGTGTGTGTGTAGAGAGATTAAGGCTGAGGTCAGATGACACGTGAATTCCTATTCCCCATAATTATCATGTTCTCCCAGGCAAGTTCTATCCTGGAGCGATCAGATGTGCAGCTTGTGTGTTTGCCTCCTTGTGGCCAAATGCAAAAACAAAAGCAACCTTATTTCCAGCATGTAGAGTGAGATAGATAGATGCTTGTTGCATCTTAAGTCAGCTCCGCATCTAATGGCATGCTAACTGCATCGCATTGTTCTAGTCCCGGAAGCTGATATTCTGTCCCTCCTCCTTCCCCTCCTCCTCCTCTTCCTCTGCCGTTCGCGCCCAAAGCGGAGGGCAGCACGGCTCTTCTGGGCAGGAGGCAGACGAGCGCCCGAAGTAAAGCGGGGAGGAACGTCGGTGGCAGCGATCGCGCCTCCAAGCACTCCCCGCTGCTTCACCCTCGCCAGTGGCACGACTCTTATGCTTGTTATTTGCATGTGCACGTGTGCACGCACACACACACACACACACACACACACACACACACACACACACACACACACACACACACAAAGGAAGAGGGAGGCAGATATAGCTAGTGGGGGCCTTGGCAACGGTGGGAGGCAGGCCACAGCCCGGAGGAGTAGGGACTGGACCGTGTGGGGCAGGCGTTGTGGGGGAGGGCGCCAAAACTGGTTTTATCCCCGGGCGCTCCGTACTCTAGCTACGCCTCTGATGAAACAGCTGGTGCTGCCCCAGCGGAGGGGGAGGGGGCGTTTTTAGGTGGTGGGCACTTACTTACAGGTGCATTTCTGGGTCCAGTTCCCGCAGTCTCCAAAGAGGCAGAGAGGGCACGCCTCACACTGCCGCACCCTCAACGCGTGCTCCGACGTGGCCGCCTCCATGGCCAGCAGGGCGTTCTTCATGGCGGCCTCGAGAACCAGGGTGCCCCTGTTGGAGAGCGCTGGAGAGGGCGACGAGAAAGCTAGCATGAGGAGGAGGAGGAGGAGGAAGGGATGATTTGCAAGAAGAAACCCATTGCCAAGGCTCTAACCCAGGCATGTCCAAAGTCCGGCCCGGGGGCCAAATGTGGCCTGATTTAAAATTTTGAGTGGCCCTCAGCCTCTTCTCCCTCCTAACTCAGCCTGTCACTCATCCCCGCCAGCCAGCCCTTCCCTGTGCTGGCTAGAGAAATCAGCTTGCAGTTTTATGTTTTGCCTGTCCTCCCTGCCTCCGTCCATCTCCTCAGCCAACCGTCCTGCCTACCCACTCCTGGCTCTGTTGCTGCAGCGTCTTCCCCACCTCCTTGCGAGGGAGGGCAGCATATGTGAGCAGTGGTGCATCTTGGGTGCGCGTGGGCTGATTCCCAGGCTGTGCAACAGCCACCGGGCTCTTGGGCGCCTTGAAACCAGAGCATTTGCAGCTGTTGCAGATGCGCATGGACCACACCTTTTCTCCCCCCTTCAGGTTGGCCCCCACACTTTTTCACCTCACCAAATCTGGCCCTCCTTGCAAAAAGTTTGGACACCCCTGCCCTAACCCCTTCCCCTGCCAACTTGGTTGCCCCTGCAAATGCCACAGTTTTCTTCTGTGCCTGGGGAGGAGGCCAGTGGCAGAAGGGGTGGAGGGAGAAACATGACCCAGGGAGGTGTGCTGTGCACTTGCAGAGGAAAATCTGGTCTTGCCAATCCACCATTGTGCTGAGTTGATATACCTCCCAGTCCCTGTATTCACAGCAACGTATGAAGGAAAGCTCTTGGTGGATAGGGCAGGATGTAGCCGGGGAGACTTGACCCTGTGCGGCACTAAACCTTAACCACTTGTTAATTAAACTGTAAACCGCCCAGAGAGTGCTAGAAGTGCTACCGGGCAGTATATAATCATTGTATTCAATTGTTTTGTTTGTTTGTTGTAAACCGCCCGGAGTTCCTTTTTGGAAGACGGGGTGGTATATAAGCTTTAAAAATAAATAAATAAATAAATAAATAAATAAATAAATAAATATAAGCAGAACACTTTGCTTTCTTAGCCATTCTACCTCACACTATAATGTAAACTCACCTTGTGGTTAAATCGCTGTATTGCGGTCAAGACTCTGCTCACAGGGCCAGTGGTGGCGAACGTTCGGCACCCCAGATGTTTTGGACTGCAATTCCCACCATCCTTTGTCATTGGCAATACAGGCTTAGAATTCTGGGAACTGTGGTCCAGAAAATCTGGAGTGGCGAAGGTTCGCCATCACTGGCCTAAGTCCACTCTTGTTTTCAGATCTGCCATCATGCTCCCCAGCGGCTGCTGTCCAGCCACCACTGGGCAAGTTTTCTCTATGGTCCGACACAGAGGAAGCCCTACTTTGATATTTATTTATTTATTTTATTATGGAGCTTATATATGGTACTGCCCATCTTCCCGAAGGAACTCCGGGCGGTTCACAACAATAGGTCAGCAACAACCAATTGAGAAAAACAAAATAAACAGAGTAACAACATTTTAAAACAACAATTTAACCCTGGCACAACTAAAATAATAAGACTAACTAATTGAATCGATGGTGGGGGGGGGGAGAAAAAAAAGGTTAAGCAGGGTCACCAAACGCCTCACGGAAGAGCAGCGTCTTCAGAGCCTTCCGAAAGGCTGGCAGGGACTGTGCAAGGCACACGTCGCTGGGAAGATGGTTCCACATAGTGGGGCCAGCCACAGAGAAGGCCCGGTTTCGAGTTGACTTTTCCGGGCTTCCCTGGGCGTGGCTACCCGAAGCGAGTGCGCCCGCGACATCCGCATTGGACGGGCCGAAGTTGACCGCTGGGCGATCCACTCTGCCAGGTAGTCAGGTCCTAGGCCATGGAGGGTTTTATAAACTAAAACCAGGACCTTGAATCTGATTCGGGACGCAACGGGCAACCAATGCAGGCGGGCCAGGACTGGGATGATGTGCTCGTAACGACGCGCACCCACCACCAGTCTGGCCGGCGCATTCTGGACCCGCTGCAGTCGCCGAAGGAGAGTCAAGGGCAACCCCATGTAGAAAGTGTTGCAATAATCTATCCTCGAGATCACCAGCGCTTGTACAACAGTCCTCAGGAAATCCCCGTCCAGGTATAGGCGAATCTGGGCGATTTGACGTAGATGGAAAAAAGCAGCCCTGGACACGGAAGCCACCTGGGCCTCCATGGTGAGAGCCGGGTCCAGGACCACGCTCAGATTCTGAACACTATCCGCCAGCTGGAGGGAAACTCCTTCCAAGGTGGGGAGAGGGCCTCCATAACCGGCTGGGGAACTCCCGAAGAACATCAGCTCAGTCTTCTCGGGGTTGAGTTTGAGCCTGTTAACCTTGGTCCATGCCATGACTGCCTCCAGGCACTGGTTGAGCGAGGGTCTGGACAGCTTCATCTGCAGAGGTGGAAAAGGAGATATAGAGCTGCGTGTCATCAGCATACTGGTGGCAGCAAACTCCATATCTCCTGATGACCCCTGCCAGCGGCCTCACGTAGATGTTAAACAGCATAGGGGAAAGAGACGAGCCCTGCGGAACCCCACAAGGGAGTGTCCACGGGGCCGACAGCTCGCCCCCCATGCTGCACATACTGGGGGCGGCCCCCCAAGAAGGACCGGAGCCAACTGAGAACAGTGCCCCCGATACCCACCTCGGAGAGCCGGCCCAGTAAGATACCATGGCTGAGGGTATCGAAGGCTGCTGACAGATCCAGGAGAACCAACAAGGTAGAACAACCCCTGTCGGACCCCGGATAAGGTCGTCTTGCAGCGCGACCAAAGCTGTCTCAGTCCCCCGGCCAGGCCTGAAGCCAGACTGGCATGGATCAAGGAGTTGTTGTTCCTCCAAGAAAGATTGTAGCCGGATCGCAGCCACCCTCTCAACGACCTTGCCCATGAAGGGGACGTTGGCAAACGGATGATAGTTCGCCAATACGTCCAATGCCATGCCTGGTTTTTTAAGAATGGGCTTTACCACAGTCTCCTTCAGGTGCGAGGGAAAAACCCCCTCCCTGAAGGAGGCTGTGGAGATCGCAGAAGCACATTCCGGCGTGCTCCCTCCGGCAGTTTTCAGAAGCCACGAAGGGCAAGGGTCGAAGGGGGTGGACGCGGGCCGGCAATGGGCAATAGCCCCGGAGGCCTCAGATCAGTGGGCCCTCGCATAACAAACGGTTTCTATAACATAAAATCTGTACAACATAAAAAATTCTGGAGATAGGGGAAATTTGCTTAACAGAATCGCCTATGGGGCGAATCCGTACAACATAAAAATGGTCACGATTAGGGATAACTCCGTTTTCGATGCATTCCTATGGGAAATTTGTATAAAAGAAAATTTGCTAAAAAGAATTGGGGCTCTTTGGTCTGGAAAAAAGGTGCCTAATGGGGGGTATGACTGAGACGTACAAAATAATGCAGGGCATGAGTAAAGTGGATAGAGGGATGCTCTTCTCCTGTAGCCCCAAAGATCTGTGGCAGCAGTGAAGAAGACCAATTCCATGCTAGGGATGATCAAAAAGGGGATTGAAAATAAAACAGTGAACATTATAATGCAACTGTGTAAAATGATAGTAAGGCCGCACCTGGAGTATTGTGTACAATTCTGGTCACCGCATCTCAAAAAAGACATAGTGGAACTGGAAAAGGTGCAGAAGAGAGAGACTAAAATGATTACTGGGCTGGGGCACCTCCCTTATGAGGAAAGGCTAAAACATTTGGGGCTCTTTAGTCTGGAAAAAAGGCGCCTGAAGGGGGATATGATTGAGACGTGCAAAATAATGAAAGGCCTTAGGGAAAAGTAGATAGAAGGACGCTCTTCTCCCTCTCACAAAACACCAGAACTAGGGGACATGCACTCAAACGGAGGGCTGGGAGAGTAAGAACAGGGAAAAGAAAATATTTTTTCACCCAGCGCATTGTTAGTCTGTGGGCCTCCCTGCCACAGGATGTGGTGATGGCATCTGGCCTGGATGCCTTCCAAAGGGGATTGGACAGATTCCTGGAGGAGAAGTCCATCATAGGTTACAAACCATCTGGGGATATGTGTTCTTATATTGCTTAACAGCATTTCATTTGGAACGAATAAATTCCTTTATACAAGGTACCACTGTAATGGGGCATTATTTTAAATAATGGGGGATTTTACAGTGCAATAGGATTTAAGCCCTTTGAAGTGACAAGTGTTAACATTCATGTTCCACCTAGTTTCTCCCAGGTACCTATTTGCACCTGCTGTCCATTCACCTCTGAGGAAGAGCTCAGAAGGAAGCGAAATTGCAAAGAACTGAGGACGATAAATGGGCTTGCCATGTGAACATTAGATAAAGCGACATGTGATGTGAAAATTAGAAGATTTAAAAAAACAAAACACCAATGATTTCAGAGAAATATGGAATCCATTTCTAGAACATGTTTTGATCAAAAGGAAGGGGAAATACACCAAAACTGTATTGGCCAACTGGAGTGGCATGAATTGCAAAATTCAAGTATTTGGCACCATCCGGATGGGGAATCACAGAATCATAGAATCCTAGAGTTGGAAGAGACCTCAAGGGCCATCCAGTCCAACCCTCTGCCATGCAGGAACCCCCATCACAGTATTTCCAACAGATGGCCATCCAGCCTCTGCTTAAAAACCTACAAAGAAGGAGACTCCACCACCCTCCTTTGTGGTAGCATATTCCACTGCCGAACAGCTCTCGCCGTCATGAAGTTCTTCCTTATGTTCAAATGGAATCTCTTTTCCTGTAATTTGAAAACATTGGCACAAGGTGGAGGTGAAATGTTAAGAGGGTGTTGTACAAATATAGTGTGGATTTAAGGAGTATATTGCAGTTTATGTTTGAATGTTTATGGTTTTTCTTTCTTTCGTATGTTGGTTATATAATAATAAAAAATAACAATAATAAAAAAGAGAGTTGAGGGCCAGGGAGTCCTGAAAAATAAATGTCACACTGCATCTCCCTTATTGCACAATCTTTTTTTTTTCCTGGTCGAAAAGCCAGATGGAAAACCTCCAGCCGTCTTTTCGGCGCTTCGACCAGGGAGCCTCTGACGTCAAAAGGTGTGGCCACACTCCCTCTGCCGCCACCCAACCCTCCGGGATGTGTGGGGATCACAGATTCTTGCCTTTTGGGCCAAACTAGGTCTCTATTCCTTGCCTCGCTGGTGAGGGCAGGCGACCCATTTCTCCTGTCCCCTCCAGATCAAGGGTTTGTAACGTTGGCTGGGTGATGTTTATTCCTGCAGAGAGAAGTTGAATCTCTGTGAAACTCTGGCCTGAAATCTGGCAAATGGGGTTTCCAAAAGAATCGGATGGAGAAAATGGGAAATGAGCCATAAAAACCCACTTGTTATGCTTCCCACTGATCTATGCACCAATAAATCTTCTGTCCCAGAAACAACATCAGACGTGGAGGGTGCAGTCACACATGCTGAAAGAACCTCGGTTGGGCAGATTCTATTTAAATTATTATTTAAATTTATAAATTTCTGTTCACTGGGGTAACATTGTTTCATCTGGCCAGGTAAATTGGGTTTTCCCCCACCTCACCAACATGGCCTTTTAATATATATATATATCCATTACCTGTATAGCTTCAGTCCTTATTGCTTCGGCCGATGTAAACTTTGCTGTCAATTTATTTACTTTGAGAACGGGTTGGGTGTTTTGGCCCTGGTACCTGTACCCTCTTGTCTTTCCTTCCTCTTGAATTTTTTTTTAAATGCTTAGCGATAAATCACTCTCTGTGGAAAGTTTTTGCAACAACACCACAAACTGCATTCCTCAGAAAGAGACAACTCCCCCCACACCACCACAATTAAAGGCACCCAGTTTTTAAAAGGAAGGAAGGAAGGAAGGAAGGAAGGAAGGAAGGAAGGAAGGAAGGAAGGACTGTAGATGACATATCCCACCAGCTGGCATATGGATAAACAGTTAACCGGAAAATAGCGATAGATAGATAGATAGATAGATAGATAGATAGATAGATAGATAGATAGATAGATAGATAGATAGATAGATAGATAGAGGGAAAGGTTCCCCCCACACATGTGTGCTAGTCGTGTCCGACTCTAGGGGCAGTGCTCATCTCCGTATTCAAGCCGAAGAGCCAGTGTTGTGCAAGTCCGTGGCCACGTAGACAGCATGGCTGCAAGGAAACACTGTTTTACGTTCCCACTTTCTATGGCGGTACCTATTTATCTACTTGCATTTACATGCTTTCGAGCTGCTAGGTTGGCAGGAGCTGGGGTCATCAGTGGGAGCTCGCTCCGCTGCGTGGCACCCGGGATTTGAACTGCCGAGCTGCCGACTTTGCAGCCGACAGGTTTCGGAAGCTTTAGTGCACTGAGCCACCATATAGATGGACTTAGTGGACCACCATATATATCTATATAGTTATATATAGATATAAAACCACCCAGAGTGACCTCGCTGCCAGATGGGCGGTATAACAATCCAATAAATAAATAAAACAAATAAATAAATATTGCTTACATTAAAAAGGAAAGGAAAGGAAAATCTAGAGCAGAGGAGACCCAGAAACAGGACAGAAAACATTCATGTTATATGAGATGACAAGTGTAGCCTACAGAACCAATATAAATGCGAAGAAATGTACCGATTGAACTGTGAACAGGCCAGTAGTATATCTACCACATGACTCTACTTTCAAATATATCATTATTTTTAAAAAGGAGGGGGGGAAACGGTTCAAATGGCCCATGCGATTAGACAGTACATTGCTCCTTTTCAGGTCTTAAATCTGAGAGATGCAAGCAGTACATAAGGTAGTTCTCTTTCCTGTCATTTCCGTACACCATCCGTTGAGTTTGCACATAATCTTCCCCATCTGCAGCAAGAGGTTCATAGAATCATAGAATCATAGAGTTGGAAGAGACCTCAAGGGCCATCTAGTCCAACACCCTTCCATGCAGGAACCCCATCACAATATTTCTGACAGATGTCCATCCAGCCTCTGCTTAAAAACCTCCAAAGAAGGAGACTCCACCATCCTCCTTTGGGGCAGCATCTTCCACTGCCGAACAGCTCTAACTGCCATGAAGTTCTTCCTAATGTTCAAATGGAATCTCTTCTCCTGTAGTTTGAAACCATTGCCCCGAGTCCTAGTCTCTGAAACCATGGAAAACAAACCTGTTCCCCATTCAATATGACATCCTTTCAAATATTTAAACTTAGCTATCATATCCCCCCTCAGCCTTCTTTTAGAGAGGCTAAACATTCCCAGTCCCCTAAGCCGTTCCTCATAAGACATTTCTTCCAGACCTTCAGCCATCCTGGTCGTCCTCCTCTGCACCCGCTCGAGGTTGTCAACATCCTTTTTAAGCTGAGGCGCACAGAACTGGACACAGTACTCCACGTGGGGTCTGACCAGAGCAGAATAGAGTGGTACTATCACTTCCCTTGATCTAGACACTATGCTTCTGTTGATGCAACCAAGAATCGCATTGGCTTTCCTGGCCGCTGCATTACACTGCTGACTCATGTTCAATTTGTGGTCCACCAAGACTCCCAGATCCCTTTCACAGGTACTATTCTCCAGCCAAGTATCCCATCCTATATCTGTGGAATTCATCTCTTTTACCTAGATGTAGCACCCTACATTTCCCTCTGTTGAAATCCATTCCGTTAGCTTCTCGTCACGCCTGTAGGATGGCTTTCACAAGTCGTCACTGACCGGTGGATAAACCAAACTTCTCTCAAGAGGGGTTTACTGCCCACGTACCCAATGGTGCTTCACAGAGCCCTCCTGACGGACCGTCAGTCAATTTGCCGTTCCGGACTACAGCTCCCCCGCTTGCTGGGGATGCTGGGATTCTGTAGTTAAAAAAAAAAATGTCCTGGGCCTCTGCTTCCCTGTGATTACCCCCCCCCCCCAGGACGCCTGGCTGCGTGGGATGTTAGAAACCCACAAACTAGCAAAACCTGGACTAGACAGACCTTGGTTATGACGCAGTCAAGTTCTTCTTGATATTGTTCACATTATCAGCTAGCTTCAATACAAACGGACTGAAATGGCACGTGAAAACAAAACAAAACCCTACTTCATGGTTTGAAACGCATGTGCCAACGTTTCAGAGAGGGTAGCCGTGTTAGTCTTTTCAAGAATTTCAGGCAAAAATAAACAAAACAAAACAAAACAATGTCATTCCTACCCCTGAAGATAATGCTCCTGCATCTATTTTATTTGTATTATTCCTATCTGTATTTTATTTGTATTATTTCTATCTATATTCCCTGTACTCATGGCTTCCGTCCTTGTCTGTCTAGTCCAGGTTGGTTTGTCGACATTCCAACATCCCAAGCATCCAGACTCCCTGGGGTGGTGGGGGTGGTGGAATCAGAGTCAGGCAGAGGTCCACCCCTTTTCTTTTTTGTATTACAGATCCCAAGAGCCCCAGCAAATGTGGGCTGTGTAGTCCAGAACGGTAGATAGGCCCACAGTCTGTTCAGGAGGGCTTTGCAGCACCATGGTGGCCGTGGGCAGTAAACCTCTCTTGAGAGCAATCTGGTTCACCCCCAGGTATGTGAGGACTTACCTGTGCAGCTAGCGGTCCAAGTGTGACACAGTGGACAGAGTGATGGGACTAGGACTCTGGAGAACAGCATTCAAATCCCTACCTGGCCATGGAAACTCAATGAGTGGGTAAGACTGGTAAAAAACGCTCCTTAAATAGCTTACCTACCCAGAAAGCCCTGTTAGGGACACCATAGACCAGTGGTGGTGAACCTTCGGTGCTCCAGATGTTTTGGACCGCAACTCCCACAGTGCTATGTCACTGATAATACAGGCTTGGGATTCTGTGAGTGGCGGTCCAAAACATCTGGAGTGCTGAAGGTTCGCCACCACTGCTATAGAGTGAAGCGCTCTTCAAGTACTCTAATTTGAAAGGTCATCCTACAGAGAAGAAGCAGGATCTGTTCTCTGTCGTCCCCCCCCCTTGAGTGCAGGACACACAACAAGGGAGCGGAGGCGGTTACTTCACGTCCTTCTTTGTTCCGTGACTAGTTTTGTACCGTGACAGCGTTGGTCGCGATCACATGGTTTTGTCCCTCTTTCAGTGTTTTCATGGTCGTGATAACTTGTTTCGTGACAAGTGTTACCTCACGGTCCTGTACCGTGACAAACACTGAATTTGTCTAGCTTCATTTTCCCTTTTTTGGGGGGGGGGCTTAAAAATTCTTTTTTCGATATTTTGCTTCTGAAAAGTAAAAACAAAACAAAACAAAACAAAAAAGGACACAGTTTTCTGAGAGGAACGAATTTTTTGTTGTGTGGTAGTCGTTACTGCACGTGGTCTTGTCTCAGAACAGAAAGCGGGAACAAAGAGTGACAAGGGAAAACCCTACCCCAGCACCAGGTACAGGACTGTCGCGCTTAGCACCCGTTCTGGGGGCGTGGTCGAGACAAATTTCAGTAGTTGCACGAAGGACGTGAAGTAACCACCTAATATGGTCCAATGGATGCTTTGGTTTACCTAATACAGTGGTACTTCGACTTACGAATTTAATCCGTTCCAAAGGCATGCTCTTAAATCGAACTACTCTTAATTTGGGGTACCTATCTTAAAAATCGAAAAAAATGTTTAAAAAATCAAAAAATGAAAAAAAATGTAAGTCGAGCAGACCATATCTAAAATTTGTAAGGCGGCAGTTAAAATGGCAACAGTTTTCCACTCTTAAGTCAAATTGCTGTTAAGTCAAGCTGCTCTTAAGTCGGGTTACCACTGTATAAAAATCCCCATCTAGATAAGAAAAATCCAGACAAACAGGAACAAGTCTAGAAGTAGCCAACAAGGATGATCAGGGGACTGGTAACTAGACCCTATGAGGATAGACTGGGGGGAAAAATTGGCCTGTTTAGTCTGGAGAAAAAGAAGACTGAGGCAAAATATGGTGCTCGTTTTCAAATATTTGAAAGGCTGTTATCCAGAGGACAAGCAAGATGTGTTCTGCATCATCCCTGATTTCAGGGCATGCAACAATGGGCTTGAGCTGCAAGAAGCCAAATTCAGGCTGGAATATCAGGGAAAAACTCCATAACTGTTAGAGCAGTACAACAATGGAACTCATGACCTCAAGTTGGGTTGAGTGCTCCAGTGCTGGAGAAAAAGGAATGCCTGTCTGCCAGATCGGCGTTGATTTGGGGCAGGAGCCTTATAGGTTCCTTATATCTCCATTAGAGATGGGCACAAAAGAATTTTTTTGTTTTGTTATTCGTTATTTGTTTTATTACATAACGAAACGAATAACGACCCTAGGGGCAAATTTAACGCGAACCAAACCAAACCGAGAAAAATTGGTTCGGTTAGGTTCGTTTCGTTAATGTGGGGGCGGAGATGTCTCCTACCTGGTGCTGGTCCGGAGGTCCTTTCGCACCGAGCTGCACGGAGGGAGCACGCACCTCGTCGGTGCCATCGAGGGACGCGGCGGGCTCGAGCCTCAGCCCAGCCCCGGGAGGAGAGATAAGAAACAGGCTGCATTTAGGTGGCCAGAGCAGCACGGCTTCGAAGCCGCCGCCCCCTTGTGCCTCCCTCCTGTGGCCCGTTATTGCAGGGCCGATCAGGAGGGGAGATAAGGAGGCCGCACTTAGGGGGCCAGAGCAGCATGGCTAGGACGCCGCTCCCCCTCTTTATTCCTCCCACGCCCATTCGTAGGCACCCCCCAGCTCCGATCGGGCCCCAGGGGCCGCGCAGTAGGCGCTGGGGGGGAAAGCGGGGAAAAACGAATAATGAATTAACAAAACGAAATGGATTTTTTTTTTGCAAAAATTCGCAACCCCCCAAAAAAAACCTCCTTAACGAAATGAAATGAAACCAAACACCATTTTTTCGATTTGTGCCCATCTCTAATCTCCATTACTCTAAGACTCGGTCCTTCCCCAAGATAGCTACATCCAGACACAACTAACCCTCTGGTTTAAATAGTTCTGAAAAGAACGGGTTGGACATATTCCAGAGCAATTTCTCTGGGTATTCGTGGAGAAGGGAGTGCTTTGCTAATCCTTGGGAAACTCAGCAAACCCTCTAGCCAAGATGGGCCATGCTGACTTTAAAGCCGAGTTGTTCGGAAATTTCACACGCCCTGTGCAGAGTTTTGGTTGGCCGGATCGCTCAGTGGGTTTAGGCATCTGGCTGTGGGGCCGAAGGGCTGGGACTTCAGTTCCCCTACTGCTCCTCCCAGGAGAAGAGCCAACCTGTGTGGCCTTGGGCAAGCTGCACAGTCCCAGGGCACCCTCAGAAGAAGGCGACGAGAAACCCTTTCTGAGTATTTTCTGCTTGCTAAACCCTAAAAAGGGTACTATCATAACTGAGATACAGTACAGATTTTGCATACTCAAAATCACAACTTTGGACCCTTGGAAGGACTCCATCTAAGAACATAAGAACATCATCCAGTCCAGCGTTCTGTCTCACACAGCGGCTCACCGTTTGCTTCAGGGCATTCCCAAGCAGATGTCTTCACCTGCTTACGATTCCCCGCAAATGGCATTGAGAGATATCCTGCCTCTCTCTCCAACCCGGAGGTTGTCCTTAGACATCCATCATGATAGCTTATGGATACCCTTGTCCTCCATGAACCTGTCCAATCCTTTCTTAAAGCTGTCAAGGCTGACAGCGATCACCACTTCTTCTGGCAGGGAGTTCCACAGACCAGTGATCCTCTGGGTGGAAAAAGTACTTCCTCTTATTTGTTTGAGCTCTAGCACCCAAAAGTTTCATGGAGTGCCCCCTAGTTCTAGTGTTGTGAGATAGGGAAAACAGCTAAATAATGCGAAAACGGCAGCCAGAGAGGTCCCACGAGAAGAGATCATTTGCTCTAACTACTGAACAACACTGCCTCCTGCATCATAGTACTGCCTTTAAAGAAAAACAAGACAGAAGAGCCAAATGATTCCAAGGCTGGGTTTTCAAATGCTTTGTTTGTTCTCCGGTCTCCTAATTTTTCATCCACGTAGTAGCCCGACGAAGACCTCTGGAGAACCCAAAACCTTGCCCACTTTTAGGTCAGCTGTGTTGGCCGGCGGAAGAGAAATCCTGAGCTCTGATCTTCGTCCATTAAACACACACACAGACACACACACAAGCGGACAGTCGGTAGATGAGAGGTAAAAAGAAGGCAATGGCCCCGATCTAAAAAAAAAAAAACTAGGTCACTTTGCCGCTTTGACCCGCTCCCTCCCATCTTTCTGCTGGCCATCACGGGTGGCAGGAAGCAGAGCTGCCAGGTGGAAACATAGCCAGGACTCAAAAACTGGCCGGCCGGCCAGCCACGGGGCTCCCTCTTACCTCGCAAGACGCTGGGTGGCATGGGGAACAGCTCCTTGACTAAAGGAGCCGCCGAGGCAGCCTCTGTGAGGCAGATCAGCAGGAACAGCCGGGCGCTCATGTCCCAGGAGGTGCAAGAGACCGGTGGCATCCGGACGAGGGAAACAGGACAAGTTTCTCCTCCTGGCTGCTTGTCCAGAAAGGAGGGGGGTGGCCTGGCTTTCCTTCTTTCTCTCTCCTTCCCACTGGCCGGAGACAAGTGCTAACAATGCCTGGACTGCCTTTATATATACAGTGCAGGGGGCGGGGGGCCGGGACTGTGTGTGTGTGTGTGTGTGTGTGTGTGTGTGTGTGTGTGTGTGTGTGTGTGTGTGTGTGTGTGTGTGTGTGTGTGTGTGGGGGGAGAGAGAACAACATTTCCCATGGTTTTGGGGTTGGAAACAAACAGCTGAATTCATTAAGGAGAGCACTGGTGCCAGGCAGGGTCTTTGCCACGGGGATGGGAGGGGATGTTGAGGTGGTGGTCATTGCTGGTGGCGGTGAGGCCAAGGGGGGGGGGTTGTTAGGGAGATTGGGAGGGGGAAAGACACGTAACAGCCCCAGAAGGTGGTCGTGGTGGCCACAGCGTAGGGTGGCCGTGGCGGCTGCCCTGGGGAGATTCCCCGCTTGGGGTTCGTTAGGGTTCTTCCACTGAGCCAGCCCCTCGTTTGGCCTGCTGTACCGCCGGGGGGAGTCGGCGCGCTTCCCTCCGCTGAATGAGTCCATTGTCCCCCCGGGGAGACGGAGGACACGGCACCATCAAAAGGCCCGCCTTGCTTGATCATTTTCAACGCTTTTATCTGCGCCAAATGGAATCTTGTCAGTTCAGATCGTTTTGGCCTCCAAGCGGGGCGAGAGGCCGGACAGAGGGAGCAACGGTGGCAGGGGAGGCAGAGCAGAAAACCTGGTCTTTCTCTCTCCCTTTAACTCCCCCCACGCCACTTTCCATCACCAGAGGCATGGGGTGGGGAAGGAAGCAGCCCTGGGGAAGAGCTAGGGGGCAAGACAGGAGGCTGGCCAGTCGTGGGGAAGAAGAACATAAGAACCTAAGAACAACCGTGGTGGAACAGGCCACAGCCCATCCAGTCCAGCATTCTGTCTCAGACAGCAGTTCACCATTTGCTTCAGGGTATTCCCAAGCAGGTGTCTTCACCTGCTTACGATCCCCCGCAAATGGCATTGAGAGATATCCTGCCTCTCTCTCCAACCCAGAGGTTGGCCTTAAGCATCCATCATGACAGCTGTTGATACCCTTGTTCTCCATGAACTTGTCCAATCCTTTCTTATAGCTGTCAAGGCTGACAGCGGTCACCACTTCTTCTGGCAGGGAGTTCCACAGATCAGTGATCCTCTGGGTGGAAAAAGGACTTCCTCTTATTTGTTTGAGGCCCAGCATGGGCACCAAACCATCCCAAGAAGACTTCCAGCCTGGCCTCCACAAAAGATGCTCCTGCTTGCCCATGACTGTCGTTTTCACCAAGGAGCCCAACGTCTCTTCGCTGGACCATAAGGAACTCTTGTGTCTGCTGCTCATTACGCCACCGAGGACCAGTTGGAAGGCAGGCGGCCGACTGGGTGTGCTAGCGTGAAGAGGACTGGGCCAAACCATGGTTGTGTCTATGTATCGGCCACTTTTAGAAAGGAGTTGCAACTTTTCACGGGGTAGAGAAGAACCCAAGAGGCAGAGACACAGGAGGGCACAGTGCTGCCTCATCTTCCCCTCACCGGCATTCCAAACAGAGTGGGACGCGAAGAACAACAAATATCCCCCATCCTTTCAACGGTTGCCGCCATGGTGTCTGGCCTGGTTTGAAACAAAAGTCATCCGTTTTTCCCCTCCAACACCCTCGAGGCACCGTTTCCCTGTTCTCCCTCCGTGAACACATCTGTTTTATAACCTTGCCCAGGAGGATTCTGGGAAAGTGGAGCAACGGAAGGCCTAAATGAACATTCAGGGATGAGATGGGGCTGCCAACCCCTGGTTTCCCCATGTGAGCCAGCTAAGACCGAGCACACGATACACGTGGGTGGGAAAGTAAGTGAAGCTCAGCGCTCTGCGCGAACTGTGCTGATCAAGGCTTGCAGATTTAGGAGATGATTTAGGAATAATATTTTCAGAACTGCAGAGCTAAAAAAGGATGGATCGTCAAGCCCAGCCCATTGGGGGGGGGGAGACACCATGGGGGAATCAAACTCGCAACCTCTGGCTCCAGAGCCAGGTACATAAACCACGAAACTATCCAGTCAGCCCAAACTATAATCTTAATCTTGTTGTAATCTTAGAATTGCAGAGTTGGAAGGGACCCTGAGTGCAGATAATCAAGTCCTGTCCCAGACAAGGAAGGACAGTGATTCTGACTTAGGTGGTTACCTCACGTCCATTTTGTCTCTGTTAGTATTGCACTTAGGAGTGGTACAAAAAAATCTTACGTCACATCCGTCGCATAACTACTGAAATTTGTCTAGACCACGCCCCCAGAACGGGTGCTAAGCGTGACAATCCTGTACCTGGTGCTGGGTAGGGTTTTCCCTTGTCTCTCTTTGTTCCCGCTTTATGTTCCGAGACAAGACCCCGTGTAGTAACGACTGTCATGCAACAAAACATTCGTTTCTCTCAGAAAACTGTCTGGACAAATTCAGTGTTTGTCACGGTACAAGACCATGGGGTAACACTTGTCATGAGACAAGTTATCATGACCATGGGAACACTGAAACAGGGACAAAAACACGTGATCGCGACCAACGCTGTTACAGTACAAAACTAGTCACGGAACAAAGAAGGACGTGAAGTAACCGCCTTAGTGGCCTCCTCCAAGTTCTATTGTTTATAGGCCTGTACAGGTCTTGCAGACTCAAGGCTATGCCTTCCTTCATTGAGTCAATCCATCTCATCTACCCAGCCCGGTCGGCCACATTCTTTTGAACGCCTTGCCCCATTCTTATGACACCTTTCCAGGTTAGGCCCGGGCGCTCCTTCCTGCTTCTCTTTCTAATAAATTACATGTTCAGAGAAGACGGAAGTTCTCGGGCTCTACTTCCTTCCTGCTTCTTCTCCAAGCGATGGATGTTTTCGTCTTTGTCCTCGGAACTGGCAGGCACATGTCTCCTCAATAAGGAACACAATCACCAGATTCGCCGTCTCTATCTGATGTCACCTTCTAATCTAGTCTGGATGGATTTCCACAAACCAATTAAGTGCAAGTTCCTTTTTCTAATTCCTTTTCAATAGCCATACGCCAAGCATCAAACTGCAGAACTCAGCTACTATAAATATCAGTATTTTCCTCTTTAAAAGCCCTCTTTGGAAAGGCAGTGGTGACAGGGTGAACATGAACTGAGGAACAGGATCCAGCTTTCCCAAGGAGGTAGTGTTTGTAACACATTTTTTGCAGGAGAATAGGTGTTAGTCATTGTAAGTTAATCCCTTCAACACAATACAATGTCTAACACCTATTCTCCTGAATAGGACAAGTTTTCTCTTTCCCACAACTTTAAAAACCCCAGTCTCACTCACTCTATACCCCAGAGTGCAGAGAGAACTCCTAGTTCTCTGAGCTCCTTGCGCACTGAAGATGCCAGCCACAGAGTCTGGCAAACGCCAGGAAGAAAAACTTCCAAAACACTGCCAAACAGCCTGAAAAACTCACAACAACTATCAGATCCTGGCCACGAAAGCCTTCAAGAATTCACTGGGTGACATTTGTCTATTCATAATCGGTTAGCCTGACCTACTTTATAAGGCTGCTGTTAAGAAAAAGTAGGAAGTAGGTGAGCCATGAGTTCTGCTCTGAGTTTACCTAAAGAAAGGCAGGCTGTAAAAATAACAACAAATGCCTGGAGGAATAAATCACACATTGTATTGATACATGTTTTAATACAAACAGCTTAGAGATGTTGTCATACAAAGTGGTATATAAATAAATGCTGCGCACACGCATCCTTCCAGGAATTAAAAAAGAAGCACGCAGGAAATGTTAGCACACTTTATAACACCGATTTGTGTGTGCGTGTGCCTGTGTCTGTGTGTGTGTGTGCGCGCGCGCTTTCTCAAAATGGACATGCAGAGAGATTTGTTCCACGCACTCAAAAAATCAGATGAAACTAACCGGGATTCACGGTGCTGCTGCTGCCTCTTTGATAGCAGAGAAGGAGGGGAACGGGTTGGCGGTGGTGGCCAGCAGCCTCTTTTTTGCACGCACGCCCGGCCTGGCGCAGACAATGCCATTGTACGGCAGAGCCCTTAATTGTCCCACAGAGTGTCCTCGACAATAGCCACTTCTCCGGCAGATCAAAGGACCGTAATTGCAATGGGCAAAGGGCCCCCGAAATGGTTGGCACTGGCGTCGGGGCAAAGGGGAAGATTAAAGAGCCGGCCAGCTTCGGCTGGTTGGCAATCGTGTCTCTCCCTCTCTTTCCCTTTTTCTCTTCCAGTGACAGGCGGTGGGGTGTCAACCCCCTTGATGTTTGGGGAGTCAAGAGAGACTCCCGCAGACCTCCTTGCTCTGCAGGCAGGTGCAAACTGGAACAAAATGGCTTTATCGGTGTCTACCTCTGGACACCATACTTTAAGAAAGCAAGTCCTAGTCGAGGAATGACTGGATGAACTAGTGTGTGCTTAGCCTGGAGAAAAGGAGATCGAGGGGTGATGCGGCACTTTTTCAAAGACGTCAAAAACTTTCTAACTGCTAGAGCAGTAGGGCAATGGAACCAAAAGCTTTTGGCTAACCATTCAGAAAAACGTCTTAACTGCAAGAGTGGTATGACAGTGGAAACAGTTGCCTCAGGAGGTGGGTGCACTCCGGCGATGGGGGCATTGAAGAGAAAATTCAGCTGTCAGATTGGGCCATCTGTCAGATCTCCTTTGATTTGTATTTCTTGTAGTCCCCTTCCTATTCTGTCATGTCCAATATGAATTATAACAAACCAAAGAGGGTGAAGATTGGCGAGATATTTAACAAGTGGTTTCACCAGCGCCAGCGCCTCTCTGCAGGTTTCCATGCCTGAAGCGGGATTTGAACCCTGGTCACCCAGTCTGCCACTCTATCCACTACAGCCTGTTCATTTGAATGTCTCTCTGTTCTTCAGAAATCCAACCAGTGTCCACTTATCTCCAACACCTCTGCTTTTCAATCTATTCATAAATGACTTGGAGACAGGGATAAGAAGTGAGGTGGCCAAGTTTGTGGATGACATAAAACTTTTCCACATGGTAAAAGCTGGAGAAGATTGTGAAGAGCTCCAGAAGGATCTCTCCAAACTGGGGGGAAAGGACTGTGAAATGGCAAATGTGTTTCAACGTAGGAAAATCTAAAGTAATGCATATTGGAGCAAAAAATCCAAACTTTATCTATCAACTTATAGGCTCTGATCTATCCGTGACAGATCAGGAAAGAGATCTTGGTGTGTTGGTGGACAGCTCAATGAAGGTGTACCCAGTGTGTGGCAGTGGTGAAGAAGTCCAATTCCACGCTAGGGATTATCAAAAAGGGGACTGAAAATAAAACAGCGAACATTATAATGCGATTGTACAAAACGATAGTAAGGCCGCACCTGGAGTATTGTGTACAATTCTGGTCACCGCATCTCAAAAAAGACATAGTGGAACTGGAAAAGGTGCAGAAGAGAGCAACTAAAAGGATTACTGGGCTGGGGGACTTCCCTTATGAAGGAAGGCTAAAACATTTCAGGCTTTTTAGTCTGGAAAAAAAGGTGCCTGAGGGGGGTATATGATTGAGACGTACAAAATAATGCAGGGCATGAGTAAAAAAACAGAACTAGGGGACATACACTCAAATTGAGGGCTGAGAGAGTAAGAACAAAAAAAGAATTTTTTTTTCACCCAACGCGTTGTTAGTCTGTGGAACTCCCTGCCACAGGAGGTGGTGATGGCATCTGGCCTGTATGCCTTCAAAAGGGGATTGGACAGATTCCTGGAGGAGAAGTCCATCACAGGTTACAAACCATGATGGAGATGTGTAATCTCCAGGCTTAAAACCGGGGTACAGTGACCCCTGCCTATTGCGGGGGTTAGGGACCCAATCTGACCCGCGCTTATTGAAAATCCGCAATATGCGGATGCAGGTCAGGTTCAGGCCTGGCGGGGCCTAGCTGGGGGCCCTTGTACTTACCCCCAGTCTGGTGCTGCCATGAACGTGCCTGTAAGGGTTTTCGGACCTTCTGGAGGCCCCAAAAGGGCCTCCCTGCAAACCAGAAGTGACTTCCAGATTGCAGAAAATCATTTCTGAGTCGGCCTCCAGAAGGCCCAGGAAGGTCCTCGGAGGCCCATTCAGAGCAGCGTCATCCTGGGGTAAGTACAGGACGCCTGAAACCGGCCTTCCCCCCTTACTCCAGGGGTTTTTTTCATATACTGCGGTCTGCGATATAGTGGACCGTATCATATGAACCGCGAGGACCAGATTGCAGGGGAGAGGTATCAGGAGACAGATATCTAGTCTTGTGTGCTCCCAGACGCATCTGGTGAGGCCATTGTGAGATACAGGAAGCTGGACTAGATGGGCCTTTGGCCTGATCCAGCATGGCTCTTCTTATGTTCTTATGTTATGTTCTAAGAGGCCAGCTTTGACAAGGCATAGTTGACAGAAAGCATGGCTAACGTTGAATCAAAGAAGGGTGGTGGATGTCACAGAATGGACTGAAGGAAAAAGAAATCACAGGTTTGTCTATTGCTTTGCCATATTTATATTAGCCTGCGTGCTAAATTCAGCTGAATATCGAAACACTAATAGAAATAAAGGCTATTTGCAGAGCTGCTAACTAGCGGTTCAGGCGTGCCGGCCAAGTAGCGCAAAACGTGCCCCCGAATCAACTTTGTAATTCATGACATGAAAATAATACAAGACGTAATTAAAGCACTGAACGGTGCTGCCGATCCCCTCCTCTGCGGGAGATCAGAGGCACCGACGTAGCTATGAAAACAAATCAGAAACATGCCCAAACAATAGTTGACTATACCATACAGATTCATACGCTGACTTTTTGTACTGTACAGCCCAGAATAGACCAGTCCTCTTTCCCAAGTGGCATGGTTTAGTGGCTGTGCGGCCGGCTGAAATACTGGAACACTCACCCGGGAGGTCTAATCTTTTTATATAATTGTAGAATAATGGAATTGGAAAGGGGCTTCTAAGGCCATCAGGTCCAAACTCCTGCTTGAGGCAGGAATCTAAGTTAAAGCAAATCTGACAGATGGTTGCCCAGTTTTCTCTTGAATGCCTCCAACACTGGGTTACTTCACATCCGTTTTACTGTCATGCAACAAAAAAAATGTTACTTCACATCTGTCTCTCAGAAAAATTTGTCTCGACCACTGTCTGGACAAATTCAGTGTTTGTCCCTTGTCACTCTTTGTTCCCACTTTCAAGACCATGGGACTGTCATGCAACAAAACTTTGTCATGAAACTGACAAGTTATCTTTGACCATGGAAAAAGAATTTGAACACTGGAAAAAGGGACAAAAAGTCCTGTGTTTGTCATGACCAAACGCTGTTACAGTACAAAACTAGTCACGGAACAAAGAAGGACGTGAAGTAACCGCCTTAGTGGCCTCCTCCAAGTTCTATTGTTTATAGGCCTGTACAGGTCTTGCAGACTCAAGGCTATGCCTTCCTTCATTGAGTCAATCCATCTCATCTACCCAGCCCGGTCGGCCACATTCTTTTGAACGCCTTGCCCCATTCTTATGACACCTTTCCAGGTTAGGCCCGGGCGCTCCTTCCTGCTTCTCTTTCTAATAAATTACATGTTCAGAGAAGACGGAAGTTCTCGGCTCTACTTCCTTCCTGCTTCTTCTCCAAGCGATGGATGTTTTCGTCTTTGTCCTCGGAACTGGCAGGCACATGTCTCCTCAATAAGGAACACAATCACCAGATTCGCCGTCTCTATCTGATGTCACCTTCTAATCTAGTCTGGATGGATTTCCACAAACCAATTAAGTGCAAGTTCCTTTTTCTAATTCCTTTTCAATAGCCATACGCCAAGCATCAAACTGCAGAACTCAGCTACTATAAATATCAGTATTTTCCTCTTTAAAAGCCCTCTTTGGAAAGGCAGTGGTGACAGGGTGAACATGAACTGAGGAACAGGATCCAGCTTTCCCAAGGAGGTAGTGTTTGTAACACATTTTTTGCAGGAGAATAGGTGTTAGTCATTGTAAGTTAATCCCTTCAACACAATACAATGTCTAACACCTATTCTCCTGAATAGGACAAGTTTTCTCTTTCCCACAACTTTAAAAACCCCAGTCTCACTCACTCTATACCCCAGAGTGCAGAGAGAACTCCTAGTTCTCTGAGCTCCTTGCGCACTGAAGATGCCAGCCACAGAGTCTGGCAAACGCCAGGAAGAAAACTTCCAAAACACTGCCAAACAGCCTGAAAAACTCACAACAACTATCAGATCCTGGCCACGAAAGCCTTCAAGAATTCACTGGGTGACATTTGTCTATTCATAATCGGTTAGCCTGACCTACTTTATAAGGCTGCTGTTAAGAAAAAGTAGGAAGTAGGTGAGCCATGAGTTCTGCTCTGAGTTTACCTAAAGAAAGGCAGGCTGTAAAAATAACAACAAATGCCTGGAGGAATAAATCACACATTGTATTGATACATGTTTTAATACAAACAGCTTAGAGATGTTGTCATACAAAGTGGTATATAAATAAATGCTGCGCACACGCATCCTTCCAGGAATTAAAAAAGAAGCACGCAGGAAATGTTAGCACACTTTATAACACCGATTTGTGTGTGCGTGTGCCTGTGTCTGTGTGTGTGTGTGTGCGCGCTTTCTCAAAATGGACATGCAGAGAGATTTGTTCCACGCACTCAAAAAATCAGATGAAACTAACCGGGATTCACGGTGCTGCTGCTGCCTCTTTGATAGCAGAGAAGGAGGGGAACGGGTTGGCGGTGGTGGCCAGCAGCCTCTTTTTTGCACGCACGCCCGGCCTGGCGCAGACAATGCCATTGTACGGCAGAGCCCTTAATTGTCCCACAGAGTGTCCTCGACAATAGCCACTTCTCCGGCAGATCAAAGGACCGTAATTGCAATGGGCAAAGGGCCCCCGAAATGGTTGGCACTGGCGTCGGGGCAAAGGGGAAGATTAAAGAGCCGGCCAGCTTCGGCTGGTTGGCAATCGTGTCTCTCCCTCTCTTTCCCTTTTTCTCTTCCAGTGACAGGCGGTGGGGTGTCAACCCCCTTGATGTTTGGGAGTCAAGAGAGACTCCCGCAGACCTCCTTGCTCTGCAGGCAGGTGCAAACTGGAACAAAATGGCTTTATCGGTGTCTACCTCTGGACACCATACTTTAAGAAAGCAAGTCCTAGTCGAGGAATGACTGGATGAACTAGTGTGTGCTTAGCCTGGAGAAAAGGAGATCGAGGGGTGATGCGGCACTTTTTCAAAGACGTCAAAAACTTTCTAACTGCTAGAGCAGTAGGGCAATGGAACCAAAAGCTTTTGGCTAACCATTCAGAAAAACGTCTTAACTGCAAGAGTGGTATGACAGTGGAAACAGTTGCCTCAGGAGGTGGGTGCACTCCGGCGATGGGGGCATTGAAGAGAAAATTCAGCTGTCAGATTGGGCCATCTGTCAGATCTCCTTTGATTTGTATTTCTTGTAGTCCCCTTCCTATTCTGTCATGTCCAATATGAATTATAACAAACCAAAGAGGGTGAAGATTGGCGAGATATTTAACAAGTGGTTTCACCAGCGCCAGCGCCTCTCTGCAGGTTTCCATGCCTGAAGCGGGATTTGAACCCTGGTCACCCAGTCTGCCACTCTATCCACTACAGCCTGTTCATTTGAATGTCTCTCTGTTCTTCAGAAATCCAACCAGTGTCCACTTATCTCCAACACCTCTGCTTTTCAATCTATTCATAAATGACTTGGAGACAGGGATAAGAAGTGAGGTGGCCAAGTTTGTGGATGACATAAAACTTTTCCACATGGTAAAAGCTGGAGAAGATTGTGAAGAGCTCCAGAAGGATCTCTCCAAACTGGGGGGAAAGGACTGTGAAATGGCAAATGTGTTTCAACGTAGGAAAATCTAAAGTAATGCATATTGGAGCAAAAAATCCAAACTTTATCTATCAACTTATAGGCTCTGATCTATCCGTGACAGATCAGGAAAGAGATCTTGGTGTGTTGGTGGACAGCTCAATGAAGGTGTACCCAGTGTGTGGCAGTGGTGAAGAAGTCCAATTCCACGCTAGGGATTATCAAAAAGGGGACTGAAAATAAAACAGCGAACATTATAATGCGATTGTACAAAACGATAGTAAGGCCGCACCTGGAGTATTGTGTACAATTCTGGTCACCGCATCTCAAAAAGACATAGTGGAACTGGAAAAGGTGCAGAAGAGAGCAACTAAAAGGATTACTGGGCTGGGGGACTTCCCTTATGAAGGAAGGCTAAAACATTTCAGGCTTTTTAGTCTGGAAAAAAAGGTGCCTGAGGGGGGTATATGATTGAGACGTACAAAATAATGCAGGGCATGAGTAAAAAAACAGAACTAGGGGACATACACTCAAATTGAGGGCTGAGAGAGTAAGAACAAAAAAGAATTTTTTTTTTTCACCCAACGCGTTGTTAGTCTGTGGAACTCCCTGCCACAGGAGGTGGTGATGGCATCTGGCCTGTATGCCTTCAAAAGGGGATTGGACAGATTCCTGGAGGAGAAGTCCATCACAGGTTACAAACCATGATGGAGATGTGTAATCTCCAGGCTTAAAACCGGGTACAGTGACCCCTGCCTATTGCGGGGTTAGGGACCCAATCTGACCCGCGCTTATTGAAAATCCGCAATATGCGGATGCAGGTCAGGTTCAGGCCTGGCGGGGCCTAGCTGGGGGCCCTTGTACTTACCCCCAGTCTGGTGCTGCCATGAACGTGCCTGTAAGGGTTTTCGGACCTTCTGGAGGCCCCAAAAGGGCCTCCCTGCAAACCAGAAGTGACTTCCAGATTGCAGAAAATCATTTCTGAGTCGGCCTCCAGAAGGCCCAGGAAGGTCCTCGGAGGCCCATTCAGAGCAGCGTCATCCTGGGGTAAGTACAGGACGCCTGAAACCGGCCTTCCCCCTTACTCCAGGGGTTTTTCATATACTGCGGTCTGCGATATAGTGGACCGTATCATATGAACCGCGAGGACCAGATTGCAGGGGAGAGGTATCAGGAGACAGATATCTAGTCTTGTGTGCTCCCAGACGCATCTGGTGAGGCCATTGTGAGATACAGGAAGCTGGACTAGATGGGCCTTTGGCCTGATCCAGCATGGCTCTTCTTATGTTCTTATGTTATGTTCTAAGAGGCCAGCTTTGACAAGGCATAGTTGACAGAAAGCATGGCTAACGTTGAATCAAAGAAGGGTGGTGGATGTCACAGAATGGACTGAAGGAAAAAGAAATCACAGGTTTGTCTATTGCTTTGCCATATTTATATTAGCCTGCGTGCTAAATTCAGCTGAATATCGAAACACTAATAGAAATAAAGGCTATTTGCAGAGCTGCTAACTAGCGGTTCAGGCGTGCCGGCCAAGTAGCGCAAAACGTGCCCCCGAATCAACTTTGTAATTCATGACATGAAAATAATACAAGACGTAATTAAAGCACTGAACGGTGCTGCCGATCCCCTCCTCTGCGGGAGATCAGAGGCACCGACGTAGCTATGAAAACAAATCAGAAACATGCCCAAACAATAGTTGACTATACCATACAGATTCATACGCTGACTTTTTGTACTGTACAGCCCAGAATAGACCAGTCCTCTTTCCCAAGTGGCATGGTTTAGTGGCTGTGCGGCCGGCTGAAATACTGGAACACTCACCCGGGAGGTCTAATCTTTTTATATAATTGTAGAATAATGGAATTGGAAAGGGGCTTCTAAGGCCATCAGGTCCAAACTCCTGCTTGAGGCAGGAATCTAAGTTAAAGCAAATCTGACAGATGGTTGCCCAGTTTTCTCTTGAATGCCTCCAACACTGGGGTGCTCACCATCTCCTAACATAATTGATTCCATTGTTGTACTTCTCTAACAGTAAAGATATTCTCCACTGCCCCCCCAATATTCAGCCTAGAGTAAATCCGGCATCCTGTTGTTGTTTTTTGAGCCCTTTACTTTCTCTGTTGGTATACAAAGCTGCCAGTCTAATTTTGGGAGGTGGAAAAGGTGCATCCTTGGGCAGAGTCTGGTTGCCCCAACCTTAGTTTTTACAACATGTAAGGCAGTTACTTCACATCCGTTTTACCTCTGTTAGTGTTGCGCTTAGGAGCGGTACAAAAAAATGTTACTTCACATCTGTCGCGCAACTACTGAAATTTGTCTCGACCACTCCCCCGGAACGGGTGCTAAGCCAGACAATAGTGTACTTGGTGGTGGGGTAGGGTTTTCCCTTGTCACTCTTTGTTCCCACTTTCTGTTCCGAGACAAGACACAGTGTAGTAACGACTGTCATGCAACAAAACATTTGTTTCTCTCAGAAAACTGTGTCTAGGTTTTTTATTATTTAGACTTTTCAGAAGCGAAATATGGAAAAAGAATTTGAACCTCCCCCCCCCCAAAAAAAAGGAAAAAGGAAGCTAGACAAGTCCTGTGTTTGTCACGGTACAAGACCTTGAGGTAACCCTTGTCACGAGACAAGTTATCGCGACCATGGGAACACTGAAACAGGGACAAAACCACATGATCGCGACCAACGCTGTCACCATACAAAACTATTCGCGGAACAAAGAAGGACGTGAAGTAACCCCATAAGTGTCCATGTGAGTCACTTGGGGGGAGGAGTTACATGACATATCACCTTTTTTCTGCATTCTATACTAGAACGCACATGCAAATTTAAACATGTTTTAAAGTAATCTCACTTTTCTCACCAGATGTTACAAATTTAAAAGCTGAATAGGGAAAGATACATTATCTGCATTTTATAAGAAAAAGCTTAGAGTGGCACCAAACCTGTGCACTCCAGTTAGTAAGGTGCTGGGAGTGTCTCTGAAAATGGCCAGATCAAGGACCTTGGTTGCAGGTTCAATTCCTGGGCAGGCGTGAACAGGACAAAAAGAAGGAACAAATTCTTTGTCTTACGGCAGGCTACGGGAAAATTGATTTTTGAGGTTTTCAGTCTGACTGATGTTCTGATGCTGGCTTTCTCCCTTAATATCTCAGGAGAGGTCCCCTACTGAAGAACTAGCCTCACAGCTCACACTTCAACTAGCCAAAAGGTAACGAATTTAGGGGAAAGTTGGGAGCAATAATTAAAAAATAATAATGAGGCAATCGAGTACAGTATTTTATTTATTTACAGTGGTGATTTGTTATCCTTAATAGGTGTCAGTGGTGATGACAAATTAAATCCTAGACAATTAATTTAATTTGCCTTGGTAGCAGCATGCACTGTAACGGTGAGGTGCTGGAAATACCTTGAGAAAGTTGCAGTATTTTTACGTATATTTTTGTCCAAAATTAATCTAATCTAAATCTAAATCTAAATCTAAATCTAAAATTAAAAAACCGGAGCCGGAGTCCCGGAGACAGTTCATGACTGTATACAATCATGTCCTGGCGACTCCTGCGACGCAGCTGGAACTAATCGTATCGGCTTTGCCGTTCCATTGGACCACTCCAGCTACATGGAGAGGGGGGTTTCGCTGCCTGGGTAACAGCCTAACCTCCATATTGAATTACCCAGGCCTTGTGCCCTGGAGAGGACCACTTACAGCAAATAGTGGGGGAACAACACAGGAAGCGGCCGCTACCTGGGTGTAGGCGGATCAGGATGGAAACCAGCAAACAAATAATTGTAGTCACACTAGGTGCTGTTTTTAGGATCTCTACTCCAGGCATGATACCATAGTCTTTCGAGACTGAAGGATGCCAATGAATGAGAATGTCTAAAATTGTTGGACTAAAATTTTAGAGTCATCTTATACATGGCAGTAAGATGAGAAGAGAACTGTAAAACTCTAATTCTGGGTTGGAAAAGTGTGGGTGGGTGGGTGGGGGTCTTATACATGGAGGTGTTTTACAGACAGGAAAATATAGATTTTTTTGGAAATGGTTTTGTCTTTTCAAATGAAAATTAGCAAAACAATGGCGTTGGACCTGAAGTGAGAAACAAGTTCCAACATATTTGCAGTCTCAGCTGAGACACTGTACCATCCAACAAGGAAGATCTAAATTTTTGGGGAAATAACTTTTATAGGGAATAGGTGCGGTATATAAGTGCGAAAATAAAATAAATAAATAAATAATAAAATAACTCAGAAAATAACTTTTCCAAGCCATC
This sequence comes from Phrynocephalus forsythii, assembly GCA_029282475.1. Classification (NCBI taxonomy): domain Eukaryota; kingdom Metazoa; phylum Chordata; class Lepidosauria; order Squamata; family Agamidae; genus Phrynocephalus; species Phrynocephalus forsythii. Next base: position 20,664,652 of record JAPFRF010000008.1, on the reverse strand, counting down.
TCGGAAATGCTGAACTTGTTTGACTGGACTGACATCAGACCACAGATAATGGTTTATAGTTGGTCTGAACTGCTCGTAAATGTTACGAGATGAGATGAGATGAGATGAGATGAGATGAGATCAGTGGTTCTCAACCTGTGGGTCCCCAGAAGTTCCTGGACTGCAACTCCCAGAAGCCTTCACCACTTGCTGTGCTGGAAGGGATTTCTGGGAGTTGCAGTCCAGGAACATCTGGGGACCCACAGGCTGAGAACCACTGGATTAGATGTTCTGCTTTGGTCAGTAGCCACAGTGGCCTCCGGAGCTTGCCCAACGCTGCCTGGGATGCACTGTGAAGGCTGCAGACAGGCAGTGCGGGCTTGGGACATGCTGCGGAGGCCACGGACAGGCAGCACTGGGCAGAGGGCGAGCTCTGGATGCCCAGCGCAGGCCCACTGCAAGGCCCAGAAGTGACTTCTGTCACCACACATTTGAATATGGCTGATCCTCAATGAGAATCACTATAAAATGGACGACAGACAAACCGGACTCCTGGGAATGTAGTTTTACATCCAGAGGATCCTTTCCAAATACCTTGTGCACAAGGGGTGCCTGAATGCAGGGACAACTTCCTGTATGGAATGTCCAGTCTTAAATATTCTTCAGCACACAGAAACAGATAAAGAACAAACTCGGGATTGGTTACAATTTGCCGCAGTGGAAAGCATGTGACTTCATTACATATATATGTTCATTTTCCATTAACGCAACCAAAGTTAAAGATCAGTGATACTTTCCCATCTGCATTAGCAAGATTAAAGGTCATTCTGTCTTAGTAGTGAGTTTCAAAAGCTGAATACAAAGGTGCAAACAAGATATTTTAAGATCTGCGATGTCTTAGCATGTGGTTTGACATTTGCTATACGCTGTTTGTGGTTTGGACGCATCCTGTTGCCATTCGCTTTAGAAGCCCATGTCTGCAGAGATGGGGTGCTTTGCAGAAATACAGAGATGATGCTTTCAGGACATAGGGTTTAGAGAAATGATACTTTTAGGATATCTATGAGGCAGAGGGCAGAATGAAGAATTGAAGATAAACTCAAAACTTGAACCTTATTCTCACACGTCCAGTCAGTGCTAAGCTCAACACAGGCCCACCAGATACCCCTGAGACGGATTCTGAGCATCCTCACCCTCATGGAGAGCCCTAGAGGCCACTTCGTCCACCAGAAGCCACTTCTGGCCCATGCCTTGAGGCACAGTGGTGAAATGCCTGTCCTGCAGCTAAAACTGTGCTCACGACCTGGGGTTCAATCCCAGGTAGCAGGTTCAAGGTTCACTCAGCCTTCCATCCTTCCGAGGTCGGTAAAACGAGTACCCAGCTTGCTGGGGGTGGGAGGGCAATGTGTAGCCTGCATACTGTAATTAAACTGTAAACCGCCCAGAGACTACTTGAAGTAATATGGGGCGGTATATAAGCAGACCACTTCTGCTTTTTCTTGGTGCTTTCAGGGTGTGCTTTCAACAATACCCAGACAAATCAAAAAGCCTTCCCCACCAAGGCCATAGCTAACACCCCATACATTATGGGTTTATTTTATGGGTTTAAGTGAATGCTTTTGTCTTACTGCTTTGTATATATTTTTGCTGTTACTTCTGCCTGCTGTTTTTTTTGTTTGTTTGTTTTCTACTTGTGGTATGGTAATTGTTTCATCCATTTTCATATGGGCCTATTTATTGCTTTTCACTATAAAATGTTCCCTTTTAATGTTCCCTTTTAATTGAATATATGATTCTAATATTTTCCTTCTTGTATATGGAGAACATTTTTTTTTAACCAAAATAAATTCCGGGTGTGTCGAACCACACTTGGCCAATAAAACGATTCTGATTCTGATTCTGTTTCGGATGTAAGCCACCTTAGGTCCTTGGGAAGGAGAATGTCAGAGTAACAATATTTCAGATAACTGAATGAATGAATGAATGAATGAATGAATGAATGAATGAATGAATATTGGGTTAGGAGCACAATTCAGTCAAAGGCAGCGTCCTCTACCTGTTTTCCCAGGGCATGTTGGTTGTCCCAGAACTTAACCCATTTCCAGACCAGGCTACCAGGGCTACCTTCTTCGCTTGCATGAACGCCCTCCTTCCATCTGCCACAGAGGGGGAGCCCCTTGCTCCCATGCCCACCCTGGTGGTGGTGCCCCCTCTTCATTACCCTAATTGGCAAGTTTCTCAGCCCCACTGGCCCGGTCCGTGTGGGTGAGATCATTCGGCTGGAGACCATCTCACCCTTTCAGTTGCACCGATAGAGGGGGGGTGTCCCCACCACCACTGCTTACACACACACACACACACATACACACACCCCGCAGCAGGGCTCCTGTCGCAGTTCAAGGCGGAAGGTGGGCACCACTGTCCCGCGGCCCCAGCTGCCGGCCGCGTATCGGGTTGAGTCATGGCTCTTTGTCCGATAATTGGTGTGAGCAGCCGAGCTTAGCGATGGAAGGCCAGCCCTGGGAACAGCAGCAGGGAATTGGGGTGGGGGGCCGCAAGGAGGAGAGACAATGGCGGCAAGTTCTGACAAACCGCAGCCCAGAACAATGGGCCTTGGGACCCAGCCAAATCCTTTGGCTTCAAAGCCAGCGGTGGGGGTGGCGGAAGGCGGCCCCCAGGGCACAAGACACTGAACATCTATCTAAACCACCAAGGACCACCACCTCAAACCACTTCCCTGTAGGGCCGAAGAAAGCTTTGCTGCACCCTGCTGGACAACTGGAAAAGATTCGTCGGCTGCCCTTGTAGGATAAGAGAAACCCTACTTCAAAAGAGGAGGCAGAAGGAACCACAGAGCACACAGTTTAAGAGTAGAGATGGGCACGAAACGAACAATTTTTTGTTTCCATTTTCGTTTTTTCGTTTCGTTACGTAACGAACCGACAAACAAATTTTGTCTCTGAAATGTAACGAAACGAACAGAAACACCGGAAATTTTGTCGTGCGTTTCGTTTCCGTCACTGCAATATGAGTGAATTGCTTAAAATCCTTTAAAAATCACAAAAAATTGAAATAAATAGTAACGAAACGGTAACGAATTTGAATGAAAATGAAAATGATTTTTTTTCAAAAAATTCACGAAAACGGAAACGAGCCGAAACAAACCCTCCAAACGACAAACGAAATGCAATTTTTTTGATTCGTGCCCATCTCTATTTAAGAGACCATTTTGCTAAAGGAGCGTGGTGGCTCTGTGGGCTAGATGGCTGAAAACTGTTGGCTGCAAAGTCGGCAGCTCGGCGGTTCGAATCCTGGGCACCACGCAGCGGCGCGAGCTCCCACTGTTAACCTCAGCTCCTGCCAACCTAGTAGTCCAAAGGCATGTAAATAAAAGTAGATAAATAGGTACCATCATAAAAAGCGAGAAGGTAAACAGTGGCCCTTTGTACATGACCCCTAAACTCCGCCGCAAATGGCTCCCAGCTCCGGAGCTTAAAATTGTTTCCCCACCAGCTCCGGAGTTTACAGATAATTAAGTGCGACCACGCCCACCTAAGCGCGTCCCAGCGCACTTTTCAGGTACCTGCTCTCTGGAGGTGAAAATTCCTGATGCGGATATAATGTAGTGACTGCCTGGCTCTCCTTGCTTCTGTTTGTTCTTTTTTTGCCCCCCGCCCCTTTAAGAGATCTGAATGCAGTGCGGGACGGCAGAACGGAGGTGAGCGGCATTCTTTTCTTCCTTTTTTTCTCCCTCCCCTCACGCAGCCAGCAGCCAGGAGTGCGGAGGGGGTGGGAACGCAGGAACAGCGACAAACCCCTAAGATCTCTGGTCCGAATTTAAGTGGCCAGCGGATCTTAGGGGTCGTGTGAAAAGGCCCAGTGTTTCCTTGCACCCATGCCAGCCACGTGTCCACAGACATGCACAACACTGGCTCTTTGCCTTGGAAATGGAGTCGGACACGACTAGCACGCATGTGTGGGGGGAACCTTTACCTTTACCTTGCTTAAGGGGCAGCTCTTATGACCTTTTTCCGGGAAAAAGACAAGACATAAATATTTTAAATAACTGAGAATAAATAATGACTGGGGGGAAATAAGTCAAAAGGGAGAGGAAGAAAGGGGGAAACAGATCATAAAGCTCCTAAGGTGGATTTCTGATCTAACCACATAAAGCCCATATAAAAAGGTAAAGGTTTCCCCCCCGCACATGCGTGCTAGTCGTGTCCGACTCTAGGGGGCGGTGCTCATCTCCGTATTCAAGCTGAAGAGCCAGTGTTGTGCAAGTCCGTGGCCACGTGGCCGGCGTGGCTGCAAGGAAACACTGTTTTACCTTCCCGCTTTTTACGGCGGTACCTATTTATCCACTTGCATTTTTACATGCTTTCGAACTGCTAGGTTGGCAAGAGCTGGGGTGAACAGCGGGAGCTCGCTCCGCTGCGTGGCACCCGGGATTCGAACCGCCGAGTTGCCGACTTTGCAGCCGACAGTTTTCGGAAGCCTTAGTCCACTGAGCCACCACGCCCAAATGCACATATTCAGTTGTGCACATGCGAATGTGCCTACGCACGCTCACAGGCTAAGAAATGTAAATCATAATTAGAGGAAGAACAAGTATTTGATGACATCAGGCCAATGTGCTGAAGTAGCCTGAGTCCTTTGCACTGGATGATGTATCTTTGGGTGAAAGCTGTTGGTTTCCTTCACCTTGGGTGCCAGGTCAAAATCAACCTCTTTCTGATGGAGAGTTTCCATTGGCCCTTCCTTTCTTTAAACCGCACCGCATATTTCTTTATTGTAACATATTAAACTGCACTCCATGAGCTCCGCGGGACATTTTGCTCCACCTCACGAAATGATTCCCCTCACTCCACAAGTGGCCCGATGGACTGGCGGTACACCCCTCAACAAGAGGACAAAAAGAGGACAGCAAGAATGCTTTTTTTGGTTCAAATTAAGCACATTTATGCACACAAAACTGCAACACAAAGAGCACAGATCTTATGGAAGGACAACAGCGCTACTTTTACACATGGACTATCTATCGATCTCCTTCCAACGTCACTATCCTATGATTCTATGACTATGCCAGTGTTGGCGTTGGCGAACCAAAGGTGGCACTCCGGAGCCCTTTCTGTGGGCACCCAACATTGTCCCTTCATAGCCACCTGTATACAGGTTAAATTCCCGTATTGGCACTTTGCAAAAAAAAAAAAAATAGTGTGTTTTGAATTGCAGTTTGGGCACTCAGTCTCTAAAAGCATCACTGCTCTATACTTCCTGTAACCTGCAACAGTCAGCACTCAGAGTGCAGTATTCTGAACCAATGGAAGATTCCAAACTTAACTCCCATCAAGGTCTTTGATGATTTTTCCAGTATTTATTTCCGTCTTGTTTCATTTGCAAGCATCACCGCATTCAGGGGTCTGTTCTCTTCCTTTCCAAAACTATCATCCTCACCCATTTTCTTTGCTCCTGCTCTGTGTGCGTTTGCTTGTCTTAAGGACTCGAGTTTTGCAAAGGGAGCGTTTAAATCAGTGGTTCTCAACCTGTGGGTCCCCAGATGTTCCTGAACTGCAACTCCCAGAAACCCCTTTCAGTACAGTGACTGGTAGAGGCTTCTGGGAGTTGCAGTCCAGGAACATCTGGGGACCCACAGGTTGAGAACCACTGGTTTAAATCATTGAGGTTTCAGTGAAGAAAATCAGCAGTCCTTGCCTTGCTCCCTTGTCAGGCTTGAAAATCCCTTGTCGAGGCAGCGTGTCAATTTGAGATGGTCTGAACCTACAATAACAAAGAATTTGGTAAGTGTTCTCGACATCCCGGCCATCAAACAACTTCGATTGTGGTTCATTTGTGCTTTTTCATCTGTGGAGAGAGGCTCGCTCCTTCATAGTTTTGCCACAGAACACACGTACTAACCAAGGCTCTCGTATTGATTTTTTCTCTGTTTTCCTCCACCTCCTCCACCCTTCCACCTGACAGGCTGTCTGCCTTTAAAAAAAAAACTCAGTGTGTCATTTGTCCATCTGAAAGCAATACAAAGATTAATCATAGAATCATAGAATCATCGAGTTGGAAGGGACCTCAAGGGCCATCCAGTCCAACCCCCTGCCATGCAGGAACCCCCATCACAGTATTTCCGACAGATGGCCATCCAGCCTCTGCTTAAAAACCTCCAAAGAAGGAGACTCCACCACCCTCCGTGGCAGCATATTCCACTGCCGGACAGCTCTAACCGTCATGAAGTTCTTCCTTATGTTCAAATGGAATCTCTTTTCCTGTAGTTTGAAACCTTTGCCCCGTCCTAGTCTCTGAAGCCGTGGAAAATAAACCAGTCCCCTCTTCAATATGACATCCTTTGAACTTTGTATAAAGAAATTAATTCGTTCCAAATGAAATTATGTTAAGCAAATTTTCCTTTATACAAATTCGCATAGGAATGCATTGCAAACGGAGTAATCCCATTTTTATGTTGTACGGATTCTCCCCATAGGCGATTATGTTAAGCAAATTTCCCCTTTCTCTGGAATTTTTTATGTTGTACAGATTTTATGTTACACAAAGTGTTTGTTGTACAAGGGTCCACTGTATTTAAACATACTGTATCATATCCCCTCTCAGCCTTCTTTTTGTAAGGCTAAACATTCCCAGCTCCCTAAGCCACTCCTCATAAAACATTTCTTCCAGATCTTCAACCATCCTGGTCACCCACTTCTGGACCCATTTGAGGTTTTCAACATCCTTTTTAAATTGAGGAGCGTAGAACTGGACACAGTACTCCAGGTGGGGTCTGACCAGAGCAGAATAGAGTGGTACTATCACTTCCCTTGATCTTGACTATGCTTCAGTTGATGCAAACAAGAATTTCACTGGCTTTCTTGGCCACCGCGTCACACTGCTGACCCATGTTCAATTTGTGGTCCAACCAGACTTCCGAATCCTTTTCACATGTACTATTTTCCAGCCAGGTGTCTCCCATCCTATATCTGTGCAATTCATTCTTTTTACCTAGATGCACCACCCTACATTTCCCTCTGTTGAAATCCATTCCATTAGCTTTGGCCCAACACCCTAATCTGTTAAGGTCGTTTTGAATTTTCATCCTATCCTATTAGGGCAGTGGTGGTGAATTTTCAGCACTCAAGATGTTTTGGACCACAACTTCCAGAATTCTGAGCCTAGATTGGCAAAAACAAAGGACTGTGGAAGTTGTGGTCCAAAACATCCGGAGTGCCAAAGGTTTGCCACCACTGCTATAGGGAATTAGCAACCCATCCCAATTTGGTATCCTTTGCAAATTTAATCAGCATACTTTCTATTCCTTCCTCCAAGTCATTAATAAATAAAGATATTGAATAGCACCGGACCCAGAACAGAACCCTGGGGCACCCCACTGGTCACGTCTCTCCAAGCTGAAGAGAAGCAATTAATGATCACTCTTTGGGTACGATCAGTCAACCAATTACCAGCACTCTGAGAACAGATCCAGCCCTTCCTCTGTATCCAGATATTGTGAAAGTCCGACTTTTCTTATTTCTTGGTCACATGACTGAAGATGTGGGATCTCCATTCCCAGTACAAAGATTTTTTTAAAAAAATGTGCCATTCTGCCCCATGGCCAGCAGGTGGCACGAAGAAAAGCATAAAAAATACAATAAAAACTGACAGCCGGAAGGCCAGTTGATCAAGCAATGGGAGGAGGGGAAATTTAATTTTAAAAAAAAGCAACAACCAGCCCCAGGAGCTGGTCAGGTTTAGGGGAAAAAAAGAAAAATAATAATTTTAAAAAACCAAACCATTGCTGTCAGCCCGAAGGCCAGCTGATCAGCAATGGGGGGAGGGGAAATTTAATTTAAAAAAATAAAAGCACGAACCAGCCCCAGGAGCTGGTCAGGGCTAGGAAAAAAATGAAAAATAATAATAATTTTTCAAAAAAGCAGCGCTGACAGCCCAAACCAGCTGATCAGCGCTGGGGGGGGGGTTTCAAATAAAAATTAAAAAGTGCCCACCAGCCCCAGGATGAGCTGGTCGGATCTAGGTCAGGGAAAACTCATTAAAGGGGCATAACCAGTTTTCTGTTTGTTTGTTTTAAAGCCCGGTGGCCGTGGGGACAATATTTTTGGAAACGCTTTATCTTGAAATTTAATCAGCATTTTAAATGACGTGTGATAGAGCCCATTATGACAGCTGTTAAAAGTCTTTGAAAAGTGTTATCCTGTCTCCCCTCAATCTCCTTTCCTCTAGGCTAAACATCCCCAGTTCTTTTAAGTCTTTCTTCCTAGGCCTTGGGATTGGTTTGCAGCCCCCTGATCATCCTTCTGTTGCCTTCTGCTCCAATTTGTCAGCATCCTTCTTGAAATGCGCCATCCAGAACTAGACACCGTACACAAGATGAGGCCTAACCAGTGCCGAATAGAGGCCGAACTAGCATCTCATGGGATAAGGAGACCCTACTTCTGTTTATTGTGGCCTAAAATAGCATTTGTCTTTTTTTTTTTGTAGCCACATCACACTGTTGGCTCATATTCAGCTTGCGTTCTACGATGATTCCAAGATCCTTCTCAATGGTAGTATTGTTGAGCCAGATATCTTCCATCTTGTATGTGTGTAGATTCCTTTCACTCCCATCTATTCTGGACACCTTTTTCCTTGGCCTAGAATAGTCACAACAATGACTATTCAACAAATCATCAACCTTGGATGATTAGAGTTGTGGGCTATATCTGATGCAGGGTTTTTGTTTGACAGCCAGCCCATGGAAAGACCAGAGACACATTTCCTGCCAAAGAGAAAGGTGATATTTCAGCAGTCTAAATTCTCTGTGCTAGAATTCTGTCAAAGGCACAGGCATCAAGCCAGCACAGCATATTATAGAGTTATTGAATACATTTGAATTACACACCTGAATGGCAAAAATGTGGTTAATCATCCAGAAAAGCAACCATCTCAGCTTCCAAATTGATCCTGGGGGATATAAATTGTCCCATTGTCTTCATACAGTATAACAGGACCATTAGCTATCATAGGCGGGGCTGATGGGGGTTGTAATCCAACTCTCCTGGAGAAGGCTGAGCTATGGGAACAGCTCTCTCAGAGTATAAGGCAGGGATGGCGAACCTATGGCATGCATGCCAAAGGTGGCACGCAAAGAGCTTTCACCTGGCACGCGACATGCTTCCTGCCCCCCCTCCACTTCCCTCTCCGCTGGACCAGCCATGAGGAATTTGCAGAGGGGGAAGTGAGGGGGGTAGGGAGCATGTCAGGTGTCCGGCCGACCCTGCCGTTGCAATCCCCATCGCCATTGCCGCCTCGCCCCCCTGCCGCCGCCGACTCCACCTCCGCCGCCCCCGCTGCCATCACCGACACCATCCCTGCCACTCCCACCGATGCCGCCAATGACCCTGACCCCGCCGCCCCGTCACCCTTGCTGCCCTCATCCTAACCCTCGCCCCCAACCCTGACCCCCACCGCCGCCGTCCCCATCGCCATCACCCTTGCTGCCCCTGCCGCCAATCCTGCCGACCCCGCCTCCACCGCCATCCTTGCCCCTCCCACTGCCGCCGCTGATTACCCTGACCCCGCTGCCCCCATCGCCCTTGCTGCCTGCGCCCCCCATTCCCCCGCTGTCACCAATCCCGACCCCCCCCCCCCGCCACTGCCGCCGTCCCCATCACCGAGTTTGGACACTCAGTGCCAAAAAGGGTCCCCATCCCTGGTATAAGGCATTACAGGGTACCTGAATATTAAAGAAGAATCTAAGGGTTCTGTAGGCCTGTTTAAAGCACTCTCTGGGCACTTTACAAATTAAACCAGTACCTAGTTTACAAGCTGGGTACTCATTTTACTGACCTCAGAAGGATAGAAGGCTGAGTGAACCCTGAACCAGCTACCTAGGACTGAACTCCAGATGGTGAGCACAGTTATAGTGGCAGTACAGCCGTTTAGCCACTGTGCCTCGAGGTTTACTACATTCGTGTCATGAGTTTCTTTCTATACTTTTTAATTTAATTCGCATAATTTTCATTTGGTCGAAGTTTTTATGTTTTTCTCCAACTTTCTTTTCTATTTGAATAACTGAAATAATATATGAGACTTGTTTCAACAGATGTTTGTTTTGTATAAATTTCTTTAACACCACCACCACCAACAACAACTTCTTAACTGCTAGAGAAGTACAACGAGAGAACCAATGACTGAGGGATGTGGTGAATGCTCCAGTGCTGGAGGAATTCAAGAGAAGCTCCATCTATCAAATCTGCTTTGATTAGTATTCCTGCAGTGAGAAGGGAATGGGACTCAATGGCCATCCAACTTCATTATTCTTTGATTCAAAGGTGCATTTTTTAAAAGTGTAGCTACAGCACCAGACTTAGAATGTGGCAACCTCCAGGGTGGAACGGAAGTACAGTAGGACCCCAGTATCTGCTGAGGATTGGTTCCAAGACTTCCTGTGGATAATAAAAACTGTGGATAAGAGAGAACGCCAAAATGTTACCCAAAACTGCTCTTTTGTTATAGTAACTTGCTTTACAGCTACTGTTTTGTGATAGTAACTTTGCTTTACAGCTGCTGTTTGTGACGGTAGCTTGCTTTACGGCTGATGTTTTATGACAGTAGCTTGCTTGACAGCTGCTCTTTGTGACAGTAACTTGCTTTGCAGCTGCTGAATTATTTATTTATATTTATCCTCTGCCAACCATGGATAACTGAATCAGTGGATAATGAATCAGTGGAGACGGGGGTCCTACTTCACAGTAAGCTGTATGGCAAAGCCCGATGGGACTAAATGTGAAAAAGCCAAAGACTTCTGGGCACAGAGGCTTCAAAAGGGTCAATCTCCCTAAGATTTTAGTCTGCCAAGAGATTTCACAAGAAGGGTTTTAGCAAGGTCAGAGCAAAATTGGCTACCCTTTCAAAATGCACAGGACTCTTCACAGGCAACCTTGCAAATGCCAGGATACTCCAAAGGATTAAACAAATCCACAATGCCTCTTTGCCAATGTGCCTTGGAGACGGAAAAACACAGCAGGCCCATGCCAGGGCTATTGTCAATCGCAGAGACAAAGAGAAGAGCACAGCTTTCTTCTATAAGATTATGCATAGCTTGTGTAAATGTCGTGGTCGCTTTTAATGGCTGAGTGTTGAACTAGATCTCTAATTAGATCCGCAGCTAGATAGTTGTGATTCTTAACATTTATCGCAGTGGTTCCTGTCCTTGCGCCCCCCCCCCCCAGATTTTCTCAGACTAAGTATGCCAGCCAGGATTTCTAGGAGTCACCATCTAAGAACATCTGGGGACCTGATGTTGGCAACCGGTGAGATAACTGTTCAGAGACTCTAGCCTTTATGTCTGCGCGATGGTGTGGCAAACTGAGAGCATTCCTGTTCAGCGTGAGACCTTCTCTTCAATCAGGCTTTCCATGAATGAATGACTATCTGAGTCTGATTTTTAGATGCCTTAGTATGCATTTCTGATTTGACTGGGTATTTATTTATTTGTTTGTTTGAATTCTTTCCTTCCTTCCTTCAAAAGAACATAAGAACATAAGAAGAGCCATGATGGATCCGGCCATCTAGTCCATCTTCCTGTATCTCACAGTGGCCCCACCAAATGCCTCTGGGAGCGGATGAGACTAGATATCTGTCTCCTGATACCACTCCCCTGCATCTGGCCCTTGAAGGTCCCTGGTTTTAAGCCTGGAGATTACACATTTCCATCATGGTTTGTAACCTGTGATGGACTTTTCCTCCAGAAATCTGTCCAGTCCCCTTTTGAAGGCATCCAGGCCAGATGCCATCACCAGCTCCTGTGGCAGAGAGTACCACAGACTAACAACATGCTGGGTGAAAAAATATTTTCTTTTGCCTGTTCTCACTCTCCCAGACCTCCATTTGAGTGGATGTCTCCTAGTTCTGGTATTTTTTGAGGGAGAAGAGTGTCCCTCTATCCACTTTATTCATGCCCTGCATTATTTTGTATGTCTCAATCACATCCCCCCTCAGGCTCCTTTTTTCCAGACTAAAGAGCCCCAAATGTGTTAGCCTTTCCTCAGATGGAAGGTCCCCCAGCCCAGTAATCATTTTAGTTGCTCTCTTCCTTCCTTCCTTCCTTCCTTCCTTCCTTCCTTCCTTCCTTCCTTCCTTCCTTCCTTCCTTTGGCTTCAAGACTGTCCATCGGGCAAACAGGCCCCTCTGGGTGCTCTGCAATTGCTTGTGCTTTCCATTTCTCAGTGTGGTATCTGTTTGATCTTTTTAACAATTTTGTGCGCTTAGTGCTTTTACTTTTAATATTGATTTTTAAGGATGCAAGCCACACCTTCGTATACTCATTATGTTCAGTTTTCGATATTGTCTTTCAATGATGTAAGGCACCATGGGTCCTTTAATAAGGAGAAAGACATGTATTTATTTTATTTATTCTAGAGTATTTTTACCCCGCCTTAAAACATATCTAAAATGTGTGTGTGTGTGTGTGTGTGTGTGTGTGTGTGTGTGTGAGAGAGAGAGAGAGAGAGAGAGAGAAGAACAAACAATTTGAATCTAGGTCATTCCTCTAGATGGCGCCCAACTCTGCCATATATGCCTGATAGTCCTGAACTGATGAAAGAGACCAATGTGGTTCAGTGGTTAGAGTGATGGACAAGAACTCTGGGGAAGTGAAACCGATAAAAGGTTCCACCTTGATGGCATGTCACACGCACACACGCGCACGCGCACACGCACAGAATCAGTAGTACACCTTCATTTGAAGGACAAAGGGCACTCTTTCAAAGATGAGGATGTACACATATTAGACAAAGAAGAGAGGTGGTTTGAGAGAGGAGTAAGGGAGGCCATTCATGTGAGCATTGAAAACCCCTCCCTCAACAGAGGTGGAGGGCTCCGGCATAGTCTATCTGCTACTTATCAGGCTGTGCTTTCCAAAGTCCCCAGGCAAATCAAAAAGCCTTCACCACCAAGGCCATAGCTAATGACCCATTCTTGATAGGTTTCAACACCTTAGGCCATTGTTCACCTTAAGGCTATGGATACTATTGTCTCCCTAATGAGCCTATTCAGGCCATTGTTCATCTTATGAGCCTAATTCAGGCCAGGGTGACAAGAGGTCAAAGCTGACTATAAGATGGAGGACTTGCACTAGCTGTATTCAGACCGATGAAGCTATTTGGATGAACAGCGAAACGTTTCTATCTCTCAAAAAAGAAGTCCAGTAGCCATGACTCAACTTCCAGACACACACACACACACACACACACACACACACACACACACACACACACACACACACACACACACACACACACACACACAGCAGTTCAGATCTGCATTTGACTTCTGTCACACCATTTTTGTTATATTTAAATAAAAAGGAGGGGTGCCGTTTGACCATTACTAAATACAGTACAAATACAAGACTAGGCTATAGGTGATATAATAAAATAACAAAAAATATCTCTGATATACAGGGTCTTGTATGTCTCAAAGAACTAGATGGAGAGAGGAAGTGTGGATGGGTGTGCATGACCTAGGTCCCTTTGTTTGAAGGGCTGGGGTGTGAAACCCAATCTTTGACTTCAGATGCAGCTTTAATGACAGCCGGCTGCTTCCTGCCTCATCTAAGAAGACTGCGGGGCAAATATCATCTTGCCCAGAACTTGACATCCAAGAATGATCCCCTGGTAAACCACATCTTTTGCCATGTTCGGACTTTTGGTACATGCTTTGAAGATGTGGGTATTGCCCTCGAAAGCTTGCAATTCTTTTTTGTTATTTTATTAGTGGCCTATAAATTTATCACCTATACTTCTGAAACTTGTATATGTTTTCAACTGCTGAGACTGTATATATTCTGCAGTTTGTTATTGTTGCTAGGTAATGTAAATAGGAAAAAAAGATAAAGTTCTACCACATTCTACCCCAAAAGGTGGGGTAAAAATATTCAAAATAGGGGGGAGAGGCGTTTCGCTGAAGATCTAGAAGTCACACAGAATTTCTGGATACTTTTGAATTGTTGTTGTTCTTCAGTCGTTTCGTTGTGTTCGACTCTTTGTGACCTCACGGACCAGAGCATGCCAGGCCCTTCTGTCTTCCACTGCTTCCCGGAGTTTGGTCAAATCCATATTGGTTGCATCGATAACACCGTCCAACCATCTCATTCTCGGCCGTCCTCTTTTCCTTTGGCCTTCCATCTTTCCCAACATCAGGGACTTTTCTCTCCTCTCTCCTCATGAGGTGACCAAAGTACTGGAACCTCAGCTTCAAAATCTGTCCTTCCAGTGAACATTTGGGGTTGATTTCTTTCAGGATGGATAGGTTTGATCTCCTTGCAGTCCAGGGGACTCTCAAGACTCTCCTCCAGCACCACAGCTCAAAAGCGTCAATTCTGCAGCAGTCAGCCTTCTTTATAGTCCAGCTTTCACTTCCATACATCACTACTGGAAAAACCATAGCTTTGGCTATTCGGAGTTCCCCTTAATTTCAGCAGAGTGCACATAGAAAAAAAAAACTCCCAGGGGATTGTCCGTCTCGAATCTTGTGGCTGAAGCTCTGGCATTCTATGCTATTGTGCTGCTTTCTGTACCCACGTCCAGATTATGCTCTCCTCCACCCAAGACCTCTGGGCCCCTCGCCACCCTAATAAAAGGCATCACATTAAAGACGTGTGACTAGCCCAGCTAGTTACAGCAATTATCGGTAAATAGCTGATGTCATTGGTAGGTTGTCCAAGTGAACTCCTGCCTCCTTGCCACAAGACATATGGTTGTGTCCGAGTTTGGTGGGTTTGGTCTCCTTTCCAGATGTCAAAAGGCTGCTAGTGTGTGTGTGTGTGTCACACACACACACACACACACACACACACACACACACACACACACACACACACACACACACACACACACCTTTGTCCGTCATTCAGAAAATATGGGGCTGAATGTATTCAACTAAAAAAGGCAGAGATTTCTGTGTTCTCTCTCTCTCTCTCTGTCTCTCTCTGTGTGTCTGTCTGTCTGTCCGTCTCTCTCTCTCTAATGCACACACAAACACACATGGTACAGCACACTGCTTACTCCATGCGGTTTTCCCCCAAACTTTTGTTTTCTATTGAATTTATAGCTCAGTGGTTTAGATTTTTGAGCACTCTCTACCTGAAAAGCCCTGGAGAACAGTTAGTTCCATGGGCTTTCATGCCTGGACTAGTCAAAGATCTGTCATCTTTGCACCGGGCCTCAGACTGGAGAATATCTTGGGCTCAACCACACTGGATTGGAGGAAGAAAGCAATCCAGAGGAGAAAGGTGAATTCATTCTTTGTATTTTTAAATGATGTCTCGTGCAAAAGGAAACAACTCTTGCAAGACATTGTCTACCATATGCAGCTTTTCAAAATCATCTAAAATAGCTGTTTAAAAAAATCAAAAACCATCTGTCCAATTAATCAGGAAGATCTTATGTAGATTAAAAAATATCCCTTTGGTAATTCATCTGTCAGATTAATAAACATGGAAGTATCACATCCGCATAATAAAAGCAAACTGTATGCAGTTTTACCACTTTTATCACACACAGAGAGAGACAAACACACACACAAGGCATGGTCTCTGATCAGCAGCAATGAGGTGATGAATTCAAAAGTGTAGACACAGATGGGAACAGTTTCCACAGCCAACCTCCTCATGGCTCCATAAATAGAGACTACTGGATCGATCCAAAGGAAGGGGGGGGGAGAATTCTAGCAACTGAAGATGCTGGCCACCCAGTCTGGCGAAACGTCAGGAAGAAAAACTTCCAGAACATGGCCAAACAGCCCAAAAACCTCACAACAGCTATCAATACTAGCAACGTTTGTTTCCATCAGAAGCAGGCGTTTTGTAAATCTAACGGCTCTCAGTTGCTCACTAAAAAACCAACGGCCCTCAGACAATGCGCTTGAGGGTAGAGATTGCCTGCAAAACAACCAAGCTCCCCCCCCCAAAAAAAAACCAGTGAGAGGATTGCAGCTAACTTCATAGATAACAAGAAAAGCCTGCGGTGATGGTAGATGAGCTGATCTCATTGCTGTTCGTGGTCCCTCTGGGGACCAGTACAAAGAAATCTAACCGCACGTCCATTGCGGGACGAGGGGAGTTCGTCCCGACCACGCCCCCTGAGCTGCGATTTAAACTGGATGAGAGATTCCCCTCCCTGGCCTCGGGAATCTGCTTGTCACGCTTCTCGTTCCAAGACGAGTGGCCGTGAGGTAAGGCTCGTCACGCAACGTGCCATTCTCCATCTAGTGGCAGGGGTGCGAAGTGCCCTTCACCAGTACATTCCCTATGGAGTCATCAATGCAGTGCAGAGAGATTAAAAGACAAATGCCTCAAACTTATCTCTTGTAATGCACTGAAGGCAAGGCTTCGGAGAATCGAAACATTGAAAAACGGAAGGTTGGGCCGGAAAAAACCCGGAGAACAAAGGCATGGAATTTCACATCTCATCACGGAATGAGTACGTGCGGAAACAGTCATGCCGGTATCATCAATCACGCCCGTGCGTACACGGAAACAGGGAGAGAACTGCAAGAAGAACACATGACCGCGACCGACATCAACCCACAACGAACTTCCTCCCGGGACAAGAGTGGACGTGAAGTAACCGTGACCGTCTTTGCTAGTTAGAAACCCCGAGGGAGGTGCCCCTGTGAGACTCAGGTCTATTACAGGAGTGCCCATCAAGTGGCCAGACGGGTAGGGAGTGCCGTACAATCAGCCCCCTACAAAACACTCCCTAGTGACACAAGAATCAGCTCCTCCCACTCCATGCCAACGGCCCCGGGGAGCAGAGGAGGCTAAGTGAATGGGCTCCCAGCCAGCCTAGCGTGTGATGAGCGCGTAAATCAGTTGATCAGCACTCAAAAGCTGGCTGAACACACACAGCTCTTTGGTTCTAACTGTGCGTTCTCGCCGCAGAGCAGTAAACAACAAACGATTCTGGCATTTTTAGCGATTGCTTTCTTACTTGGCCAGCCTTTGTGCGTCGACCTCTGGGGGATCGCCTGCTTTATTAATTTAATTTAATGGGAAGCTATTAATCACTCTCTGCTGGGCCACTTCTACACAAATACACCCCTATACTACAATCTCTTTGGTTGTGGGTTGGAAAAACCCTTCCTCTCACTCTGCACAAGTCATGCTAGTATTGGGGGGTTCTATTTGCACGCCTTTCCTGGTGTGGTGTGAGTGACTGGCAGAGATTTTTCTGGGCTGGGGTGACACACACTCCCCCCCCAAAAAAAATCAATCGTTCCTTTTAGCTTTTGGATTCAAACAGAGCCCTGCCTCCATCTGGCCTGGATGCCTTCAAAGGGGGATTGGACAGATTCCTGCAGGAAAAGTCCATTACAGGCTACAAACCAGGATGGAGATGTGTAATCTCCAGGCATAAAACCAGGGTACTTCAAGGGCCAGATGCAGGGGAGTGGCATCAGGAGACAGATATCTAGTCTCGTGTGCTCCCAGACGCATCTGGTGGGGCCGCTCTGAGATACAGGAAGCTGGACTAGATGGGCCTTTGGCCTGATCCAGCATGGCTCTTCTTATGTTCTTATGGTCTTATGTTATCTCTGCTGAGTGCTCTTTCTCCCTCTTTTTAGTTGTTTGGTGACAATTGTTTGTTTGCGCTTGACCTGTTTGGTTGGTCACTAAATACGTGTGCCCTAAGAAAGTAGCCTACAGAACTTTATAACTTTAAGCAACTGTAAGTGCAGATTTTTTTCACTTTTACAGGAGAGAGTTATCGAGACTTTAAGTGCCACTTGTAGCTATTCTCTGTGAGTTTCTGTCCTTTAGGAAAATGGGATTTTACCAGAAATACACAAGGGCATAAGTTGCCTTAGTGGAAATGTACGGTTCTCTGTGTAAGAAGTGTGATGACCTCCTTTAAGATATTGTTAACGGCCCTTTTTAAAAAAGCTAATACATTAAAAACACCTTTTGGGTAGCATTTGCTACCTAAGTAATATTTTAAAACCCTCGTATCAACCCTCCCCCCCCCAGCCAAAAGGGATTTGTATGTCTCATAGTGCCAAATGGAGCTGGGTAAGGGAGGTGGTGATATATGACCCACGTTCCTTTTTTTGGAGAACGGGGGTGTGACTTAAGAAGCAGCTTTTTACAACTGCCCTTCTTGCCTCTAACAAGCGATGGACTTTAAGAACATCATCTAACCAAGGACTTTAAAAGTAACCTCCTGGTAAAGCACATCTTTTACCATGTCTGAACTTCTGGGAGCTGCTTTGAAGGAAGGTGATTTACACTCGGAAGCTTGCAATGTTCCTTTTTTTATTTTTAATAGTGGCCTATAAAGGTATTGCCTGTAACCAATTTTTGCAGTCGAATTTTTAAACTAAATGAAAGAATTAATCAGCATATTATTATGCCCATACAAACTCAGTTTGCAATCCTGTATACATTTACCAAGGAGCAGGGGCCACTTAAATAATGGAACTTACTTCTGAGTAGCTGCAGACAGAAGCAAATGTGACATTCTTGGCTACGGGGCCCATTAAGGAGAGTTTTGTTGCGGCTTTGCGTTCACTCCCATCTATGAAATGTGCAGCTTGCCTGCAAGGTATTTCAAGGACAGGGCGATGGGCACGGCAAACCCTTCCCTGCAGCCTTCCTGCTGTCTGTGTTCCGGAAGAGCTGCGGCCGGGAGCAAATCCTTTGAAATATAACTCTTTCCTTTTAACACTTCAGAGGCAATAAATCACTTAGCAGATCTGTGTGTTAATTATTGCTGTCACGTGCCATCAAGTCAACTCAGAGGTATGGTGAACCTATGAACTAGAGATCTAAAATGGCCTGTCCTCAGCTGCCCTGCTGAGCTCTAGCAAACTCAAGCCTGTGGCTTCTTTTAAGGAGTTTGTCCATCTCATATTCGGTCTTCCTCTTTTCCTGCTGACTTTAACTTTCCCCAGCATTCTTGTCTTGGAACAGACTGTTCTTGGTCATTTCTGCTTCTAGGGAGAATTCTGGTGTGATATGACTATCAGATGTAGTAACTTACCAATATATGCTGTATTACAGGCATGTCCAAACTTCAGCCCTCCTGATGTTTTGGACCACAACTCCCAGAATTTTAAGCTTAGATTGCCAATGACAAAGGACTGTGGAAGTTGTGGCCCAAAACATCTGGGGGGCTTTAGTTTGGACATGCCCGCTCTATTATGTAAATTTCATGTACATTTACAGGATGTACATTTTAATAAACAACAGCAGCAATAATAGATTCCTTGGGTGTAGTTTAATTTCACAGCTCTAATGCTTCCTCCTGCTAATTTTTTTTTTCTGCATATGTTCACTTTGGCTGCTGATGCAGCTTGCATATTTTTATTTTATTACATTTGTTTTTTATTATACTGTTACATTAATGATTGTTTTATATTATTGTATTGGATTTTGTTGATGTCTCATGTTGTATGTTTGAGCAAGGTGTTTTTTGCAACATGCTGTACACCACCCTGAGTTCCTTCGGGGAAATCGGGCAGTTAACAAATACAAAAATAAATAAATAAATAAATAAATAAATAAATAAATAAATCCATCCATCACTACCTTTTTAAAGGCAGCAACTGACAAACCATTCAAAATATTGTGGTAGACACAGGAAAGCATTAGTCAAAAGTCAGGGGCTGGGTCTCTGCCCTTATAGAGCTTACAGCCCCATGTTTTTTTTCCCCAGCAGAAAACAAGGAAAAGAGAAAAATACAGGATAGAAAAGGAAAAACCAAACAACACACAAACGCTCTGGCCTGCTTTCCAGTACAGAAATGAGCAAGTGGAATCAGCTGGCTGAGCTATTCTAGGAAATGAAGATAAAAATGTAACATTTTCCTCATCTTGGGATACTAACAGATGCTTAGCAATCCAGATCCCGGCAACTGAGGTTGAATTAAAAGAGACAACTCTGATGTCTCCCATCAGAGACTTTTAGGACTGGGAAATGTGTTGATTTCTATAGCTAGGCGGCCCGGGCAGCTCTCAGTCTCCACCATTCCTTTCTGGTGTAACAATTCACGTGTACTCCTGGAGCCGTTAAGAGGGCTGAGTCAGCAGCAAGACACATCACTTGCACACACAAGACTGGAAGCCAACTCTAGGCATTTATACACGACCCCTAAGCTCCGCCGCAAATGGCTGCAAGGTCCGGACCTTAAAAATGTTTACCCACCAGCTCCGGACTTTGCAGACAATTAAGTGCGACCCCGCCCACTTTAGCAAGACCAAACAGCAGTTTTCTTGTACCTGCTTTTTGGATGTGACAAATATTTGATCCGGTGTAAGGATAGTGAGTGGCTTCTGTTTGTTCTTTTTTTGCACCCCGCCCCTTTAAGAGATCTGAATGCTGCCGGGAAGAAAACGGAGGTAAACCGGCATTCTTTTCTTTCTTTTTTCTCCCTCCCTCAGGCAGCCAGCAACCAGGAAGTGCGGAGGGGGGTGGGGACAGAGGAAGAGCGAGGAACCCCTAAGATCTCTGGTCCGAATTTAAGTGGCCAGCGGATCTTAGGGGTCGTGTAAAAAGGCCCTCTGTCAAGACTGGAGTACAGACGGACAGCTAAAGCAGAAATTGGGCCGAGATGGAAGAACCAGCAGAAAGGAGGTCAACAGCGGGCTTCAGTGTGTTAATGAGCTCCGTAGCTGTCTCAGTACGAACAAGCTAGATCTGACTTAACAGCGAACCTAAGGTCTCCCAAGGCCAATGAAATATTTAACAAGTGGTTTGGCCACTTCTCTTGTGAACTTCCATGGACCATGTGGGGATTCAAACCCAGGAGTCGTCTATTAATTGTTATTCCCATGTATTGTTTTGTTGAGGCTGATTATTGCCTTAGTAGCCAGATGGGAAACATAACATTAAAAAAATAAATAAATAAAAAGTATTTTTCTGTCAATAAGATGCCCCCATGTATAAGACAACTCCCACTTT
This sequence comes from Phrynocephalus forsythii, assembly GCA_029282475.1. Lineage (NCBI taxonomy): Eukaryota > Metazoa > Chordata > Lepidosauria > Squamata > Agamidae > Phrynocephalus > Phrynocephalus forsythii. The sequence goes on along the minus strand of JAPFRF010000008.1, from coordinate 20,643,710 downwards.
TCCAGCCCAACATTATTTATTTATTTATTTATTTTTTTATTAACCACCCAATTTTCCCCAAAGGAACTCTGGACGGTGTACAACATGTTGCAAATAAACAACTTATTTTAATAAACATTACCGTTTCACAACTGCGCAGTTCTCTCCTCGGCTAGCTTCCATCTGCAAGACTATCCTCAATTTTTAGTCTAACAATTTTAGACAAAAATATAGTCTTATACATGGGAAAATACTGTAAATCCAAGTTCAGTATCCATTACACTAGAGAAAGCACTCTATCATGGGTTAAATAGGGTGAAAGAGAGGGTGAACTAGGTTTAATGGGTTCAATAGAGATTAGTAAAGGTTAAAGGTAAAGGTTCCCCCACACACGTGCGTGCTAGTCATGTCCGACTCTAGGGGCAGTGCTCATCTCCTTATTCAAGCTGAAGAGCCAGTGTTGTGCAGGTCCATGGCCACATGGCCGGCATGGATGCAAGGAAACACTGTTTTACCTTCCCACTTTTTACGGTGGTACCTATGGGGTTAACAGTGGGCGCTCGCTCCGCTGCGTGGCACCCAGGATTCGAACCGCCGAGCTGCCGACTTTGCAGTCAACAGTTTCAGAGCCTTAGTCCGCTGAGGCACAACACCCCCTTAAATAGAGATTAGCTTTTATATATAGCTTTTATATATTCTCTCTCTGAGCTTCTATTCCAAAGCAGAATTCAAATCCAGGAGCTGAGTCCTAGTCCTTTGCTTTATCCAGTATACCATTGTGTATCCTAATATATGCTCACGGGGAGAATGGAACATAAGAACATAACATAAGAACATAAGAAGAGCCCTGCTGGATCAGGCCAAAGGCCCATCTAGTCCAGTTTCCTGTATCTCACAGCGGCCCCACCAGATGCGTTTGGGAGTGCATGAGACTAGATATCTGTCTCCTGATAGCACTCCCCTGCATCTGGCCCTTGAATTACCCTGGTTTTAAGCCTGGAGATTACACACATCTCCCATCATGGTTTGTGTAACCTGTGATGGACTTTTCCTCCAGGAATCTGTCCAATCCCCTTTTGAAGGCATCCAGGCCAGATGCCATAACCACATCCTGTGGCAGGGAGTTCCACAGACTAACAACTCGTTGGGTGAAAAAATATTTTCTTTTGTCTGTTCTCACTCTCCCAACCCTCAGTTTGAGTGTATGTCCCCTAGTTCTGGTATTTTGTGAGAGGGAGAAGAGCGTCCCTCTATGCACTTTACTCATGCCCTGAATTATTTTGTATATCTCAATTATATCCCCCTTCAGGTGCCTTTTTTCCAGACTAAAGAGCCCCAAATGTTTTAGTCTTTCCTCATAAGCGAAATCCTCCTGCCCAATAATCATTTTAGTCGCTCTTTTTAAATATCTCACTTACATTGAAAGCCCTTTTAGTGATTCCTATAAATCAGTTCCAACCTGATGGCACAGAAAAACAGCAGCTCTTTTCTATTGGGGGCATTTCCCCCTCCCCAGCAGACAAAGCATTGGTTCTACTTGATGTGTCAACTTCCACACTGATTTTTTCAGCATTTTTTTCTTGCCTTCCACACAATGCTTCTCCTGTCCCACTGAGTACAGTGACTTTTCCCATGACTTCTCATGCTTTTCCATCCCTCCAGAAAACAGCATTTTTATAAATAAATAAAAAAGCCTTCAGGCGTTCCAGGGTGTGTTTTCCATTCCTGTTTACGTCTGGAATGAGAATTTAGTTGTCAGAAGCCTGCATTCAGAAGGAGAAGAAGAGATGCATTAAACAAACCCTAACAGGGAAATTAATTTAATTTTTCTTAAACAATTTCTTCAAGGTCTCTTAAAGAGAAATGTATTTCTTTAAGAGAAGTCTTGGTTTGAGTGTGAACCCCAGAAACCAGGGTGCTTCTCTGGCACTAAATACTCCAACTTAACCCGCCTCAGTTTGGTCTTTTAGGGCATCTTGGATTTTATTATTGTCTTTAATTTTGATTCTAATGTGTGCGTCATTATCTTTCCATCATGTTCGATATTATATGTATGTTATTACTTATCTCAAAACCTTGTAAACCGCCCAGAGTGGCTCTTGTGCCAGATGGTGTGGTGTATATATATATATCAAATAAATCAAATAAATAAATAAAAAGACATGGGGGATAAAATTTCCATTTGGAAGAGGCCAACGTTCACATCCAAGTTTTCTCTTCTCTCTCCATGCCCCTCTCTATCTAACTGCAGTCTGGGAAGCATCAATTAAGCAGTTAAGTCTGGGAATGCTCACTCCAAGTGTGATCCGGAGACCCGGACAAGAACCTGGACATTCTTGGTGTTGACTCTTCAGCTCTGGCACAAGCTGCCATCTGAAATCCACCCTGGCCCCTTCCCTAGGGATTTAAAAGAAATCACTAAAACCTTAGCCATTTCAGAAGGCTTTCCAAAACATTTCATAGATGCATAGAATCCTAGAGTTGGAAGAGACCTCCAGGGCCATCTAATCCAACCCCCTTCCATGCAGGAACCCCCATCACAGGAATCCCGACAGATGGCCATCCAGCCTCTGCTTAAAAACCTCCAAAGAAGGAGACTCCACCACCCTCCTCTGTGGCAGCATCTTCCTCTGCCGAACAGCTCTAACCATCAGGAAGTTTTTCCTAATGTTTAAATGGAATCTCTTTTCCTCTAGTTTGAAACCATTGCTCCGAGTCCTAGTCTCTGAAGCCATGGAAGACAAGCCTGTTCCCTCTTCAATATGACATCCTTTCAAATATTTAAACATAGCTGTCATATCTATGTTTTAGTTTAGTTTTGTATATTTTAGTTTCCCCCTCTTCTGTTGTGCCTCAGCTAGAGCCTTAAATCTCAGGTGTTTTTTCTCTGCCTCACCCACATCCCCAAACCAGTGCACTTTTATGGAGCCTTTCCTTTAATTAGTTAATTACTTTGATCCTTTCGGTAACATATAGATTTGTGTGATGTGGGCGTACTGTTGTCTGTTTGTAGCTGGCTTAAAACCCAATTAGTCCAGAAAGAATTAGGAAACGGCCATGTCCTCCTTAAGATCGCACAAATGGAATTGTGGGTGATTCCAATAAAAGGCATCTGTGTAACTGCTACTAAATTACATAGAGAATAAATACTGAGGAGAATTTGGTTTAAGCAAACCAAAAACAATTTTACCGAGGGACGACAGGAAAGGGGTCTGAAGGGAAATGGGAACTTGAGATGGGGACGGATTGAAAAATGAACTGCAAAATTCATCCAAAAACTGCTAAATGGTACATTCGTATTTGTATGAATCAATAACCCCTGACTAATAGGAATCAATTAATTTCTAGTTTTATTTGAGTCACTGATTTGTCAGGCCATAAAATTACTCCCAAGGCACCTAGAGACACTAAACTCACAGAGGAGCTTCCTCTGGGTCCCCTTTATAACCCCTCCAAATTTGGTGAAGATTGGGTTTCCCTGAGGCGATTGCTAAAGGCCACTTTGCTGTGGTGTGTGTGTGTCACTTTTGGGTGCATAACTCAGATTTCTGATACCCAGACTTGAGGGACTTGTAGATGAGTGTCAGGGAAAGTTTCCCTTCAAGTCTTGTGGTTCTAGATGCCACGAAGGGGGTATTTTATAGGGTTTTAAAGGAAAACAAAACAAATTTACAAACTGATTTGATGGTTCATCAGAGAATAGCTGATGAATCACGAATCAAAACAAATCGCCATTTTTCTGATTAGTGCCCATCTCTAGTACGATCAATAAAAGTTAAAACAACAGTAAAATGTTTTAGTACAGTAGGACCCCTGTATCCACCGATTCATTAACCACTATTCATTAACCACAGATTCAGTTATCCACGGTTGGCAGAGGAAAAATTTAAATACATCAGCAGCTGCAAAGCAAGATATTGTCACAAAACAGCAGCCACAAAGAAAGCTTCTGTTGCAAAAATAGCAGGTTTTGGTGGGTGTTCTTTCTTATCCACAGTTTCCGTTATCCATAGGAAAGCCTGGAACCAATCCACACTGGATACCGGGGGACCTATTGTATTGCTAACTTCTTTACAGACTCTCTGATTTCCTGACCCATGTGAGTCGGCAGATTTCCCCAGTAAATGCTAGCACTGACTACTTCTCCCAACCAACTCTAAAACAAATAGCTGGTTTCTCTCCATTCCTCCCTCTCATGGCATTCCAATCAGCATTCACTCATTCCTCTGCCAATGGCTCTAGCACACCGCCCCTGCACATCCACTGTGCAGGCATACAAAGCAAGTCCCATACAAACCAGTTTTGTTCATTACAAATCCACACGTGTGTTGAACTTTAGAAAGGCGGAACGGCCACATTAAGTAGTTCAGCTGCCAGAGGATGCGTTGTTATTGCCCTGCCTGAATAGCAGTGTGTCCTAAGAAGGCACCTTTTGGGTTGTCCCTCCCTGTGACTCACGTCTGTTGCCCTGACTTTCCAGTCCTGCATCCTGGGTGTTGCCATGAAGTGTGTGTGTGTGTGTGGGGGGGGCTCACGCCTCTACAGTAGAAGCACAGAAGTTTGCAAACTCTGGAGTGTCCGATCTGGCTTGTCCCTTTCTTCCACTATGATGAGAAATAAGCAAAGAATAGGGAACTGGAGAGGCGAAGAATAGCTGCCTAGATGCCCTGAGTGCATCCGCTCTCGCCTGATTTCGGAAGCTAAGGAGAGTCGGCCCTGGTTAGTGCTTGGATGGGAGACCACCAGGGAATAACAGGGGCTGTAGGCACCTTGGGTAGGAACTGGCAAACCGCTCCAGCATTCCTGCCCAGAAAACTCCATGGACATGGAGTCACGAAGAATCAGTCACCACTGTAACGACACAACACAGAGAACTGGAGAGAAACAGGAACTTTGAACCATGTGTAGCTTTCCGGATCAAACGGAGTGAAACAGCTCTCCATCTGCTTCGGCTGATTATCTGGGGCAGCTTTTTTTTTTTAAAAAGGGGGGGACGGGAGAAACAGAACAGGACGAAGACAATGCAACAAAGGAAAGCGCTCCGTGCCGTTAGATTGCAGCAAACATCTGTTGAGTCTGGCATCCTACTTCCGGCAGTGGCTATGCCAGATGTTTCCAGGAAGCCTTTGTTGTTAGTCTGTGGAACTCCCTGCCACAGGATGTGGTGAAGGCATCTGGCCTGGCTGCCTTCAAAAGGGGATTGGACAGATTCCTGGAGGAAAACTCCATCACCGGTTACAAGCCATGATGGGGATGCGTCATCTCCAGCCTTAAAACCAGGGTACTTCAAGGGCCAGATGCAGGGGAGGGGTATCAGGAGACAGAGATCTAGTCTTGTGCACTCCCGGACGCATCTGGTGGGGCCACTGTGAGATACAGGAAGCTGGACTAGATGGACCTTTGGCCTGATCCAGCATGGCTCTTCTTATGTTCTTGTGCTCAATTGGATACCTCAGAGAGAAAGCAAGGGAAGAGTACGCCTTGTCCAGAAAAAAAAATGTGTGTGTGTGTGGATCACTGGCAACTGCAGCAGGCACAGGCTTTCCAAAGGTGGGGGAGATGCGAGTGTGCAAGCACGCGTTCCTCATGCATGCACACGCTCCTCAGCCCGCTAAAATATTTGAGAATTGGGAAGAGCCTGTATGGTTTAGAAAGACATACAGTAAATGCAGGGTCCGGTTGGATCATTTATTGGACTGCTTTAAAAAAATGTTTACACATGGCTGCCCCTCTCTGGGAAGTCAGAGAAAGAGATATTGGGTAGGGCAGGGAAATTGGTCTGAAGTCAAGGACAGTCAGGGAAATTGTGATTAAAATATATAATTTGTAACTTGATGATTACTGCAATTTCAAAACTTTATGTGGCTTCAAAGAAACCATTTTAGACAGAACATTTATTTCATATTTAGAATGACAAAAATGTTGTGTCATTCATTAGCTTTCAGTGTTTACTTGAATTGAAGCCATCCCTCAAGGAGCTGAAAGGGATGGCTTGCAGGAATAGGGCTTTTTCAGCAACTGCCCCCAGACTATGGAATGCCCTCCCAAGGGAGACCCGCCTGGCGCCGACGTTGATAACATTTCGGTGCCAGGTAAAAACCTTCCTGTTCCCGACGTTTTTAAACTGATGATTGTGGGTCCTGATGGCAATTTTAGTGTTGTGGTTTAATGTATTGTATTTATTGTATTTATATGTTTTATTGTTCTAATTTTATTGTAATTTTGATGTTTTAATTGTCTATTTTGATTGTGAGCCGCCCAGAGACCTTTGGGTAGTGGGCGGCATACAAGCCATATAAATAAATAAATAAATAAATAAATAAATAGATATATAGATAAATAAATAAATAAATACTAAAAAGCACTTTGCACAGTATACGATGGACAGTGCACAAGTAATCATAAATTATAGTGTTCTGAAGGCTTAAGTTCAGTAGGAACAGAATAAACAAGGAATCCCATTTGGGGAGTGGCAAATCCCAATCCTAACCCAATACTGACCCCAATCCTTTCAATTCCTTTCCCCCCTGATCTATCCCTTATTATTAGTGCTGGTTGCTCCCTTAGAAAGATTCTGTTCTGTCTCTTTTTATGGGCACAGGACGCAATAAACAGAGTGTTCCCTGGCTCCCCTGGTGGTTTTGTCAAGTCCACGTTTCAGTTCGCAATTTTATGTTCGGTTTTTATTGCTTTTTTAAATTGGTTTCTTAAAACCATGATGTCACGGATTTCTCGGGTGCCAAGGGAGGCAGGCCTCCCTGTAAGTTCCTTAAATCATGGGATGGAGGGTGACAGCAAAGCAGGGAAGCACATGGGAAAAGCAGCGATATGAGATGGGAAAAGTTACTTTTAAAAAAAATGCCTTGCAAAATACCCCCAGCTCATAGCCACAGGCTAACTCAGGTATTCTGTAGGCCCAGTAAATAAATAAATAAATAAATAAATAAATAAATAAATAAATAAATAAATGCTCCCATCTGAAAACAAGGAATGCCCCCTCTTGTGACCCACAGGACTACCTGGGGCGTTCCTACAGCCCCAGTCTGTGAAAGTTACTTTTTGGACTACAAATATAGCTACACTGTCAGGAGAGTTTAGTGCAAAAAAAAAGGTTTTGAATTCTACTGAATTACCTTTTTTCACCTCCTCTCTCTTCCCTGACTGCTTTTCAGTCCATTATTCTCGATGCCCCCAAATCCTATTGCTTAGTCCAGCAAACTGCACTCCAGTGGGCCCATGGAATCAATGGGGATCTGGTGAGTCAACTTCCCCTCAAATCTTACAGGATTTCAAAGGGTCCGACTCCAACAGCAACTTACACAAGTCACAGCTGGAGCAGGCCCCTTTTGAGTCCATGGCACTTAGGGAGCTGACTCACCCTATCTACATTGCTTCAATGGGTCTACTCTAGAACAAGTGGTTGGCCACTGCGTTATTTTTTTTTTGGTGGGGGGGAATCTCTCCTTCCAGATTTCTTTTCCTAAACGGGCTTCTGCAGCGTTTGGGGTTCTCAAGGAAATATTTCAATGTTCCCTTCAGAAATTCAACCGGTAAAGTCTTGACAATCACCTCTATTTACTCCACCTGTTGAGTGGCTGCCTGCCAGGGAGAAGGTAAAATGACGCCGGGAATCTTCCAGACTCAGCCTAAAAGTAAGTAAATCCCACCAACGATCCTGTAACCCGGCACCACGGTCCCGATCCGCTTTTCCTTGGCTTGAGATTTCGTGGCAGGTTTATTTATTTATTTATTTATTTGTTATATTTCTAGACCGCCCATCTTCCGGAACGGAACTCTGGACGGTTTACAATAAAATACAATCAAACAGTTAAACACACACACACACACACACAAATAAAAATAGAAAAACTGGTAAAATAAGGAGGGGGGACCCTCCACAGAAGGCGACGAGGGCGGTTAAAAGTAAAAAAAAAAAATTAAGTAAAAAGGTTCCCCGTGAATAGGAACAACACTCAGCCCCGTTGCTCCGGAGTATGCCCGGTACTTTCCAACCCCAGATCAGGACTGAATCCAGGCTGCCTGATCCTGGCCACGTTTGCTGGGAAAAACCCGATTGCAAAAATGAAGGCTTCCAAACCTGGGCTCGAACTGTTGATCTCCCAGGACACGCGCACGCACGGTGTGTAACCGGATCCCTGCTTTATACACCAGGAAGCGAGCAGTTCTCCTTTCACAATCGGGTGAAAGGGCCCGATCCTTCCGACATCAAGTTTGTTTATTTATTTAGCCTTCGAGAATACATTTAGTTATTTATTTAGCGAGCGCAGAGTGACGCCGCGGCAGAGAGTTTACTCCACGGAGCCGCTTCCTCCCCAGCAACTCCGGCGTAGGATCCGGATCCAGCGTCGGAGTGGGGGTTTTTTTTGGGGGGGGGGGTTCTGTGTGTGTGGGAAGAAGTGGCAAAGTCAACCCTCCCCCACCCACCCCCCCAGCAGCTTTGCCCGGGAGGAAACGCGCGGCTTCGGATCTGCGCGGGGGCGCGCGCGCGCGCGCAAAAGCGCCAGCCGGCCGCCTTCTTTGGCCCAAGCAAGGCGCTAGTCCGCAGGGAGGACGCTGGCCTGCTTTGTGCTTTCTTTTTTTCCCTTCGCGTCCGCCGGCGGGGGTTGAGCCGGGACAGGAGGGCGGAGATCGGGGGCGGACCCGAGGGTGGCGCGCCCCGGCGTGGGCTGAATCAGGCCGGGCGGCTTTCGCCCTGAGGGGGGGGTGCCTGGTGGCTGGTGGCCGGTTTCTTTGCTCCCGTCCCGTCCGGTGCGCTTCGCCCAAGGGGGGGGGGTTCGCCATGCCGTCCCGTCGCTGCCGGGGCGCTTCGGGAGCGGAGCCCGCTGCTGGCTTACCGCCTTTGCAGCAGCATCTCGGTGGAAAAGGAGGCGCCGGCGGCGAGCGCCACCCGAAAGCTGCCCACTTTCCTGGGCGTCGTGGTCCCCACTTTACTCTCCATGTTCAGCGTGGTGCTTTTCCTCCGCCTGGGTGAGTGAGCGGCCGCACTCGGCTCCGGGGGGCGGGGGGGGGTCCTTTGAAAGTCACGTTTTACGCGGGAGGGGCCGGGAACAACTTCTCAAAGTGTTAGGAATCCCTGTCTTCCCCCCCACCCCACCCCAAAAAAACCCACCCCCAACTAGCAGGAGGGGAGAAAAGTTATCTGGTTTTTGGACTACAAACCCCATCATCCCTCACCCCCCCCAAAAAAAACCCCACCCCCAACTACCAGGAGGGGAGAAAAGTTATCTGGTTTTTGGACTACAAAACCCATCATCCCTCACCCAATCTGGCCAGAGAGCGGGTGATGGGCGGGTAGTACTCTTCCTAAAGGTTATTTTAAAAAAGCAAAAGAGAAATAAAACGGCTGGGAAGTTTCTTGGTGGGGACAACCACTCCCAGAATCCCCTGCCTGGCTAGGAGGGGGTTCTGGGAGTTGTAGTCCAAAAATGGACTTGCCCCCCACAGATGGATGGATTCTAAGCAGGGTAGAGCCCCCCCCCCAAAAAGCAAGGTTTCCAGGTGTGAAAGCAAAACGGTCAAATGGGTGTTTTAGTTCCTGAATGTTTGGCGGAAGGAAATCTGTGCGTGCTCAGAGACAAGTCTAAGAAATTACAGTGCCTCTTTGGTGAAAGGGGCTGGTCTTGGGAGAGGTGGAGAGTCCTTGGTGTGAATGATCAGCTCCCCTGAATCCTGTCCAATGGAATTAAACAGGCTGGTGAAGATTGCTGGGCCTTTGGGGTCTCAGTTTTAAGATTAAGAGTCCTCGTTTGAAATCTCCCGTAGGGCCTGAGCTATGGTACTGTATTGACCGCCTACATTGGTTACCAGTTGCTGCCCGAGCCCAATTCAAAGTGCTTGTTTTGACATATAAAGCCCTAAATGGCTTAGGACCTGGATACCTGAAGGACCGCCTCCTTCCATATGAACCTACCAGGCAATTAAGATCAAGCCAGGGGGCCCTCCTGAAAGAGCCATCCCTCAAGGAGGTGAAAGGGATGGCTTGTAGGAACAGGGCCTTCTCGGCAGCTGCCCCCAAGCTATGGAATGCCCTCCCAAGTGAGATCCGCCTGGCGCCAACACTGATGACATTTCGGCGCCAGGTAAAAACCTTCCTGTTCCAGAAGTTTTTTAATTGATACAATTTAGATTGTGGGTCTTCTGCTGGCAATTTTAGTGTGATGTTTTAGTATAAGGTTTTTATTGTTGTTTTAATTATTTATTGTTGTTTGATGTTTTTAACTGTTTTAATTCCTTGATTGTAAGCCGCCCAGAGACCTTTGGGTAGTGGGCGGCATATAAGTTGTAAAAATAAATAAATAAATAAATAAACTTGGAAAAAGATGCTTAGGAGAAGTGGCCAAACTGGATGAGGCCACCTGAGCCTTTTTGGGTTTTTTTGGTTAGCCATTGTTGCAGTAACTACATCAACATCAGCAACTCAAAACAAAACCACCACGTCCAAAAAACAAACAAACCACAAAGGTGGAACATGTCAGATTCTAAAACGGGGTGGTGATGGGGAAACTGGGACACTCGGCTTGCTGATGGCTTCTGAAGCCCATCACCCCACACTCTTAATTAGGCTCATTAAGGCTCTTGGGAGTTGATCAGTCCGTAAAAAAATGTTGCAAACAACTACTGTATTGAGATAAGGAACGTAAGGAAGCTTTCAGGAAGCGTCTGGGTGCTATGGATGATTGTCTTGTAATTTCTGTTACCAAAACAAACTGGGGAATTTCCATGGGCAGGATTTTCGTGCTACAGTTTTCCTGCTCCTGATTCCCAGAGCCACCACTAACAGGGACCTTGTCCCAGGGTGTCAAAAGATGCATGCCCACGGGGTGTGTGTGTTTGGCTGTACCACCTCCAGCTGCCTCCCCCCCTCCATGGAACTCACATGGCCTTTGGATTGAGGGTTGGGAGAGTGAGAACAGACAAAAGAAAATATTTTTTTTTACCCAGCGTGTTGTTAGTCTGTGGAACTCCCTGCCACAGGATATGATGATGGCATCTGGCCCTGGAGGCCTTCAAAAGGGGATTGGACAGATTCCTGGAGGAGAAGTCCATCACAGGTTACAAACCATGATGGAGATGTGCAATCTCCGGGCTTAAAACCGGGGTACTTCAAGGGCCAGATGCAGGGGAGGGGTATCAGGAGACAGAGATCTTAGTCTCATGCACTCCCAGATGCATCTGGTGGGGCCACTGTGAGATAACAGGAAGCTGGACGAGATGGGCCTGATCCAGCAGGGCTCTCTTCTTATGTTCTTATTGTGTTCTTAAACCCGGTTCCTCCGACCTGGCCTCCATTTCACATGACCAGCTGGGGAGCAAGGCTTGGATGGGATGTCAAACCTGCTTCCCCCAGGGCCTCATCATCCTTTCCTTTCAGGCCTACTCTTGCGTAGAAGCAAAGGCTGCATTTGCATTCCTGGTGCTGCTCAGTTGAGGGCTGCTTCGGGCCAATTATATTCCCTGCTGGTAGAAAACTAGCTCCCCCTGAAAAGCAAAAGCTTGAACCTTTCTCCCTAGATTTCTGCAGGCAGGGATATTTAAACTTGAGTCCCATCTTTTATTAGTTCTCTGGTTTATTTATTTGTTTGACTTCTATACCGCCCATCTAGCCCTAGGGCTACTCTGGATGGTTTACAACAGGGCTGTCCAACTTTGAACAGGCCGAGGTCTACTTTTTCTGGCCCAAAGTGCCTGAGGGCTACTACACTGATACCTCTGCTTACGAATTTTATCCATTCCAAGCACATGCTCGTAAGTATTGTAAGTAGAGCAGCGGTTTCCCATAAGAATGCATTGAATTCAGTTCCCTCCGGAATGGATGAATTGATTTTCAATGCATTCCTATGGGAAGGCTGACCTTGCACCCGCTCGATCATCTGGCTAGTTGGGGAAGCAGGGGACCATGCCATGGCCCTTGAACTGCCCTGCTCGGCTGAGACAGTGGGCTGGCAGGCCCGGAGCTTTGCTGGGGCAGTGGTGGTCCTTGGGATGGGGGAGGGAGGGGTGGACAATTTATCCCCTCACTTTTTTTATTGGTGGCTGGCAGGCTACTTTTGAACCCTTCGTGGGCTACCAGTAGCCCGCGGTCTACCTGTTGTGCAGGCCTGGATTACAACATAGAATAGCAAAATTAGAAAGTTAACATATTTAAATAACCAAAATGCGAACAACATAATATAAACAAAAATATATAAATCAACAACAACAAACTAAAATCAGACAAAAATGAAAGTAAGAATAGCCAGGTGATTGATTAATAAGAAACAGGAAAAAAAAGAAGATAAGCGGTAAAAAGAAGACTAGTGTCTTACTAGATGTTTATGAAATCAGGAAAGGCCATTCTGTACAACCAAGTTGTATTATAGACCGGGCACAGATTGACATCTTTGGTGAGGGTTTGGTGCTGGTGACATCTGGTTTGCCCTGCCTTGAGGCCACCCTGCCCTCGGAAACCCAACAATTACTCAAAGGAGTGACCAGCTGACTCATTTTGCCCTTATGATGGCCTGCCTCATGCCTACACTGGGATAAATAGGTACCGCCGTAAAAAGTGGGGAGGTAAAACAGTGTTTCCTTGCATCCATGCCAGCCACGTGGCCTTGGACTTGTACAACACTGGCTCTTCAGCTTGAATATGGAGTTGAGCACCACCCCTAGAGTCAGGCACGACTAGCACGCATGTGCAGGGGGAACCTTTACCTTTTTTTTTTTAAACCTAGGAGTGGAAATCCAGCACCGTCTCATTTCCCAAATTTATGGTGTCTAGAAAAAAAATTGAGTAGAATATGGTGTCTGACAAAGTTTATTTATTTATTTATTTATTTATTTATTTATTTATTTATTTATTATACAGTGGTACCTTGTATAAAGGAATTAATTCGTTCCAAACAAAATTATGTTAAGCAAATTTTCCTTTATACAAATTCCCATAGGAATGCATTGAAAACGGAGTAATCTCATTTTTATGTTGTACGGATTTCCCCACAGGCGATTCTGTTAAGCAAATTTCCCCTATCTCCGGATTTTTATGTTGTACAAATTTTATGTTATACAAGCTGTTTGTTATACAAGGGTCCACTGTATTTATATACCACACCAATTTCCCAGAGGGAACTCTGGGCGGTTCACATAATAACACAAAAAACCCACAAGATAATAAGTTCCTCATCTTGGCCCAAGATTTTGTCCCCAAATGCAACAATTGTCTCTCTGAAATTCCAAGGGCCCCCTTTTCCCTCAACAGTTTTAACACTAAAGTTTAGCATCTGAAAATCCCCACAATCCTAGTCCCCACCCCTTCTCTGTGTACAATCAAAGCTGTTGCTTCTCATAATCGGCCAGGAATGCCAAGTGCCTACAGGCAACGAGGTTTGAGGGTTTGTTCCTTTTTCTAATCTTTCTTTGGGCTGTTAGTGGGGCAAAAATGACACACTGACGGAAGGGTTAACCAAAGTTAACTGACTTTGTGGATGCCAGAAAAGAAGCTGTGTCACACACACCCCTCACTTGCAGACCCTGTATGCTTCTTAGTTGGATGAAATGGTCATCTTCATTTGCAGTTTGCTTGGTACGTCAATACAGACAACAGCTGGCATGTTTTTAATTGGGTCAAATAAATAAATATAAAAATACGTATTTGCGAAGGCTTTCACAGCCAGGATCTGATAGGCAGATGGGAGTTTTTCGGGCTGTTTGGCCGTGTTGTGGAAGTTTTTCTTCCTGACGTTTCGCCATCTTCAGAGGGCAAGGAGCTAAGGGGAGCTCGGAGTTCCCTCTGCGTTCTGGGAGCACAGTAAGAACTCCTAGTTCCCTGAGCTCCTTGACCTCTGACGATGCCGGCCACAGAGATTGGCGAAACGTCAGGAAGAAAAACTTCCACAACACGGCCAAACAGCCCGAAAAACTCAAAACAACTATATTGTAAAAATAAATAAATAACATTTTAGATCCATTTTTGGAAGAGTCGTTTGGCAACTGGCATTGTTAGGTAGGGAAATAAAGGAAAGAAAAATTCCCCATCAGTACCCTGTTTCAGAATCTGACATATTTCACCTTGTGTTTTTTTGGCATGGTGGTTTTGCTTTGAAATTTATTTATTTATTTATTTATTTATTTATTTATTTATTTATTTATTTATTTATGTTGTCATCATCACACAGCAGACAAGATACGCTGGATTTTGTTTTATAAATCACTAGTTGAACGCTTCCCAAGCGTTTAGAACTATGTGATGTATCGGCGAATTAGGCGAGCAGATCCCAGAAAGGTGGCTTTCTGCATCAGACTGATGGTGACTTTGTCAACTGAAATTTCTTCTAAATACTTGCTTAGCTCTTTAGGCACCACACCCAGCGTGCCAATTGCCACTGGGACTACTACTACTACTACTACTACTACTACTACTACTACTACTACTATTATTATTATTATTATTATTATTATTATTATTATTATTATTATTATTACTCCTCCTCCTCCTCCTCCTCCTCCTCCTCCTCCTCCTCCTCCTCTCAGGTTGAAACTAGCCCAGAGAAGCGGTGAGTTTATGCCCACCACTTAGTGGGACAATAGAGAAGGTTTGGCCAAAATGATTGCTGGGAAAAGGAAGTGTATTGAGCCTGTAATCAGGGGTGGGGAGCCTCCGGCCCTCCAGATGCTTTGGACTGCAACTCCCAGAATCCCGTACCTTTATTGCCAGTGATAAAGGACTGTGGGAGTTGCGGTCGAAAACATCCGGAGGGCTGAAGGTTCCCAACCTCTGTTGGAAATACCGGAAGTCGTGATAAGGTTTTCCGTCTCTGGGCTTAAGGGCCAGCCAAGGCTCTTGGCAAAAGAGGGGTGCCTTTGATGAATGTTTTGCTGTAGATGAAATGGAGCCCCCAGTGGCAACATGGTGGGAATGCAGAAGGCAGCCGTGGGTAATAGGTGGAGCATCCAATAAGTGTTGGATGTGAACCAAAAAACTGCGGAAGGCTCGATCTCTCAGACATCATTGGACTGGCACGTCCACGATCCCTTACTGTTGTTTGTGCTGGTTAAACCTGCCACTAAGGCAGAGACTTGTCCACCCAAAGGATCCGATACCAAACCATAAAAGGAGCAATATAGTATATGCAGTCCAATGCAGTGAGGAGTGTTCAGACCTCTACACTGGAGAAACTAAACAGCCATTAAACAGAAGGATGGCCCAACATAGTAAGGGTAACAGCTCAGGAACAGAATCAGCAGTACACCTCCACTTGAAGGACAAAGGGTACTCTTTCAAAGATGAGGATGTACACGTATTAGACAAAGAAGAGAGGTGGTTTGAGAGAGGAGGAAGGGAAGCCATTCATGTGAGCATTGAAACCCGCTCTCTCAACAGAGGTGGTGGGCTCCGGCATAGTCTATCTGCTACTTATCAGGCTGTGCTTTCCAAAGTACCCAGACAAATCAAAAAGCCTTCACCACCAAGGCCATAGCTAACGACCTATTCTTGATGGGTTTCAGCACCTTAGGCCATTGTTCGCCTTAAGGCTATGGATACTATTGTCTCCCTAACGAGGCTATTCAGGCTATTGTTCATCTTATGAGCCTAATTCAGACCAGGGTGACAAGAGGTCAAAGCTGACTATAAGATGGAGGACTTGCACTAGCTGTATTCAGACCGATGAAGCTATTTGGATGAACAGCGAAACCTTTCTATCTCTCAAAAAAGAAGTCCAGTAGCCATGACTCAACTTCCAGGTAAATTCACCTGGATGACTGAGAATCTTCACAGACATACTCTGTGGAAAGAATGAAGGCCTTGATACTGGGAGCTGGTTAGTTCCATACCTTCCTAAGGCCTCCGGGTTGACTGCAGCTCCCAGCATGGCTCCCAGTTATCTTTGAGGACTGTGGCTGATGGGAGTTGTTGTCCAAAATATTTTGAGGGCTAGCGTCTGCTCACGTCTGGGTGAGAGGGCTGAACAAATGACCCCACATATGGCTGGCAGAAGTGTCCCATTTGACCTGGGCAGAGCGGCGGATGGGGTGGTACAACATCTTAGGGAATGGATCTCCCTAAGATCAGAACTGGCCCAACCCACCCGATTCTCCATGGCTCTCTCGCTCCAGGTGGCCACCCCAGGGAGGCCCGTAGGGTAGCTACGCGTAAACGGGCCTTCTCGGTGGCTGGCTCGGCTCTCTGGAATAAACTACTGAGCGAGATTCACCAGGCTCCTTCCTTGGCATCCGTTAAAAAAGCTGTTAAAGCCTTCGGCAATCGCTAGGGTTTGTATTTGTATCATTTTTCCTTATCTTGTGATTTGTACCCGTCATCAGTTGTCCTCCGCCTCTTGTCTGTCATCTAATTGTTGTGGGGTATTTCCCCCTTTCTTTTATTAGTATTGCCATTTTATTTACTATTACTATTTTGTGGAATTTTTTTGTGTTTTAATGTGAACCTCCCAGAGTTCCCTTTTGGGAAATTGGTGCAGTATATAAATATAAAAATAAATATAAGTAAATCTGGAAAGCCAGGGGTTCATGGGCTCCTTTGTAGCCCCAGTTTACTCTCCAGCCGCGCCGCTCTGGGCATCCTAAAAGTGGCATGAGTGGAGTGTAAACTGGGGCTACAAAGGAGCCCACAAACTACTGCCTCCCCTTTGCATCCTCCGGGCGGAGAGGGAAGTGCCATGGCTCTGAGGGGGCGATGTTGCATGCCCACAGAAAGGGCTCCACATGCGAACTTGAGCACGCGTGTCATAGATTTGCCAGCACTTCCCGAATGACTCGGGTCCAAGCTGTCTCAAGGACCTCCTCTCCCTTTATGAGTCTGTTCAGGTGTTTTAAAATAAGAACATAAGAAGAGCCATGCTGGATCAGGCCAAAGGCCCATCTAGTCCAGCTTCCTGTATCTCACAGTGGCCCCACCAGATGCTTTTGGAAGTGCATGAGACTAGATATCTGTCTCCTGATACCACTCCCCTGCATCTGGCCCTTGAAGTACCCCGGTTTTAAGCCTGGAGATTACACATCTCCATCATGGTTTGTAACCTGTGATGGACTTTTCCTCCAGGAATCTGTCCAATCCCCTTTTGAAGGCATCCAAGCCAGATGCCATCACCACATCCTGTGGTAGGGAGTTCCATAGACTAATAATGCGCTGGGTGAAAAAAAAAAATTTCTTTTGTCTGTTCTTACTCTCCCAGCCCTCAATTTGAGTGCATGTCCCCCAGGTCTGGTATTTTGTGAGAGGGAAAAGAGCTTCCCTCTATCCACTTTACTCATGCCCTGCATTATTTTGTACGTCTCAATCATATCCCCCCTCAGGTGCCTTTTTTCCAGACTAAAGAGCCCCAAATATTTTAGCCTTTCCTCATAAGGGAGGTGCCCCAGCCCAGTAATCATTTTGGTCACTCTCTTCTGCAGCTTTTCCAGTTCCACTATGTCTTTTTTGAGATGCGGTGACCAGAATTGTACATAATACTCCAGATGCGGCCTTACTATTGTTTTGTATAATGGCATTATAATGTTGGCTGTTTTATTTTCAATCCCCTTTTTGATAATCCCTAGCATGGAATTGGCCTTCTTCACCGCTGCCACACATTGGGGAGACACCTTCATGGAGCTGTCCACCAACACACCAAGATCTCTTTCCTGATCTGTCACGGATAACTCAGAGCCCATGAGTTGATAGATAAAGTTTTGATTTTTTGCCCCAATATGCATTACTTTACATTTGGCTACATTAAAACGCATTTGCCATTTCGTAGCCCATTCCCCCAGTTTGGAGAGATCCTTCTGGAGCTCTTCACAATCTTCTCTGGTTTTTACCACACGGAAAAGTTTTGTGTCATCTGCAAACTTGGCCACCTTACTGCTTATCCCTGTCTCCAGGTCATTTATGAACAGATTGAAAAGCACCGGTCCCAGGACAGAGCCCTGGGGCACACCGCTTTTCACCTCTCTCCATTGTGAAAATTTCCCATTGACACCTACTCTTTGTTTCCTGGATCTCAACCAGTTCTCAATCCATAAGAGGACCTGCCCTCTTATCCCCTGACTGTGCAATTTTCTCAGCAGCCTTTGGTGAGGGACTGTGTCAAAGGCCTTTTGAAAATCCAGATAGATTATATCCACCGGTTCACCCAAATCTACATGCCTCCTGACCTTTTCAAAAAATTCTACAAGATTTGTCAGACAAGACTTACCCTTGCAGAAGCCATGCTGATTTTCTCTCAGCAAAGTTTGTTCTTTAACATGTTTTAAGATTTTATCTTGGATGTGGCTTTCCACCATCTTCCCTGGGACAGATGTAAGGCTAACTGGCCTGTAGTTTCCCGGGTCCCCCCTCCTTCCTTTTTTAAAAATTGGCGTGGCATCTGCTATCCTCCAGTCCCCCGGCATTGTGGCCGTTTTAAGAGACAAGTTGCATGTTACCGTTAAGAGATCTGCAATTTCATTTCTCAGTTCCCTAATAACCCTTGGGTGGATGCCATCTGGGCCCGGTGACTTGTTAATCCTCAATTTATCGATTAGTCCTAAAACCTCCTCTCTTTTAACCTGTATTTGATTTAATTCTTTAGTCAAGAGGGGCGGCTCAGGCAGCGGAATCCGCTCAAGGTCCTCTGTCGTGAAGACAGACGCAAAGAAGTCATTCAATTTCTCTGCAATGTCCAAGTCCTCCTTAACCTCCCCTTTTCCTCCCTCACCATCCAGAGGGCCAACTGGTTCTCTGGCAGGTTTTCTACTTCTAACATATTTAAAGAAGCTTTTATTATTATCCTTTATATTGCTAGCCATGCGTTCCTCAAAATCTTTCTTTGCCTCTCTTATCATCTTCTTACATTTCTTTTGCCAGAGTTTGTGTTCCTTTTTATTTTCCTCATTTGGGGAGGATTTCCATTTACAGAAAGACTTCTCCTTGTGCTTTAGAGCCTCTCTAACTCCACTCGTTAACCATGCCGGTGCCCTCTCGGACTTAAATGAGCTCTTCTTTCTTTGTGGTATGCACTTGTGCTGGGCCTCTGTTACCGTTGTTTTAAACAGGTTCCATGCACTCTGAAGAGATTGGATTCTTCCAACCTTCCCCTTCAATTTCTTTCTAACTAGTTTCCTCATCTGAGGGAAGTTTGCCCTTCGAAAATCAAGGATTTTTATGTCTGATTTGCTTGACACTCTTCCTCCAACATGCATGGCAAAGGAGATTGCAGCATGGTCACTGTTCCCCAGAGGCTCAGTGACATTCACATTCCTGACCAGATCCTGAGTATCAGACAGTATTAGATCCAGAGTTGCCTGTTCTCGGGTGGGCTCCATGACATAAGAACATAAGAACATAAGAACATAAGAAGAGCCATGCTGGATCAGGCCAAAGGCCCATCTAGTCCAGCTTCCTGTATCTCACAGCGGCTCCACCAGATGCGTTTGGGAGTGCATGAGACTAGATATCTGTCTCCTGATACCACTCCTCTGCATCTGGCCCTTGAAGTACCCTGGTTTAAAGCCTGGAGATTACACATCTCCATCATGGTTTGTAACCTGTGATGGACTTTTCCTCCAGGAATCTGTCCAATCCCCTTTTGAAGGCATCACCACATCCTGTGGCAGGGAGTTCCATAGACTTACAACGCGCTGGGTAAAAAAATATTTTCTTTTGTCAGTTCTTACCCTCCCAGCCCTCAATTTGAGTGTATGTCCCCTAGTTCTGGCATTTTGGGAGAGAGAGAAGAGCTTCCCTCTATCCACTTTACTCATACCCTGCATTATTTTGTATGTCTCAATCATATCCCCCCTCAAGCGCCTTTTTTCCAGACTAAAGAGGCCCAAATGTTTTAGCCTTTCTTCATAAGGGAGGTGCCCCAAGTTGCTCTAAGGCACAGTCTTTCAGCAAGTCGAGAAACCCAGTTTCTCTTTCTTGCCCGGAGCTCGCATTGGCCCATTCGATGTGGGGATTATTGAAGTCCCCCACGATTACTATCCTCTGCTTCTGAGACACCTCCATGATTTGTCTCCTCATTTCAAGGTCCCCCTCAAGTTTTTGATCTGGTGGGCGATAGCATACCCCAACTATCACATCACTCTTTGGACCCGGTAGTTTAACCCACAGTGATTCTATGGTGGAGTCAGACCTTCTGTCCATCTCCATTCTGCTGGATTTTACCCCTTCTTTAACGTAGATGGCCATTCCCCCTCCAATCCGCCCCTCTCTCTCCCTTCTATAGAGTTTATAGCCTGGGATTGCTGTATCCCACTGGTTCTCCGCATTCCACCAGGTTTCTGTTATGGCTATTATATCAATGTTATCCCTAGCTGCCAAATGTTCGAGTTCTCCCATTTTTGGTCGGAGGCTTCGAGCATTGGCGTAGAAGCACCTGTACAGTGGGTCCCGCAACAACAGCTGCTGCTTTGTTCTTTTTCCCCCACAGCTATTATTTTCAGTAGATGAACTATCACATTCCATTATTCTCCCAGTACTAATACCTGCTATGTCATCTCTATGTGATTCTCTACCCTTTCCAACCTCATTCCCTGTGGATGAGGTGTTCCGAACCGGATGCCACACAGCTCCTGTCGGCTTTCCCCCAGTTATTAGTTTAAAAGCTGCTCTGCAGCTTTTTTGAGGTTGAGTGCCAGCAATCTGGTCCCATCATGATTCAAGTGCAACCCATCCCTCCTGAACAGGTTTGGCTTGTCCCAAAATGTTCTCCAGTTCCTGAGAAATCTAAAGCCCTCCTCTCGACACCATCACCTCATCCACGCATTGAGGCTTCTGAGCTCTGCCTGCCTGGCGGGTCCTGCACGAGGAACAGGTAGCACTTCTGAAAATGCTACCTTGGAAGTCCTGGACTTCAATCTTCTTCCTAACAACCTGAACTTGGCTTCCAAGACTGACCGCTTGGCCTTCCCGACATCATTAGGGGAGGCGTTTATCTCATCCCATCGCCTTCACGGGAACATTTGGTGGGGACATATGCTTCCACAAAGGGTGGTGGAGTCTCCTTCTGTGGAGGTTTTTAAGCAGAGGCTGGATGGCCATCTGTCGGAAATATTGTGATGTGGTTCCTGCATGGCAGGGGGTTGGACTAGATGGTCCTTGAGCTCTCTTCCAACTATAGGATTTTATGATTCTATAATTCTCTGTCTCTGCTCCCAAATTCTGGAACTCCCTTCCACAGGAGACCCGGCTGGCCCCATCTTTGCTGTCATTCCACAAGCAGGTGAAGATATTTCCCTTTATCAGGTTGTGCTTTCAACAGCACCCAGACAAATCAAAAAGCCTTCCCCACCAAGGCCATAGCTAATGACCCATACTTGATAGGTTTCAGCACCGTAGGCCTTTGTTCACCTTAAGGCTATGGATACGATTGTCTATCTATTCAGGCCATTGTTCATTGTATGAGCCTATTTCAGACCAGGGTGACAAGAGGTCAAAGCTGACTATAAGATGGAGGACTCGCACTAGCTGTATTCAGACTGATGAAGCTGTTTGGATGAGCAGCGAAACGTTTCTATCTCTCAAGAAAAAACAAGTCCAGTACCCATGACTCAACTTCCAGATTAAGGTTTTGCGCACTAAACATCTTTTAACGTTGTAAGCTGCCTTGGGGTCTTTTTAAGGTGAACGGGCAGGTAAAAATGTGTTGAATGAACAAATAAATAAATAATACAATGAACTTAACAAAGAAGGCACCAGCTATTTACAGGTTAGTGAATGGCAGTTTTTTTTATTGCTCCCCTCCGTTAAACTCTAGGCAGGCCGCGTAAAAAAGCTAATTCATCAGGGAGATAAACATTTGCCCCCTGTTATACTGGATATCAGCTCCCGCTAATAACCCCAGCTCCTGCCAACCTAGCAGTTCGAAAGCATGTAAAAATGCAAGGAGATAAATAGGTACCGCCCTAAAAAGCGGGAAGGTAAAACAGTGTTTCCTTGCAGCCATGCCGTCCACGTGGCCACGGACTTGCACAACGCTGGCTCTTGAATACGGAGATGAGCACCTCCCCTAGAGTCGGACACGACTAGCGCGCATGTGCGGGCGGAACCTTTACCTTTACCTTTTTATACTGGATTTCTACTCACAGCATGGTTCTTTGTTTTGCTTCTGCGTCCAGAGGGATTTCTACAGAGGCAGTCGTGCTTGCCTTATGTCTCTTGTTACAAACCAGCAAAAGAGCCCTGTGGAGTCTTAAACTTGTTCAACAAGTTTTCTTAGGCAGAAGCTTTCATGGATTCCTCCGTTCTAAGGCGATTAGCTAAGTGTTCACCCCACACCACCTCTGAGGCATGGGGTACAGCTTTTCTCACCTTTTCCTTTACCCCAAGGGTGCTTTATTATGTCTGTCTGGGCAGCTGTCCATGACTCAGTATGCAAAATTAAACCTGGTAGTCTTTAAGCTGTCACAGGACTCTTTGTTGTTTTAACCCCAAGAAGAATTAACAGGAAATAAGGGAATCTCTCCCAGTTGCCATCTGATATTATTTATTTATTTATTTATTTATTTATTTATTTATTTATTTATTTATTTATTTATTTATTTATTTACCTATTTGCTCAGTTATTTAATTTATATACTACTCAAGTTCAGCAGTCTATAGCGTCCTAAAACACAGCGATCAATAACATTAGAATAAGAAGTCACCAAAGGGTGTGGCCAATTTGCCCCGTATTCTCATCCTCTTATTCTCTTGTGTGTTTTCAGCCGTGTCTTCATTTCTTCTATGAGGATGAATTAATTGCTTCATCACCCCCATAATGAAAAAAGTCACCCCCTTCATCCCCATAAGGACCTTGACAGATTAGAGTGCTGGGCCAAATCTAACGGAATGGGGTTCAACAGAGGGAAATGTAGGGTGGTGCACCTAGGTAAAAAGAATGAATTGCACAGATATAGGATGGGAGACACCTGGGTGGAAAATAGTACCTGTGAAAGGGATCTGGGAGTCTGGGTGGACGACAAATTGAACATGGGTCAGCAGTGTGACACGGCGGCTAAGAAAGCCAATGTGATTCTTGGTTGTATCAACAGAAGCATAGTGTCTAGATCAAGGGAAGTGGTAGTACCACTTGATTCTGCTCTGGTCAGACACTCACCTGGTGTACTGTGCGCCTCAATTTAAAAAGGATGTTGACAACCTTGAACGGGTCCAGAAGAGGGTGACCAGGATGGTTAAAGATCTGGAAGAAATGTCTTATGAGGAGCGGCTTAGGGAACTGGGAATGTTTAGCCTTTCAAAAAGAAGGGTGAGAGGGGATATGATAGCTATGTTTAAATATTTGACAGGATGTCATAAGAACACAAGACGAGCCATGATGGATCAGGCCGAAGGCCCATCTAGTCCAGCTTCCTGTATCTCACAGTGGACCCACCAAATGTGTCTGGGAGCGCACGAGACTAGACTAGACTTCAGTGTCACATTGAAGAAGGGACTGGTTTGTTTTCCATGGCTTCAGAGACTAGGACTCGGGGCTATGGTTTCACACTACAGGAAAAGAGATGCAATTTAAACATTAGGAAGAACTTCATGACACTTAGAACTGTCTGGCAGTGGAATATGCTGCCACAAAGGAGGGTGGTGGAGTCTCCTTCTTTGGAGGTTTTAAAGCAGAGGGTGGATGGCCATCTGTCGGGAGCACTGTGATGGGGTTCCTGCATGGCAGGGGATTGGACTGGATGGCCCTTGAGGTCTCTTCCAGATCTATGGTTTCTATGATTGTATGAATCTTATTCAATGATAATAGAGGGAGGGAGTTTCCAGGGAGGGGAAGAACAATGATGCGGATTCAGGGGCAAAGCTTGCCCCGTAAATTTCCGTGTCGGCTGTGGAATATCCCTCATTCTTCGTCTCTTCCCCATGGAAAAGGAAAACCACATGGCTTTTGCTAAGTTCGTTTCTGTGGGGGACTGCAGAAGAGCGTCCCCCGGGATTTTGACCACCTAGATCACTGCCCTGCTTTACTCCTTCCTGAGATCTGTACCTCTGCGGCAACGGCTTCCTGTTATCTGAAGAGAACTGTGCATGGTTGTGTCAGAACCTTCATAACAAATCAAATCCACCGACTAGAAGGGAGTTTTTAAAAGAAAAGAGAAAACCCAAAGTGAAGACATACTGAACTTCCTCATTGCTTTCCAGTAAGCGTTTGCACTGCGCCCATCCAGGATGAATTATTAAGCCTCAGTGCTGATCTTTTTCTCCTTTCGCTTTCCTGCAAATGGTGACGGTTTACACCATCGCTGTGCCTTGCTTTTCTGCTTTCTCTGTCTAGTTCTCTGACTCAGCCCTGGAGGACTAATGTGTCAGGTTTCCTCTTTGAGGTTTCTGGAGGTTTGCTTGGCTGTGTTTTCATTTTTTTTTGTAATTGTATTTTTCAATTAAAAAACATAGAAAGGTTATACATAAAAGAAAAAAGAAAAACAAAAACAAAAAGAAAGAAAACAGAAAGAAAAACAGTACCCATATATAAAAAGAGAAGTAAGACAAAATCAAAGAATTGAAGGCACACGCATTAGAGATGAAACTTACAAGTTATAAGCATGCGCAGATGATTTAGTATTTATCCTAGAAAATCCATTGCAATCTTCCCCAATCTTATTTGAACAAATTGAAGCATATGGGGAAATAGCTGGACTGACTATTAACATACCAAAAAACTAAATTTATAGTTAAAAACCTAACTCAAAAGCAAAAGGATCAACTTGCTATGAATGCTTTGCTGCATTTTCCTTATCCCTCAACAGAACATTTTGCTTTGCTTTCACTCCAGAAATTAACGAGGGAAGAGAGAAGTGATAATTGGGGTGGGGGGAGTGGGGGAGTGTCTGCCGTGAGTAGGGTCCGAACTGCTGTGCTGCAGAGTGGGAGACCTGGGGAAGGGAGAAGAGATATAAGTGGGCATTGGTAAGAAAGGGCAAACAGGCTGGACTTTGGCCATTCCAAGGACGAAGACCCTTCCCTGAATGAGATGGTGTCATCTGGCACTCTGTCGCCACAGGCTGGTGCCAGGATTCTGGATTTTTTTCTAAACTGTGATTCGCATTCATTCATTCAAAATATTTTTACCTCGCCTATCCTCCTTAGAACAAGCATGTCCAACGTCAGGCCCTGGGCCCAAATGTGGACCGTTTTCAAATTCTGAGTGGCCCGCAGCCTCTTCTCCCTGCCGGCTGAGCCTGTCATGCATCCCTGCCAGCTGGCCCCTCCGCAATCCGGATGGAAACATCAGCTTGCAGTTTTACAGTTTGCCTGCCCTCCATGCCTCCGTCCGTCCTCCCAATACCTGCTCCTGGCTCCATTGCTGCAGCGTCGTCCCCACCTCCTTGCATGTCCTAGAGGCTTGTCCAAATTCCGGCCCAGGGGCCAAATGTGGCTGAATGGTCGGCCCCCACACATTTTCACCTCACCAAATCTGGCCCTTCTTGCAAAAAGTTTGGACACCCCTGCCTTATAGAAGGACCCAACAATCATTAAAAATACAATGATTAAAAGCTAAAATCAACAAATATGCAAATATTTATGAAGAATTAAACAAGTACCACTCTGTTCTGCTCTGGTCAGACCCCACCAGGAGTACTGTGCCCAGTTTTGTGCTCCTCAATTTAAAAAGGATGTTGACAACCTTGAGCGGGTCGAGAGGAGGGTGACCAGGATGGTTGAGGGTCTGGAGGAAATGTCTTATAAGGAGTGGCTTAAGTGAGCTGTGAATGTTTAGCCTTTCAAAAAGAAAGCTGAGGGGGGATATGATAGCTATGTTTAAATATTTGAAAGGATGTTATATTGAAGAGGGGACTGGTTTATTTTCCATGGCTTCCGAGATGAGGACTCGGGGCAATGGTTTCAAACTATGGGAAGAGAGATTCTATTTGAACATTAGAAATAACTTCATGACGGTTAGAGCTGTTCGGCAGAGGAAGATGCTGCCACAAAGGAGGGTTGGTGGAGTCTCCTTCTTTGGAGGTTTTTAAGCAGAGGCTGGATGGCCACCTGTCGGGAGTACTTTATGGGGTTTCCTGCATGGCGGGGGGGGGGGGTGGACTAGATGGCACTTGAGGTCTCTTCCAACTCTATGATTCTAATTAAGGAGCTTCATGAGGAAGCCACTTAAGTATCACAGGACCATCCATTAAAAAACCCCTCTCGGCCCACCAGTCCTTAAGGAAAGCCTGCCTGAAAAGGACAGGACAAAGAATTGCAAAGGCTGCCAAGGTATTTAGCGATGAACTAAGAATCACCCAGTTCAAACTTTGTCTTGGGGCACAAACAAAAAGGACTTTTATTTTATTTGTCAGAAGTGGTTCGTTCTGCTAGCCAGCTCAACCCAAACCCCGGGCACAATGAACGTTTGATCAATTTCCTCTCATTTATGTCATAAGGAGATATTATTGGAGATTTTATGATGCTAATATACCCTGCCAGTCTGCATACTTTACAGGGATGAAACTAGAGCCAAAAAAAATCAAAGCAGGATTAAAAAACCCAACAACCTTTGCTTTCCAGCGTTGGTTGATTGGTTGGTTGGTTTGGTTTGGTTTGTACCACGGCTAGGAGGACTTGCATTTTTGTTCCACTTCACTGTGATTTTGCTCCAGTGCAGGACCTGCTTGTGTGGAACTTTCTGCTGCTTTGTCCCATTTTTACACCTGCCAGGTGTGGATCATTGGTGATGATTCCTCCCCTCCACACTGCATGGATGGGTAAGCTAGAGGTAAAGGTTCCCCCTGTACATGCGTGCTAGTCGTTTTTGACTCTAGGGGCAGTGCTCATCTGCGTTTTCAAGCCAAAGTGCCAGTATTGTGCAAGTCTGTGGCCATGTGGTCAGCCTGGCTGCATGGACCACTGTTTTACCTTCCCACTTTTTATGGTGGTACCTATTTATCTCCTTGCATTTCCCTGCTTTCAAACTGCTAGGTTGGCAGGAGCTGGGGTTAACAGCGGGAGCTCGCTCCACTGCGTGGCATCAGCTGACAGTTTTCAGTGCTCTAGACCGCTGAACCACCATGCCCCACCCATGGATGGGTAGCCCAGGGGAAATATGGACAAGATCCAGTAACAAATATCCCCCTTGTGTGCCAATATTAGGATGGTGAATTCAACTTTGCAGGCAGGCAGGATGGATGGAAGGAAGGAAGGAAGGAAGGAAGGAAGGAAGGAAGGAAGGAAGAGAAATGAAATGAAATGAAATGAAATGAAATGCCATAACCATCAAAGGCAACACCACTGTGTGGATATACTTACCATGGTCTGGAACTGAATTAGGTTGTGCAACCTGTCGCCTTCCTGGATTACAGTGCCCATTATCTCCCAGGGTGCCAGCTGGGGATGATGGGATGTTGCAGCCCATAATGGAAAACACCACATAGTCTCCCTCCTAGAACTAAACTAATGTGAGTGGTTGGTTTTCTTGGTCTTTTCCAAACACATTTGTCTCTCTAATGGTTATGTTTGTTATCAAGAGCAGGTACTATATCTCACCTTTCCGTCTATGAGCTCAGGACTGCTTAGGATTCTGTAGTGTATCTCCAGGACAAACTTGTGAGGTGGACCACTCAGAGAGGTGGTGTTGGGGTGTTGGGACTGAACCCAACCTCCCCGAATCCTTCTCTTCAGGACATAGACTCTAACCCTTGCACCGTGTTGCTTGTGATTTTTATGCAAATTGGCTTCTTTTTGTGTTCTCTGGGGAGAGCGTGATTATACAAATGCATGTTTTGTTGCATTGTTTATTTATCCTGAGGGCAAGTTCAAGGCAGTTTTTGGAGAACCAGTAAGCATTGGAGAAAAGGGGTTGGAGAAAGCAGCTTAATGTGTACACTGCTTAAGTATTTCCAGGAAGGGCGTTTGGGGTGAAATCCTGACCTTTATGTCATCAATATTAAATAATTGTCACACTGTACCCCCCCCCCCATTGCTTGCTTGATATCAGCGACTGGTACAATACTCCTGTGGGGCAGGCCAACATCAGAGAGAGAGAGAGAGAGAGAGAGAGAGAGAGAGAGAGAGAGAGAGAGAGAGAGAGAGAGGAGCTGAGGCAATAGAATAATATAATCATGAAGTTATGCTCTAGGCAAGAATACCAATACTTGCTTAAATATGTTCATGCCTGATTCAGGATTTGAACTGGGGACTTCCAGGTTTTTGTCTGTTACACTACTTCTTGAGGTTTGCTAGCCTCCATGTGTTGGCCGTGAGGTAACAGCAACAACGGGGGCTTATGTGCTTTCCAAGGTCTGAAAATCACAATATCAACCCAGTGTTTCGCAGCAGTGAAAAAAGCAAACTCAATGCTATGGATCATTAGAAAGGGTATAGAAAATAAGTCAGCAAGTCTCATTTTGCCTCTTTATAAATCTATGGTGAGGCCCCATCTGGAGTATTGTGCACATTTCTGGTCACCATACTTCCAGAAGGATATTATGGAAATGGAAAAAGTGCAGAGGAGGGCAACCAGAATGATTTGGGGACTGGAACACCTTCCTTACCATCTGAGGCTGCAACGGCTGGGCCTCTTCACTCTTGAATGACGCCGCCTAAGAGGTCACCTGATTGATGTTTATAAAATCATACACGGTGCGGACAAAGTAGATAAGGAAAAGCTGTTTTCCTTATCCCACAACACTAGAACTCGGGGGTACTCCATTAAACTTTTGGGTGCTAGATCTCAAACAAATAAGAGGAAGTCCTTTTTCACCCAGAGGATCACTGGTCTGTGGAACTCCCTGCCAGAAGAAGTGGGGACAGCTGTCAGCCTTGACAGCTTTAAGAAAGGATTAGACAAGTTCCTGGAGAACAAGGGTATCCATGGCTATCATGATGGATGCATAAGGACAACCTCTGGGTTGGAGAGAGAGGCAGGATATCTCTCAATGCCATTTGTGGGGAATCGTAAGCGGGTGAAAACTTCTGCTTGGGAATACCCTGAAGCAAATTGTGAGCCGCTGTGTGAGACAGAACGCTGGACTGGATGGGCTGTGATGGCCTGTTCCAGCAAGGCTGTTCTTATGTTCTTAAGTTCTTATCTTTGTCCTGAAGACATCCTCCCCACCTTCCTTCCATCCTCACCCCAGTTTTTACATCTCTCGCAATCCTGGGTCTTAAATCTACAAGGGAGCTTTTAAATAGTCACTTATTCTAAACCTATCCAATTGAGCTGCTCCCTGCCACCCGGCTCACCTCCCCCACCCCCCAACATGGCAGATCTATGCACTCGATTTTAAAAAATCAATGGACTTGTTTTCTAATCCATATGTCTCTGCAGTATGTCTCTTTTAATGGAACTCGGACCGTTTATAAATCTAAATAATGCCGGTTGAGAGGCATAGGGTTTAAATGGCATTGGCAGACCAGGGTGGAGTTAAACATGGACACCTCGGAGGTCACTCGGATGAGGTGTGAAATGGGCAGAACATTTGGGTTTTACCGGAATAGACTATGCAGCTGGGTCAGCTTTTCATCCTGTTTGGGTTCCCCAGCTGGGACACGCAGCCATGAAGTCTTGGGTCCTTGTGCTGAACAACAGCCCCAGACTTCACCTGCTTGCTACCTGGCACCAGGTGATTAGAAAGACTGTTCTTATGTTCTTAAGTTCTTATCTTTGTCCTGAAGACATCCTCCCCACCTTCCTTCCATCCTCACCCCAGTTTTTACATCTCTCGCAATCCTGGGTCTTAAATCTACAAGGGAGCTTTTAAATAGTCACTTATTCTAAAGTTTAGAATCTAAACCTATCCAATTGAGCTGCTCTGTGCCACCCGGCTCACCTCCCCCACCTCCCAACATGGCAGATCTGTGCACTCGATTTAAAAAATCAATGGCCTTGTTTTCAAATCAGTATGTCTCTGCAGTATGTCTCTTTTAATGGAACTTGGGCCATTTATAAATCTGAATAATGCCGGTTGAGAGGTGTGGGGTTTAAATGGCATTGGCAGACCAGGGTGGAGTTAAACATGGACACCTCGGAGGTCACTCGGATGAGGTGTGAAATGGGCAGAACATTTGGGTTTTACCGGAATAGAATATGCAGCTGGGTCAGCTTTTCATCCTGTTTGGGTTCCCCAGCTGGGACACGCAGCCATGAAGTCTTGGGTCCTTGTGCTAAACAACAGCCCTAGACTTCACCTGCTTGCTACCTGGCACCAGGTGATTAGAAAGACCTCCCAAGAGCTGGTGTCAATGCAAAGGGAAAAGAAACCGACGACACAGTTACATGCTGGTGGATACCTGGCTCAGCCATATTACGAGCAAGAAGGATCTTGGAATCGTCATAGATCACGAGCTGAATATGAGCCAACGGTGTGATGTGGCTGCAAAAAAGGCAAGCACTGTTTTTGGTTGCATGAATAGAAGTTCAGTCTCCAAATTCCGTGAGGTGCTAGTTCCCTTCTGTAACTGCTTAGGTCTCATCTTGAGTACTGTTAAAGTATATAACCCTATTATGCAGATAGGGATTTGTTATGTTCAAGAAAAGATAAACGACTAGCAGAGATTAGCGCGTTGTGGAAGAATAAATGCACATAGTGATTATGGAGCTAGGAGACAAATGAACAAGGCAATAAAACATGTTACATGACAAAGAGTAATATACAATAACAATATACAAAGCACAGCATATAGAGAAGATACAGCAGAGCGTGGAGAAAGCCTCTCACCTTAAGCAGTCCCACTTTACATTGGTTTGCCTGCTACTTTTATACATTCAGCTACCTGCTGTAACCCCATCAGATCATCGATGAAGTGAGGTGATCAAACTATTCCACCTGGCGCTAATCATCCTGACTTACCAGGTCATTATTCTTTGCACCTGGGTCCTAGACCTAATACACATTCTTGTCAGCTCAGGACATGGCACAATTTACAGAATCCATTTTGTAATCTGTTAAATACATACAGTATTACAGACATTCTGTCAATATTACAGTCCAGTTCTGGACCCCACACTTGACCACACTGGAGCAAGTTCAGAGGAGGGCAGCAAGGATTATCAGAACAGTGGACTCAAATTCCAGGAATAACAGATTTCAATTAAATATCAGAAATACTTCCTAACTGTTAGAGCAGCAAGGCAATGGACCTTATGACCTCAGGAAGTGGTGAGTTGGAGGCATTCAAGAGAAATTCAGGCCACCACCAGGCAGGTATCCTCTGACTGTATTCCTTGACTGTATCCTTGTGTTCCTGCCTTGAGCAGGGAGTCGGACTCAGTGACCCCTTCCCACTTCACGATTCTGTCGTTTGCTGGCTGGAATGCAGGAAACTATGGTTCAAATCCTAGATCTGGGATTACATTTTCTGGAGGACCGTGGGCTGACCCCTCCCATGACCTACCTCACAGGGCAGTTGCACAGATAAAGCCGAGGCAGGAGAAAGGCGGCATAAAAATAAAATAATAATAATAATAATAATAATAATAATAATAATAATAATAATAATTTCTTTTCTTTTCTTTTTTTTTCTTTTCTTTTCTTTCTTCCGTTGCCGCCCGTGCCATCTTTGTGGAGGGTATTGTACTCCCCTGTTTTTTTAATGGTAGCCTGTCTCGGGTTTTTATGTTTGTTTGCCGTTGTCTGGTTTTAGTGTACACTGCCCAGAGTTACCCTTCGGAAGATTGGGCGGTATATAAATGTAATAATAAATAAATATTAGGAGAAAGATAACCTTCACCCCTGGAGCTCCCAGGAAAGGAAGACAGGGTATAGGGGCCCTATGGCGCAGTGGTTAAATGCCTGTCCTGTAGCTAAAACTGTGCTCACGATCTGGGGTTCAATCCCCGGTAGCAGGCTCAAGGTTGACTCAGCCTTCCATCCTTCCGAGGTCGGTAAAATGAGTAACCAGCTTGCTTGTGGGGGGCAATGTGTAGCCTGCAGTACTGTAATTAAAATTGTATACCGCCCAGAGACTACTTGAAGTGATATGGGGCGGTATATATGTAGAGCACTTTATAAATGAATGAACAAATGAATGAACAAATGGATCAATAAATTATCTCTTACATCCCTGTCTTGGTGGTAAAAGAGTGAGAGGAGCCCCTGCCTTGGTCTCACTGTCTGAAGTGGCATTTAATCAGGGTGCCTGAGAGGGCTTTCTTGGTGGTTGCCCCCAGGCGTTGAACTCTTTCTAGAAGAAGCAATGACAGTTCCAGACAAACCATTTTGTACTGCCTGAGGCATCTCCTTTGGTGAAAGAGTAGAGGATTTGCTGTGAAATTGCTCCAGCCCGCAGCCTGTTTTTGTGAAAGCTCAAGTGAATCAGAAGCTTGTGGGGGCCAGAAAGAATCCTGCCCACCTAGTCTGAAAGAAGGTTGCATGGCCTGGCAGCAGCTGTGGAAACAATTCAAGTGAAGATTCAGATGAAGGTTTAAACCAGTAGTTCTCAATCTGTGGTCCCAGATGGTCCAGGAGACCAACTCCCAGAAGTCCCTTCCAGGACACCGAGTGGTGGAGGCTTCTGGGAGTTGTAGTCCAGGAACACCTGGGGACCCACAGATTGAGAACCGCTGGAAACTATCTGGGTTCCAATTCTAGCAACCTGTTGGAACCCAGATTGTTTAGGTCAGTGGTTCTCAACCTGTGGGTCCCCAGATGTTCCTGGATTGCAACTCCCGGAAGCCTCCATCACTTGCTGTGCTGGAAGGGGTTTCTGGGAGTTGCAGTCCAGGGACACCTGGGGACCCACAGGTTGAGAAGCACTGGTTTAGACCTCAATCTGCACCTTCTTCATGGCTTTGCAAGTTCAATTTGTGTAGAAGGAGAGCAAAAATGTGAAAAGTTAAAGGAGAAAATGAAGGTCTGCTACAGTCGGGACATTGGCTGAGGTAATGTGTGTGGAATGCCTCCATGACAAAGGAGCACACAACCCTGAGGAAGACAGCCATGAAGGAAGTAAAGATTATTTTGAGATGTGACACTGGAAACCCAATTCAAAATCATGTATAATTAGGGTATTCCCACAACAGTGTGAAGGCTGGGCAGTGAATAAAGCGGGCAGGGGGGAAATGTTTCAAATGTGCTGAAGGAGAGTTTTGTGGAGTTCCAGAAGGACAAATGAGGTCCTAGATCAGTGTGAGCGAATCTATGGCACAGGTGCCAAAGGTGGCACGTGGAGGCCTTTCTGTGGGCACGCGACATTGGCCCCTCACAGCCACTGCACTTTCCCCTCTGTTCGGAGCACACCACTGTGCTCCGTGCAGAGATCCAGGTGAAGGGGAGGCAGTGGTTTGTGGGCTCCTTCGTAGCCCCCGTTTACTCTCCAGCCACAAATGAGCCCACAAGCCACAGCCACTCCCTCCTGTCTTTCCCGATGGTATAGCACCCCATCTGCCTCTCTGCCCTCTCTGCAACTCTTAAAGCGAGGATCGAAGAGCAGACGTTTGAATTTCCCGCGGTCCCAACGATGTGTGGCAGCGGTGAAGAAGGCCAATTCCATGCTAGGGATGATCAAAAAGGGGATTGAAACTAAAACAGCCAACATTATAATGCCATTATACAAAACGATAGTAAGGCCCCACCAGGAGTATTGTGTACAATTCTGGTCACCGCATCTTAAAAAAGACATAGTGGAACTGGAAAAAGTGCAGAAGAGGGCAACTGAAATGATTACTGGGGTGGGGCACCTCCCTTATGAGGAAAGGCTAAAACATTTGGGGCTCTTTAGTCTGGAAAAAAGGCGCCTGAGGGGGGATATGATTGAGACGTGCAAAATAATGCAGAGCATGAGTAAAGTGGATAGAGGGACACTCCTCTCCCTCTCACAAAACACCAGAACTAGGGGACATACACTCAAATTGAGGGCTTGGAGAGTAAGAACAGGCAAAAGAAAATATTTTTTCACCCAGCACGTTGTTAGTCTTTGGAACTCCCTGCCACATGATGTGGTGATGGCCTCTGGCCTGGATGCCTTCAAAAGGGGACTGGATAGATTCATCACAGGACAAACCATGATGAAAATGTGTCGTCTCCAAGCTTAAAACCAGGGTACTTCAAGGGCCCGATGCAGGGGAGTGGTATCAGGAGACAGATATCTAATCTCATGCATTCCCAGGTGCATTTGGTGGGGCCACCGTGAGATACAGGAAGCTGGACTAGATGGGTCTTTGGCCTGATCCAGCAGGGCTCTCTTCTTATGTTCTTGTATGTTCTTATGTTCTTTGATCCTTGCTTTCCCGAAGGGTAGAACCCGAAGCATTTGCCACCCGGGGTACCACTGTATTTGGGTTAAATTGCCGTATTGGCACTTTGCGAAAAATTAGTGGGTTTCGAATCGCAGTTTGGACACGGCCTCTAAAAAGTTCTCCCTCACTGTCCTAGACTAAACTTTGTCTAGAAGCAAAAGTGACTCAATGGAGGATGTGAAACGTCAAGCCTGTTGTGAGAAGGCAGGGCTCCTTGGGAAAGACAGTGGTGGTGGGGAAAGTGGACGGCAGCAGGAAAAGAGGAAGAACAAATACAAGATGGTTTGACTCAATAGAGGAAGCCACAACCTTGAGTTTGCCTCACCTCACCAAGGCTCCCAGGAGCTGTTTACAGGGTTGCTATAGGTTAGGAGCAAATAGGCAGTGGATAAGTACAACAGCATGCTGTTATTATTAGGCAGTGCTTGCACAAACACACACACAAAAGCATGCTGTTTTTATTTATTTATTTATTTATTTATTTATTTATTTATTTATTTATTTATTTATTTATTTATTACACTTATTAACTGCCCGATTTTTCCCCATAGGGAACTCAGGGCGGTGTACAGATGTCACCCAAAGGTGACTCCCCAAATACAAAAACCCCACAGCCTAAACCAATCAAAACCTAACAAAATACAATAATATAAAAATACTACATAAAAATACTACATAAAACACTCATACAGAAATAACTGATAAAATAAGCAATCACGCCAATTAACCAATACAAAATCAATGGCGAGGTTAGATCCGGCAAGAAACGAATCCGCAGAAGGGGAAAACCAACAATATCACAGTATGCTCAGAGGGCCTCCGAAGCACTGCGTGAAGAGCCCGGTCTTTAAGGCCCTTCTAAAGGCAGGCTGTGTCTCCGCCTGCCTGATTTCAGCTGGCAGCTTATTCCAAGAGGCCGGGCCAACCACCGAAAAGGCCCGATTCCTGGTGGGCACTCTACGGGCCTCTCTTGGTGTTGGTACTCTTAAAGAAAGAGTAGACGAAGCTCTGGTTGGCCAGGACGAGGTTAGTCTCTGGGAGATCCGCTCCGCCAGATAGATAGGTCCCAAGCCGTGGAGGGTTTTGTAAACCAAAACCATGACTTTGAACCTTACCCGGGAGGCAACGGGCAACCAATGCAGGTGAGCCAGGATGGGGGTGATGCGCGCATACCTGCCCGCACCCACCACAAGCTTGGCCGCCGCATTCTGTACCCGCTGCAATCGCCGGATAAGGGTCAAGGGCAACCCCATGTAGAGGGTGTTACAGTAAAGCAAAGTGTTCTGCTTATATACCGCCCCATACCACTACAAGTAGTCTCTGGGTGGTTTACAGTTTTTAATTACAGTATGCAGGCTACATGTTGCCCCCCCCCCACCCAGCAAGCTGGGTACTCATTTTACCGACCTTGGAAGGAAGGAAGGCTGAGTGAACCTTGAGCCTGCTACCTGGGATTGAACCCCAGGCCGTGAGCACAGTTTTACCTGCAGTACAGGCATTTAACCACTGCGCCACGAGGCTCAGTAGTCGATCCGCGAGATCACCGCGCGCGCGCGCACACACACACACACACACACACACACACACACACACACACACACACACACACACACACACACACACACACACACACACACAGTTTCTCATGCAGGGAGAATCAAATCAAAGGACAGCGGGTCTGATTTAAATTACATTGACTCAAATCACCAGTCACAATTTAAATTTAAAAGCTCTTTGAGATTTTTTTTTTGATGATTTAAATTTTTAAAACTGATTAAAAAAATCTAAATTACGATTTAAAGCAGTTTGATTTAAAGCAATTATAAATTTTTATCCACCCTGATATCAGTGGTAGGAAACAGAAGTCATCTAAGGTAGGAAAATACAAGATTTTCAGAACAACCACAGATAATTTTCGTTTCTTCAAATCCCATGTTGTCTAAAACTCTTCAACTGGCTACATCATAAGAACTGGAGAATGAGGAAGCCCAAACCCTTGACTATGGTTGTTGTTAACAAGTGGTTGGGTTTTAAATGTTTCAAAGATTAGCAGAGTTATACAGTGGCATGGAAAGATAATTGCTAAGCACAGATTTGAAGCTGGGAGAAAGTAATAAAACTTTAGCATAAAAGCTTGTTATTTCCAAAACATACACAAATACACACCAGGAGAGATATAAACACAAAGTGATAAGTGTTCATAAACACAAAGTTGGTGTAGCCATGTATGGTAGATTCATAAAAAGGCACAGTAGGTAATCCATCATTCAGGGAAAGCTTGCCTGAAGAGAAAGGTCGTTGCCTGTTTCCGAAAAGACAACAGAGATGAGGCAGTCCTGGCCTCTAGTGGGAGGGAGTTCCAGAGTCTGGGTGCAGCAGCTGAGAAGACCCTTTCATGTGTTCCCACAAGAAGGGTGGTGGGATGAAAAGAAAAACCTCTCCTGATGACCTTAGCAGCCAAGTTGATTTATACTGTGAGATTCGATTTTTGAGGTAGCTAGGACCCAGGTCATATAGTGCTCTGTAGGTTATGTCCTTGCAAACTGCTCATGTTATAATGCAAAACATCTGAAATGATTTGGTCTTTAGCAGGAAATTAAGACCCAGTGGATGTACAAAAGACTCACTCATTTATTAATTTAGCTGTATTCCAACTGCTTGCATTTTTTAAAACTCTTCTTAAAAGGGGACCAGCTGGATTGTGAGAATCTGCACGTCCAGATCTATCCTTAGGCTGTTGTGTGGGAACTGCCAGAAAAGTTTTCTGTGAGATCTGGGCTACTTCCTAGTTTCTGCCATGTGGGCAGGCCACAGCACTTCTCAGTTTGCATCGCTGTTTCTCTGTAAGCCACTCTGAACACTTTGTTTGAGCCGCTTTCACAGAATCATCAACTCAGAGGAATGTATGTTGCATACATTTCTCCATTGCACATCTTTGACATGTCCCTGCATTTATTCTGTACATTCCCCACCCACCCTTTCCTGGGGCAGATGAGATTTAAATAAAAAATCAGATTTAAAAAAAACAATTAAAATAAAGATTGTTTTTAAAACTTAAACCATGATTTGAATTCATTTTTTTTTAAATAATTTTATTCATCCTGCCCTTTCTCCAGATTATCCTGCCTACCTCAAAGAGTTGGCGGGATTTGACTGAAGATTCCTGTTAGTGTTCCTTTTTTTTAAAGCATAATAATCTTGTCAAAGGTTCAGAGGTCAGATTTGGGCATTTGCAGTGTAGATAAGATTCAACGTAGCAGAGATAGGGGATGGGAAGGAGGGGGCAAGCACACCAGTTTTCTGAATGGTTTGAACTCTGGGCATACCTTGGTCTGCTCTTCTTATGTTCTTATGACATCTTCTGAAAAGCATTAGGTTTATTAGGGTTTGGTAATTTGTCTTTATAAAAGCTTTGTATTCCCTTTCTAAAGGGGAATTGATCTCCTGTTGTTTAGCGTGGTAAGGTGCAGCTAGAGTCGGCCCATGGATTCAGAGGAACTTACAGAGATGTTGACCCGCCAGAATGGGCACATACCTGCCTGGTAGATGCCGGACATATTTTGTGTCTTTTCAGCAAAAAACTAATGTAGACCCTAGAAAGTCTGTTCATAGAAAAGTAGCATGTCAGGGGCAGGGGGTCTAGCATCATCCACTCCCTCACACGCCAGCTTTCTAGATGCAGACAAAAGCAGATATTCTATATCAGTGGTGGCGAACCTTTTAGAGACCGAGTGCCCAAACTGCAATTCAAAATCCACTAATATTTTTGCAAAGTGTCAATGCAGCAGTTTAACCTGAATCCAGGTGGCTGTGAAGGGGCGATGTTGCGTGCCCACAGAAAGGGCTCTGAGTGCCACCTTTGGCATCCATGCCGTAGGTTCCCCAACACTGCTCTATATAATTTATTCAGCCATGGCAGGCCTTCCCTGTGGTCTCCTGTTGTAAAGGCCGGTCTGTTATTTCTGTAAGAAATAACATTCCTTTTCCCTGTTCTGTGTCACGAACAGGGAGATGTCACTCTGTTTATTTAGTTTATCCCTAGGAATAATCGGCTGTGTTTACTCTGAGATGTCCTGAGAAGTAGATTCCTTCTGGCATTTTTTTTTTGCCCTGAAAGGGAAAGTGGGTGTTTACAGCTGGACTTGGTGCCTGTTTTTTGCCTGTCCTTTTTCCTTTCAGAACATCTGGCCTTGGGGAGATGGGCATGACATTCCCCCTGATATTCCACGCATGGTTGTCTGCCTTCCAGAGGGGCAATTCTTTAAACAAAATTCTGGCCCTCTAATGTAGCATAGCGATGTTTTCAAAAGCTCAAGTTTGGGGACGTGACATATTTGGACTACAACGTGACATTTTTGGACTACGGCTCCCAGAATCCACCAACCAGCACGATTCAGGAAGTGATCTTCCAGACAAATAACCTGGCACATTTTTGGTCCTGTGGAAGCCATACCAAATAAGTGGTTTAGGCTATGGGTGGGCAGGAAACGAAAAACGAAATGCTGTTTCATGACGTAACAAAGCAAAATGAAATGAAACGAGGAAGCTGCATTTCGTTATAGACAAAATGGTCGTTTTTCCATTGAAATGAACTGTTTCATTCCATCGTTTTCAGGCTCTTGCCGAGCCGTCAATGGCTGGACCCCTTTAAACCTGGCCCAGTCAGTCCCGGGGGGGGGCATCTGGTGCTGACTGGACCAGGTTTAAAGGGGTCCAGGCATTAACAGTTCGGCAGGAGCCCTCAGAAAACGGTTGGGTTAGCAGGTAGGCAGTTCGTGCTGCCGCCCCCATAATTTTCTGAGGGCCCCTGCCGATCTCCTCAATGACTGGAGCCCTTTAAACCTGGACCACTTCCCCCTAGTGCCGACTAGGCCAGGTTTAAAGGGGTCCAGCCATTGATAGAGTGGCAGGAGCCCTCAGAAAACGATGGGGGAGAGCAGTTTGCGCTGCTTACCTGACCATTTTCTGAGGGCTCCTGCCGCGTTGTCAATGGCTGGACCCCTTTAAACCTGGTGCTGACTGGGCCAGATTTAAAGGGGTCCAGCCAATAACAGTTCATCAGGAGCCCTTTTAAAATGGCTTCCAGAGTCCCGGGCATCAAATCTGGTGCCTTTAGGACCCAGGGGAGCCATTCTGTTTCATTTCGTTTCATATAAAATAAAAAAAATTCATAAGAAATGAAAGAAAACGGGGGTAAGCATGAAATGAAACATTTTTTTTTTCATTTTGTGCCCATCCCTAGTTTAGGCCTCTCTGGCTGTGGAGCCAGAGGCTCTGCTATGTTATGTTAAGGCCAGCTGCTGGCTCATGAAAACATGCCAGAGCTTGGGAGTGGATGGGATACTTTTTCTGGCGACAAAAACAATAGCAACTGTAGACACTCTGAAGAGATTCTGACACGATGGTCCTTTATCCTCCAGCTGACTTGGATACAGGTTATGCTGGCTTGGGATTCTCGGTCTCGTATTCTAAATAAACAACGATCCCAGGCTGTGTTCTTCTCATCCTCTGCTTTTGTAGTGGGGTGTCCCTCTTTAAGTACCCAACAGGTTTTATGCCCAGTCTGGGATACAGCATCTGTCCCTTGCTTATACATTAAAAACCCTCTTATCTGGTTTTGAAACCATGCCTTGTACCTTCTGTCATACCTTCACTGATGGTACGGAAACAGACTCTGGACATCCTGCAGTTAACTTCTTGCATTGAACGGAGGGGGTCAGACTAGATGGCATTG
Organism: Phrynocephalus forsythii; assembly: GCA_029282475.1. NCBI lineage: Eukaryota > Metazoa > Chordata > Lepidosauria > Squamata > Agamidae > Phrynocephalus > Phrynocephalus forsythii. The sequence continues at coordinate 20,603,855 of JAPFRF010000008.1, read as the reverse complement.
CAGATCCCTTCTAGATGGCATTGCAGATCCCTTCTAGGAGTCTACCCCTCCTATGTACAATCTTTCCTTTTCTGGGTCCTTCCAAACTGACCTGTTCTGTCCTCTGGTTCCCTGAAATGCTGCTGCCCTTTCCCCCTTACTCACGCTTGGAACTCATTCTCATGCTGCAAGTTATTTTGCTTATGTCCTGATGACATACTACACAATCTGTCCTTCCCACCTTTTCCACAGCCATTTGGGCATGAGTCCCAGTTCCAATATTCTACTTTTAGCCTGTAAGTAAACATTAATTTGTTGACTTAAATGCAACTGAACAATTATTGATGGATTCTTCCTCTAAAGATTGTAAGTGGACCTGCCCTCCTGCTACAGCTGGTGGCTGTGCAGCGCATAAGTTAAACATACACCAATTTAAGGAAGTACTTCCTTAACTTTGACCTAGATCTTCTGCCAATCTGTTTATTTTTATTTATCCCAAAGCAACTTTTGTCCCAAATTCAGACCTAGGGCAGGTTACAGGATAGTTTTTTTAAAATGGAATTAAGATACACTGAAGTCCAAATAATAAATGAGAATTACTGGTAAACTCCTGTTATTGAAATGCAATTCATTCTTTCTTACTGTATAATACTGACTTTTAGTTCAAAGTTATTTCTTTTGCGGTTTCCCTACTGGTGATAATAATCATTTGGCATTCCTTTCTATATATCCACCCCCACTGATATTTAATTCATCTTCTAAATATACTTCAGAAAAACCATTGGGTTTTTGCTCCTTGCCGTGTTTCAGAATTCAAAAAAGGTTCCAGTTTGGATAGAGGGATAGACCGCTAACCTTAACATTCCCAGTTATTAGCAGAGCTGGAAGGAGAAGAAAGATTGTTTTTATGCCAGATCTCAGGACACAAGGTGTGAAAATATGGTTTTCCCTAACCTTCTTGCTCCAGAAGTGTCAGGCAATTCCCACCACCCCCACCAGCCTGGGGACGATAGAGTCTGTAGTCAACCAGTTTGAAACTGCTGGGTCAGAGGAGGCTACTGAATCTTGTCCATAACTCACCAGCAAAGGAAGTTGAGTCATGGCAACTGGACTTCTTTTTCTTGAGAAATTGAAATGTTTCACTGCTCATCCAAACAGCTTTGTCAGCTTTCTCTCAAGAAAAAGAAGTTCAGTTGCCATGACTCAACTTCCAACTCACCTGGATGACTGAGAATCTTCACAGTCACCAGCAAAGGGTCTGCTTTCATGCCCTAGATTTACAGTGGTACCTTGTATAAAGGAATTAATTCGTTCCAAATGAAATTATGTTAAGCAAATTTTCCTTTATACAAATTCCCATAGGAATGCATTGAAAACGGAGTAATCTCATTTTTATGTTGTACGGGTTTTCCCCACAGGCGATTCTGTTAGGCAAATTTCCCCTATCTCCGGAATTTTTTATGTTGTACAAATTTTATGTTATACAAGCTGTTTGTTATACAAGGGTCCACTGTAGTGCCTACCATCTCCAGTTGTAGGGTCTCAGGGGGCACATAACCCTAAAATACACTATCCCAATCAGGATTAATAAGCTATAGCAGGCAAAGATAATGGGCTAACTAAATCTGCTTCCTGCATTGTGTCCTCTGGACAGTGAAAGTGTAGAAGGAAAACAACTGCAATATGGAGCAGGAACGCTGAAGCTGAATTTGAAGGTTGAGTAAGCCCTAGGCTAGTTTCTACCTTGGCGTGGGTTTCCTCCTGAAGAAGAAGAACCCAGTTTGGGCACAGAATACCCCCGAAAGAATGCAAAGAAAGGGGACAATAGCAAAAAGAGCAGTTATTGTTGGCCTTTTCCAGTGGAATAGCTACAGGTGTTCTGGGAAGCTGTAACTAAGTCAAGAGAGACATCTCACGCTTGTTGGTTGCGGAAGGCCCTTCCAACTACATGGAGGGGGAAGATGGTTAGCTTGGGCGACCGAAGCCATGGACGTAGGGGGCCTACATGCAACTATGAATGTGAATCTTATTAATGAGGAGAGGGGGAGGCAGTGCTAGGGCTTAACCTTAGGGAGAGAAATAGGATGGAAGCCTACCAATCTACCTGTAGATCTAAAAAATATATAAGAGGAAAATCTCCTTCACTGCTTGTAGTCTAGGGATGGGCATTTCGTTTCGGAACCAGTAGGTTACGAGCCCAGGTGGTCCTCAGAACTGGCTGATACACGCAGATCCAATTATTTTACCTTTCTCTGTCTTGCGCAGGGTTAAAATCCAACGAGGAAGCACACTGCGACTTCATCTTTCCTGCTTTGTGCTGCTGGCCAATCAGAGAGGGAGGCGGGATGATGCCTGTCCTTGCACAGCTCCTGATTGGCCAGCATCACAGATCTAGCACAAATGACGTCGCAGCATACTTCCTCGTTCGATTTTAACCCTGCGCAAGACAGAAAAAGGTAAAGCAATTGGATCTGCGTGTATCAGCCGGTTCCGAAGATCACTTGGGCTTGCGTGGTTCGTTTTGTAACCTACTGGTTCTGAAATGAAATGCCCATCCCTATTGCATTCCATTACTTCAGATCATTTGCAGCAAGTGGGAGTTGGTTCGCATTTCTGACATGTCCTGTTTCCTCTTGTGCTCTTCCCCCCCACAGGTTTTGTGGTAGGCCAGGCTGGGTTGTACCAGTCCTTAGCCATGTTCCTGGTTGCCTATTTCATCATTGGAATGACGGTCCTTTCAGTCTGCGCCATTTCCACCAATGGAGCTTTGGATGCTGGCGGTGCCTACTGTATCCTTTTTTTGTGTAGACAACACAAAACAACCCTTTTTGCTGCCCCCTTGCCTTGGTCAGCCATATTTGTGTTTTTAAATCAGCTTGTTCATTGCTTTTATCTGCTTTGTTTATTTTGCTTTGTTGTTAACCGCCCAGAGTTCCCTATGGGAAAGTCGTTGTGGTTTATAAGTGCAAATAATAAATAATAATAAATAAAAAGTGCCCAGCTGGCTCAGAACTGGCAGTGTGTCTAGATCAGTGTCTGCTTTTGACACACACCTTTCCGTGAGCCCTCTGACACCTGCAGTCCTGAAAACTGAATACTGTACAGAAAAATATGTCTGTGAAGATTCTCAGTCATCCAGGTAAGTTTATCTGGAAGTTGAGTTTATCTGGAAGTGGAGGAAGTCCCGCCTACGAAACATGTCGGCCGCTTGATCACAGAACTCCGTACCGAGATGAAAAAAGCTTTAAAATGTACTGTCTAAAGCCTCGGAGCCGTGAGTAATGTACCCTTAAACCCTCTGGGGTCAACAGGGAAAGCAATATATTTTCCTAGAGAGTTAGATAAGCCTGATTTACTAAGACTTAGTTACTTTCGGTTTTGGCTGTCTGAATAGTTTGCACGGAGAGAGAGACTGAATTTTACAGGCTCCGGTGGGAGACTTCTTCTGTGTGTTTTTTGTATGTTTTTATGCCTGACAAAAAGAAAAAGCCTTGTTTTCTAAAAACCTGGGCCAGAAAACCCTCCGACGCCTCATTCCATCGTGCAGCACTGCAACGTATTGACCCTGTAGTCGTGGAAAAAGCTGGGGCAGATATGGCGACTGGTGGGAAGGGGGTAGAAACTACTCCCCGCGCAGATCTAGATTTAATGAGGGAAATGCGACAAATTAAAACAGAACGGGCGGGTCTAATGAGCCTGGGTTTGAAAGATGTGACGCGAAGGATTGATGAAGTCTCATGGAAAGTTGATGATACAAAGCAAGATTTATCCCGTGAGATCAAACAAATACAAGCCGCTGTGGACAGCAATGGCCAGAAACTGGAAAATATGGCAGGGGAGATTAAGAGACTGGATCAACGTGTTACTAAAAATGAAGCTGAAATCAACTCCCAAAAACAAGAATTACTGACAGCCAAAAAGAAGTTAACTTATATGGAAGACTACTCTCGAAGACAGAATGTAAAACTGATTAATTTTGTAGTTCAAAAGAGGGGAGAATTAAAACAGGAAGTGATGACATGGCTTAACTCATTTTTACCTCGACAACTTGCAGAAGAAGACATAGAGAGGATTCATTATCTGGGCGACTCAAGAGAAGGAAGTCCAAGACCAATAATAGTCAGATTTGTCTCCTATGTAAACAAAGAATGTCTTATGTCTTCTATAAGGGCAAATCCCGATTTTTTGAAGAGGGGAGATAAAATCGTGCAAGTCTATCAAGACCTTTCCAAAGAAACCTCTGAATGGCGAAAATCAATGAAACCAGTAACAACAACACTACTGAAGCATAATTTTCGCTACTCTTGGGGCCATCCCCTTTTTCTGAAAGTCTGGAAAGGTTCCACTCAGCACACAATTTACTCCCTGGAGGAAGGCCAGCATCTTCTGAAAGCATGGAATATTCAAGCTGATTTGACTTCTTCTAGTCCGGCTCCTGGGACATCTGCTACAACATCAGAATGAAGAACAACTGCTGAAGCCCACCAGTCCATCTCTCTCTCTCTCTCCCTCTCCCCCTCTCTCTCCTCCTTTGCTTCCCCTTTCCCTCCCTGTCTTTTCCCTTCTTCCCTCTTTTTTTTCTTTCCCTTTATCCTTCCCCCCTCCCCCTTTTTTAATTTCCCTTGGGGGGGGATGGGAGAGAGGGTGGTTTGGATGGGGATAGAATAGTTTTCTGGAAAAAAATGATACACAGTATTAAGATGACTAAAGAGCTTGCAGGATCTTGGCTGGTCATTGTCCGTGGACGGATTTCCTCCCTCCCACCCCTTTAGGGCACATGCAAAAGTGTATGGTAGCTAGTGGGGTGGGAGAAAAGAACATAAGTTTAGGGTGGAGGGTTTGGATTGTTTTAGTTGTTTTCTTATTAATTGTAGGTGTTAAGTTTTTTTTTTTTTTTTGCACAATGGGACCATTCCAGAATATTAAAAGAAAAAAAGTTAAGTTATGGGGAAGTTTATAAAATTAGCAACATTGAATGTGAAGGGTCTGGGATCAATTTTGAAGAGGAAGAGAATTGAAGCGATGATTAAAAGACATAAAATTGATATTGCTTTCTTGCAAGAAACTCATCAAATAAAAGATGGTGTTAATGAACTAAAAATTCCAAATATTGATATTTATGAGAAAAGTTTTGGCACATCTAAAGCAAGGGGGGTAGCCATCTTAATTTCAAAGAATTGTGAATGCATTGTTGAAAATGTGGTGAAAGATTCAGAAGGCAGATATATAATATTGCAATTTGTAATGGGTAAAGAGCAATATACTCTGGTAAATGTATATGCACCAAATGCTAATCAAAGCTGCTTTTATAATGTTCTCTGGGATCAGATTGAAACTGTTAAAAAGGGGTATTTAATAATGGCTTGAGACTTCAACATGGTGTTAGATAAAATTAAAGACAAATCAGTTTACAAGAAGGAAGACTGGAGGGTTAGATACACAACATTAACAAAATTTATAAATAATACAGGATTGAAGGATGTCTGGAGAGAATTTAAAGGAGACGAAAGAAAATATACTTTCTACTCACCAGTTCACAAGAGCTATTCTAGGATAGACTTTGTATTTGCTTCACAAAGTCTAATACCTAAAGTAAATAATACTGAGTTTGAAATTATAAAAACATCTGATCACGCCATAATGTCAATTAATATAGCAATAAATAAAAACTATAGAGAAGCCAGAAGATGGAGAATGAATGCAAAAAAATTTCACTACCCAGAAGTGCTAGAAAGAGTTAAAAAAGACTGGTCGGAAACTTGGGACATTAATGAAAAGGCTGGAGGAAAAATGGGAATTATATGGGACACCTTAAAAGCTGTAGCCAGAGGCTTTATTATAAGAGAAAACTCTAGAATAAAAAAATGGAAGAGTTTAACAAAAGAAATCTAGAAAATTTAATAGCAGATTTAGAATCCCAATTTTTTTCTAACAATGATAAGAAGATATTGAGGCAGATTGAAGCAAAAAAAAAAAAGAATTAGAGGACTTAGAACTACAACAAGTACAAAGAAATTTACTGTATTTAAAAAGAATTTTTTTTGAATATAGTAATAAAAATTCAAAACTTTTAGCCAGATTAGCCGAGAAAATACGATAGGGAATATAAAAGATTCTTCAGGTAAGGTCTGTACACAAATGAAAGACAAATTAAAAGCTATACAAGAGTTTTATCAATCTCTATATACAACAAAAAACAAGAGCAAGGAAGATATAGAAAAATATATCACCCAAATTTTGAAGAGGGTTTTGGAAGAGGAAGACATGCTGGGAATGGAGAAACCCATTACAGATCAAGAGATAGGTGAGGTAATAGATAAATTAAAGAATAATAAAACTCCTGGAGTGGATGGTCTGGGACCTGAATTTTATAAACTTTTCAAAACAATATTAGTACCCAAACTAAAAAAGCTATACAGTAAAATAATGGAAGGAGAATAAGTTCCGAGGTCCTGGACCCACTCCTTAACCATTTTAATACCTAAACCTAATAAAAACTTAATGGACATTGGATCATATAGACCAATATCTGTATTAAATCAGGATGCTAAGATTTTTACCGCAATTCTGGCTAAAAGAATGAATAATTTTGTAGCTAAATATATTAAAGATGATCAATGTGGTTTTATCAAGGGAAGACAAATGGCGAACATTATAAGAAGAAATTTGAATGTTCTTTATGAAATGGGAAAAAGTACTACCAAAGCAGGCATGTTATCTTTAGACCTTTTTAAAGCTTTTGATTGTGTTCAATGGTCTACATTAAAAATATTGCTAGAAAAATGGGGATTTGGGAAACATTTTTTAGGAGTAATAAATCAATTGTACTCAGAAGGTACTTCCTCAATAATAGTTAATGATGAAATGACCGAACAAATTACCCTAGGCCGGGGAACTAGACAAGGATGTCCTCTTTCTTCAGTTCTCTTTTGTATTGTTATAGAACTTTTGGCAAATGCAATAAGGGATGACGAATCCATTAAAGGTATTGGAAAAGACGGGGTAACCAAAATTAGTCTATTTGCGGATGATGCCCTACTGACAATTTTAGACCCAATAGAGAAAATTCAAAGAGTAAAAATTCATCTAGAAGAATTTGGGGAAATAACTGGATTATGTGTAAATTGGCAAAAATCAGAAAGTTTATTGTTTAATTATGGTAGAGAAGATCTCAAGATAATTGAAAACTTTGGGCTGAAATGTGGTAAAAGTATTAAATATTTAGGATTAGAACTCTATAAGGAGTTTACCAAGACTAAGGAAAAATATTTTAAAATTAAAAGAAGAGATAAAAATAGAATACAAAGTTATACTAAATTGAACTTATCTTGGTTTGGTAGAATAGCATTGGTAAAAATGAAGATACTGCCTAAAATCAATTTTATCTTTAGAATGTTACCTGTTCAGCTTTTAGAAAAGGATCTTAAAATTCTCCAAGACATGATAAATAGGTACTGTAATGGTGGGAAAAATCAAGAATAAACAAAAGTTTGTGGTATAGATCTCAAAAAGAAGGAGGATTAGGTATACCCAATCTAAGAAATTATTATATAGCTAATCAAATTAGTTGTTTGGGGGAAATTTTATTCAAACCAGAGAAGGTAATATGGTGGGAGCTGGAGTCATTGGACATAAAGGGGGAAATAAATACATTCTTGTTTAGTGATTCTAAAAATAAGGTAGAGATTGAGAATCCCTCCTGAATGGTTTAATGACAATATGGAGAAAATATAGAAAAAATTTATCAACGAAGGGTTCCCCATTATGTTTAGTAACAGACTTGGAAAATTTTCCTACAAATTTGAAGCATTATTTAGGGTTATTTAAAGCTAAAAAAATAGCCAGATTAAAAGACTGGTTGGGCAAAATTAGAACAAATCAAGACATAAAAACCACTTTGCAATCTAGTGATTTAATATGGATAAACTATATCCAGTTAGAAAAATGGACAAAGGACTGGGTCAGAAGAAACAGTCAACTTAGAGAATGTAGAAAGTTTGAACAGTTTTTATTATCGCTTGAATCTGACCAGGATAATATAGAGAAAGGACTAGTACATAAAATATACAAAATAATAGGGGACTCATTGGAAGTGAAGGAGTTAGATTCTCTGAGAGAGGTCTGGAAACAAGACCTTAATGTAGAGATAAATAAAGAAGACTGGGGGGAAATCTGGAACATGAGAATCTTGAGATCATTATCGGTTAGGATAAAAGAAAATTATTTTAAATTGGTTTCTAGATGGTACCTGACGCCAATTAGGTTGAATAGAATGAACACTGAATATTCTAAGATGTGCTGGAAATGCGAAAAAAGATAGGTACATATATGCATCTCTGGTGGGAATGTGAAATAGTTCAAAAGTTTTGGAAAATGGTTTTTTTTAGAGCTAAGTGAGATGATTCAAGTAGATATTGATTGTAATCCAGAGACAGCACTGTTGTTATTGTCAAGTAGTAAAGATTATGATGTTACAACAAAGGAACTAATAGCAAATCTTATGACAGCCGCTAAATTAATTATAGCAAGAAACTGGAAATCTAAACTAGATCTCAAGATGGAAGATTGGTATAACGAACTTTGGACTATAGCCATAAACGATAAATTGTCTTGTAGTTTAAAAGTTAAACGAGGAGAAATGAAAAAAGACATTTTTATGACATTTGGGGGGAAATTAAAGACTTTGTATTAGTAGAAGGGAAGGGGAAAGAACCGACGAATATTTCAAGACAGTTCTGGAGAAGAGGACTTTAAGAAGAATATTAGAACAACAGACATTGGAGTAATAAAGAAGAACTCATGGAAGAAGTGGATGGTCCCGGGGGGTGGGGATGCACTAGTATTGTTATTTGTTTGATTGTCTTTAATTAATTTTTTTTAAAAAGAGTTTATCTGGAAGTACAGAAAAACCATGGAGTGCAAACCTACTTTCCTTATATTGAACCCAAGCTGTTTTTTGTAATGTTTTGAATTTCCTCTTTCCACACCAGCTATGATTAATCTGATAGAATGGCAAACCTCATTGAATGTTGATCTACCATCGTTGAGCCGTGCCACGTGTGACCACAGAGTTTCTTTCTTTGTTACATTTTCTATCCTGCCTTTTCCCAAAGAGACCGAGGTGCTGTAGTCCTCCTCAATCTCACAAGTGAGATGGGTATGAAACGGAAGTTTCATTTTTGTTTCATTTCAGAATGAAACAAAATGAACTGATTTTTAAAGAAAAAACGAAATGAACGAAATTAAACTGTTTTTGAGCCACCGAAGAAGCAAGCAGTGGCTGCGGCGATCGCCACTTGCTTTGGTGGCTCAAAGACAGCTTAAAGACCCCACGCCTTCCCCCGCAAAGCATCCGATTAGTGGAGGGAAGCTCTGGGTTTTTAAACTGTCTTTGAGCCACCGAAGAAGCAAGCAGTGGCTGCGGCCATCGCCACTTGCTTTGGTGGCTCAAAGACAGGTTAAAGACCCTGCGCCTTCCCCCGCAAAGCATCCGATTAGTGGAGGGAAGCTCTGGGTTTTTAAACTGTCTTTGAGCCACCGAAGAAGCAAGCAGTGGCTGCGGCGATCGCCACTTGCTTTGGTGGCTCAAAGACAGGTTAAAGACCCCACGCCTTCCCCCGCAAAGCATCCGATTAGTGGAGGGAAGCTCTGGGTTTTTAAACAGTCTTTGAGCCACCGAAGAAGCAAGCAGTGGCTGCGGCCATCGCCACTTGCTTTGGTGGCTCAAAGACAGGTTAAAGACCCCGCGCCTTCCCCCGCAACGCACCCGATTAGTGGAGGGAAGCTCTGGGTTTTTAAACTGTCTTTGAGCCACCGAAGAAGCAAGCAGTGGCTGCGGCGATCGCCACTTGCTTTGGTGGCTCAAAGACAGGTTAAAGACCCCGCGCCTTCCCCCGCAAAGCATCCGATTAGTGGAGGGAAGCTCTGGGTTTTTAAACTGTCCTTGAGCCACCGAAGAAGCAAGCAGTGGCTGCGGCCATCGCCACTTGCTTTGGTGGCTCAAAGACAGGTTAAAGACCCCACGCCTTCCCCCGCAAAGCATCCGATTAGTGGAGGGAAGCTCTGGGTTTTTAAACTGTCTTTGAGCCACCGAAGCAAGCTGCGGCTGCGGCCATCGCCACTTGCTTCGGTGGCTCAAAGACAGGTTAAAGACCCCGCGCCTTCCCCCGCAACGCACCCGATTAGTGGAGGGAAGTGCAGGGTTTTTAAACTGTTTTCCAGCCACCGAGGCAAGCGCTGATGGCCGCAGCCACCGCTTGCTTTGTTAGCTGAAAGACAGTTTGAAAACTATGCGCCTTCCTCCCCCCCAACATGCCCAATTAAGGGGGGAAATGAATAACGAATAAAAATGATAAATGAAATGAATTTTTTTTAAAAATGTTATGAACAAAATGAAACAAAACGACAAACGAAATGAAAAACGACGTGAAACGCCGTTTTAACGTTTTGTGCCCATTTCTATTCACGACGACCCTAGGAGGCAGTACAAGCAGAGGGGATAGAACCTGTGCCTCTTTAGGCCCCCTCCGGCACTATAACCCACATGCCACCCACCGGTCCCTTGTTCTGATGCCAAAGTATCTCTGACTCCTTGACCATCCCGGTGCAGATATGATCAGCAGAGCTTTGGGACCGGAGTTTGGGGGAAGTATCGGCATCATGTTCTTCTTGGCCAATGTCTGCGGCAGTGCCCTCTACATCCTGGGGCTGGTGGAAGCCGTTGTGGATGACTTTGGAGCCCCTGCCGGTGAGTGCATTTCAAGGTTGGTCCTGGGGGTTGCTCTGCCTCATTGGTTTCCCTGGAGAATGTTCATGCCAGGGCTTCTCGAAAGTCCGGAGGTTAGAAGATGGAGGGAGTCATAGAAATGAAGGACTGTGTCTCCCCATAATGAGCCTTATTGACTCTTAAGATCAAGAGGTCCTTCTGTCTCTTTCCCAGCACAGGCAGGATTGATGGGGACACGGGACGGGGCCTTCTCTGTGGCAGCTCCCAGGTTTTGGGATGCTCTCTGCAGTGGTGACAAACCTTGGACACTCCAGATGTTTTGGACCACAACTCCCACAGTCCTTTGTCATTGTGGTCTATCTGGAGATCGTTGGCCCGGCCCACCAGAACATCTCAGTCCCTTGCGCTCTGGGTCGCCACCCCCCGAGAGGCTCGTAAAACCTCCACTCGGAATTGCACTTTCTCTGTGGTGGATCCAACACTGTGGAACCACCTTCGGAGTGAAATTAGGACTGCATTTAAGAAGCTGTTTAAAACTTGGCTTTATACGACCACGTTCGGTGATCAAGGAGGTTGATTTATTTTATAATCAGTTGTTATGAGTTTGTTGTCTGCCCGTTTTTTTGCCATCTTGCCTTAGTAACGTTTTGTATTTTTAGCTTGTCAAATTTTGGTTCTACTGATTGTTGCTGGGTTTGTTTTTGTTCTTTATGTCATATTGTGGAACCGATCATTATTTTTCTCTGTATTTTGTTGTAAGCTATTCCTTGTTAATCGTCCTAAGTTCCCGTCTGGGAAAATCTGGTGGTATATAAATACAAAAATAAGTAAATATACATAAATTGGCAATACATGCTTGGAATTCTGGGAGTTGTGGTCCAAAACATCTGGAGGGCCGAAGGTTTGCCATCACTGCCCTCGGGAGACAAGGCTGCCCCCCCCCCCGTTCTCCCTTTTATTCTTCCATGGATGGCTTGAAGACCCACCTTTTCAGGGAAACTTTTAAACTTGTGCCCCCAGATCCTGGTTTTGAGCTTTTCAGCTTGTTAGTTGGTTTTCTAAACTCGGTGGTTTTATCCATTTAACGTATATTGGTGATTTGGATTGTTGTTGGGTTTTCTTAATGTGTCATTTATTGTGGTTTAAATTTTTTCTTGTTCCAGCCTTGTGAGCCACCTTGAGTTTTCTAATGGGGAGAATGCATTTTTAGTGAGACTAAAATAAATAAATAAATAAATAAATAAATAAATCAATAAAGGGAGGAGCTGATGCTGCCTCTAAACCTCATCCAAATCATGCAAGTAATTGGGCTTTTTAGCTTCTCGGGTGATAAATTTAGCTTTCTTAAAGGGGTTACTAGACATGGGCACGACTTGGCGAAATTCTCGTTTCCGTTTCCGTTTCTCGTTTCCGTTACGTAACGGAAACGGTAACGACAATTACTCCCCCAGAACTCGAACTCGAACCGACTAAAGAAAAATTGGGTCTGATTTGTCGTTGTCGTTCCTGGCATCGCAGCGATCGCGCGATATCAAGCGGCACAGGAAAAAAGTTTTAAAAATAAAAAAACCCGATTCCCGGCCAAAAAAGCAGGCGAAAATATGCCTGCCTGAGTGAGGGCACCTACCAGAGGGGTGGTTTCTGGGGGGGGGGTCCCCGGCCTCCCCCCTCCTCTCCTGGGCTACGCAAAGTGCACATCCTCGTCGTCGAGTCGCACTCGCCCACGCCAACTCGCCAAGCGGCGCGGCACAGGAAAAAAGTTTTTAAAAAAAACCGATTCCCGGCCAAAAAAGCAGGCAAAAATATGCCTGCCTCAGTGAGGGCACCTACCAGAGGGGTGGTTTCTGGGGGGGGGGGTCCCCGGCCTCCTCCCCCTCCTCTCCTGGGCTGCGCAAAGTGCGCATCCTCGTCGAGTCGCCAACTCGCCAAGCGGCGCGGCATGGAAAAAAAGTTTTAAAAATTAAAAAAACTGGTCCCGGCCAAAAAAGCAGGCAAAAATATGCCTGTGGCCTGCCTCAGTGAGGGCACCTACCAGAAGGGTGGTTTCTGGGGGGTGGGGGGTCCCCGGCCTCCCCCCCTCTCCTCTCCTGGGCTGCGCATCCTCGTCGTCTCGCCAACTCGCCATGCCATGCGGTGCGGGCAGGGGATCCAAAATGGGGCGACCGCAATATTTATTTTGAAATTGTGGTCCAAAAACACACCAAAGCACCACAGAAACATGCGAAAATAGCTATTTTAAAACTGCCTGAATTTTTTCAGTAGCAGCAGTGGGTTTTTCTTGCAACAAAACGTCTCCATTGATTTTATTTTATTTTATTTTTATTTTTATTTTTTTACACCTGCACAATGGGCTGTCCATGGGAGTGGACCATGCAAATTTTTGGAGCCATTTCACCAATTGCATGGCCACTTGGCCAGGTTTTGACCGAGACTTCTGGGATGTGCCACTAACCCTAGCCCGAACCCTAACCCTAACCCTAACCCTAACCCATATGCCAGTACACTGTCCTTCTTAGTGGGTCAGAGAGGCACCCAGAGGTGCACCCCAGTAACTCACCCTAACCTTACCAGTAACCCTAAGCCTAGCCCTTGCGCTAACCCCTAACCCCAAGCCAGATCTGTGTACTCGCATTGCACTACAGCAAGTACACTTCCCTTCTTAGTGAGTCACAGCGGGCGCCCGTAGGGGTCCTCTCTCACTTCGTTCCCCAGCCCAAGTGCAGGCAGTGAGTCACAGAGGCACCCGAAAGAGAGGTGCCTCTGCCTGCTGCAACTGCAACTTAATGGTATGCATATCCAATTGGCTATGCGTGCCATTTTGTAGCGGGTGAGGAGAGGAGGCACCCACGAGGTGCCTCCAGGAGCCCGCTTTCCCTTCATGGCGGGCCAGAGGAGGCACCCACCCCAGAGAGGTGCCTCCAGGAGCCCCCCCCAAAACCAGTACTAACGACAGACGAAAAACCGACAAACGAAACGACAAATTTTTGGAAAATTTCGCGAAAAACGGAAACGAGCCGAAACGGGCCGGCTCCGACACACGACAACTCGAAACGTCATTTTTCCTGGTCGTGCCCATCTCTAGGGGTTACTGAAAGCCGCGTTGAGGGATAACTCTCCTCTCCCTTACTTGTCTTTGTCTAATTGTTTTTTAATGGATTGGGGATGGTTGTTTCGTGTTGTTTGTTAAATGGATGGTTGTGTCTTGAATGTGTTTTTCCTGTTGATTTTATTTACTGTTTTTAACTTGTTCAGTTCTTTTAAAATATTTATATAGAGTGGTACCTTGTATAAAGGAATTAATTCATTCCAAATGAAATTATGTTAAGCAAATTTTCCTTTATACAAATCTCCCATAGGAGTGCATTGAAAATGGAGTGATCCCATTTTTATGTTGTACAAATTCGCCCCATAGGCGATTATGTTAAGCAAATTTCCCCTATCTCCGGAATTTTTTATGTTGTACAAATTTTATGTTATACAAGCTGTTTTTTACACAAGGGTCCACTGTATTTACTGTTTTTAGCTTTTAAATACTGCCTTTTTTAATGATGTATGCCACTTTGGGTCTTTTTACGGTAAAAGGTGGGCTATAATTCACTCACTCACTCACTCGCTCACTCACTCGCTCACTCACTCAGTAAATAAATAGCTTTTATACAACTTTGTAATCAGTGCCATCAATAGACTTCCTTTTACTTCAACTGATAAGCTCCATAGTTATCGATTGCTTTGTCTATATGATTTCTTTATCTGACAGCTGAGGTTCTGTCCACAAAAATTAAACATGCTATTGCTTCCAGGCATATTTCCCCAAAGTATTGAATCAAAGTGTTTAGCTGTGGTACTTAAAAAACATGTACTGTATGTTTTCTTTTGACATGTATTAAATCTGAAAAGTGCCTCGTGGATCATTTCCAAAGCACAGGAAAAAGCTTTATTCTACCCCAGTGCTTGCAATGAGAAGAAGAAATATCTTTCTCATTTTCCCCTTTACTGGAATTCTAGTTAAGAACTGGGTTTATGCTCTCCACCAATGTATTCAAAGGAGAGTATAAATCTTGGTTAAAACATTTTTTTGTTGACACCTCTGGGTTTTTCAACGAAGATAGTCACTCTCCCAATCGAAAGCATTGCATGCTGTTCTTTATAAGTGTTGGTAAAAGAGAAACAATATGTAAAAAAAAAAGGAATGAAGCTATCTGTGCGGAACCCTTCGTGCAAACAAGATCTTTATTAATAGCAGTGGGACTTCTGTATTTTTTTAGACCGCAGTACCCAGACATTTGCTGGAATTTCCCTGCCTAGATTTCTGTAGAATTTAGGTACCACCCGCATGCCCTCTCAGATATTTGATAAAACTGGTGCATAAATAAGAACCCTCTGTTTCATAGTTCCAAAGCAAAGGGTTTGCACTGCAAAGCATTAGGGGTTTTGTTGTTTCCTGATGAAGTGTAATGGGATGGGCCACTACAATACTCTTCTCGTGCTTTCTGTTGCACAGAACTTAGATCTCTTCAGGCAGTTTCTCTGCCTTGGAATTCAAAAAACGGAAGGGTTTTCTCTCATTTACACATCACCTGTAAAGTCACAACAAAAGCCCGAGGGGCTGAAGCCTCTAGGAACGGTAACTTGGGCCATTCCGGTAGGCTTGTGTGTTGTGTTGTTACAGTTGTGACTGACTCTTCGTGACTCCATGTCCATGGAGTTTTCTTGGCAGGAATACTGGAGTGGTTTGCCAGTTCCTACTCCAGGCGCCTACAGCACCTGGTATCCCCTGGTGGTCTCCCGTCCAAGTACTAACCAGGGCCGACCCTGCTTAGCTTCCGGAATCAGGCGAGATCGGATGTGCTTTAATTATCATAACATTTTAGTTTGCTTTGACTTTTAGCACTCCTAATCATGATAACAGTAACAATAATGATAATAATATTAGGAGCAGCATGCAGTATATACCAGTGGTGGCAAACCTTCGGCACTCCAGATATTTTGGACCACAACTCCCAGAATTCCAAGCCTGTATTGCCAGTGACTAAGGACTGTGGGAGTTGTGGTCCAAAACATCTGGAGTGCTGAAGGTTCGCCACGACTGGTATATAGTATGTTGCCATTTAACAGTTACTTAAGTTTTTAGTTAAAACTTATTTCTGTTATATAATACCACTCAATGCCTTTATAATTGGGATTGATTACGCCTGATATTTTGACTAATATTTTTATAGTTGAAATGTTTTAACAACAAACAAACAAACAAACAAACAAACTCATAAAGGTATGTGCTCAAAAGCAACAACATGGCATCAATCAATTCTGATTTTCCAGGTAGTCGTGATTTCCCCTTCCATTCTTCTTGGCTGCAGCCTGAGGCTTTGCAGCTGGCCCAAGGCCACTCAGGCTGGCTTTACTCCCAGGAGGCACGAGGGTGAGGAGAGAGATAGAACTGCCAACCTGTCTCTACGGCCAGGGACCTTACCCACTGGCCTATCTATCCAACCTATATGGAAGGAAGGAAGGAAGGAAGGAAGGAAGGAAGGAAGGAATATGAGAGAGAGGGAGGGAGAGAGGGAGGGAGAGAGAGAGATGAAGGAAGGAAGGAAGGAAGGAATATGAGAGAGGGGGAGGGAGAGGGAGGGAGGGAGGGAGAGAGATGAAGGAAGGAAGGAAGGAATGTGAGAGAGAGGGAGGGAGAGAGGGAGGGAGGGAGAGAGAGATGAAGGAAGGAAGGAAGGAATATGAGAGAGAGGGAGGGAGAGAGGGAGGGAGAGAGATGAAGGAAGGAAGGAATATGAGAGAGATGGAGGGAGAGAGGGAGGGAGGGAGGGAGGGAGAGAGATGAAGGAAGGAAGGAAGGAATATGAGAGAGGGAGTGAGGGAGAGAGATGAAGGAAGGAAGGAAGGAAGGAAGGAATAAGAGAAGGGGAGGGAGGGAGAGAGATGAAGGAAGGAAGGAAGGAAGGAAGGAAGGAAGGAAGGAAGAACATGAGAGAGAGGGAGGGAGGGAGGGAGGGAGGGAGAGAGAGAGATGAAGGAAGGAAGGAAGGAACATGAGAGGGAGGGAGGGAGGGAGAGAGAGAGAGAGATGAAGGAAGGAAGGAATAAGAGAGGGAGGGAGAGAGGGAGGGAGGGAGAGAGATGAAGGAAGGAAGGAAGGAATATGAGAGAGAGGGAGGGAGAGAGGGAGGGAGAGAGAGAGATGAAGGAAGGAAGGAAGGAACATGAGAGGGAGGGAGGGAGGGAGAGAGAGAGATGAAGGAAGGAAGGAAGGAATAAGAGAGGGAGGGAGAGAGGGAGGGAGGGAGAGAGATGAAGGAAGGAAGGAAGGAAGGAATATGAGAGGGAGAGAGGGAGGGAGAGAGGGAGGGAGAGAGAGAGATGAAGGAAGGAAGGAAGGAATATGAGAGGGAGGGAGGGAGAGAGAGATGAAGGAAGGAAGGAGGGAAGGAAGGAATATGAGAAGAGAGGGAGAGAGAGAGAGATGAAGGAAGGAAGGAGGGAAGGAAGGAATATGAGAGGGGAAGGAGAGAGGGAGGGAGGGAGATGAAGGAAGGAAGGAAGGAAGGAAGGAATATGAGAGAGAGAAAGAGAAGGGAGGGAGGGAGGGAGATGAGAGAGAGAGAGAGAGAGAAAGAAAGAAAGAGAAGGAAGGATAGAGGGAGATGAGGGAAGGAAGGAAGGAATATGAGAGAGAAAGAGGAGGGGGAGGGGGAGAGAGATGAGAGAGAATGAAGGAAGGGAAGGAAGGATAGAACGAAGGAAGGAAGGAATGTGAGAGAAAGAGAAGGAAGCGAGATAGGGAGAGAGATGAGCGAGAAGGAAGGATGGGAAGGAAAGAAGGATGGATGGAAGGGATATGAGAAAAAAGGAAGGGAGGGAGGGAGATGAGAGAGAAGGAAGGGAGGAATATGAGAGAAAGATAAAAGAAGGGAGGGGGTCAGTCAGTCAGTCAGTTCAAAAAAAAATCAAAAATCCCATCCCTGCTTGTTTACACATTGAGATGGATCAAAACAGCTGACTTTTTGGGGTGGGGTGGGGGGGTTGCTATTTGGACAGTCACGATGAGTGTATATATTTTGTGTTTGCTTAATACCTACAGATGTGTGTATAGGGAAATCTGTTCATGAAAGCCTAATTCTTCCTTTGGCTTCCATACTAGAGGGCGGCCCCCACACGGCCCTCCAGGTCCTTCCCCGCGGCTACTTGTTTGAGGTGCTCTACGGCACCATCCTGCTGCTCCTTTGCCTGCTGGTGTGCCTGGTGGGCGCCGGGATCTACGCCAAGGCCACCTTCCTCATCTTCCTCGTCGTGATGGGAGTGCTGGGCACCGTCTGCCTCAGTTTCTTCATTGTGAAGCCCCTCGCCGTGCCGCTTCCTCCCGGCGGGGGAGGGGACAACTTCACGGAGCGAACCAATGCCTCTTTCACGGGCTTTCGGCTCAGCACCTTCCTCGCCAACCTCCCCGGTGAGTGGTCGGTGTGACAAAACCCTGGAAACGGGAGCAGTGAATATACAAACCATCAGCCAATCCCAGCAGGAGGGCGGGGAATGGTAGGATATAAAAAGGGTGGAGCCTAGTCAGTTGAGGCAGTTCAGTGAGTTGAGTTCAGTTGAGAGCTAAGAGTGCTGGGAGAGAGCACTGTTCTCTCAGAGTTCTGTCAGGCAGTGAGGGCTATACTGTTTCCTAGTTAAGAAAGACAGGGAGGCTTGTAGAGCTGATTAAATCTATTCCAGTATATGTTAAAGGCAACGCATACCATCCTCAGATATTGTTATAGTTATTACCTTCTCAATAAACTTTGTTATTATTTTTATCTTATTCATCTGAGTCTGTCCCAATTCATGAGGCGACGCGTTTAAAAGGTGGCAGCATTAATATGGGAATAAAAGGTGGCGGCAGTACCCTTTCCATCACAGAATTCAGCGTGTCAAAGGGAGGCGTCGTCACAATTTAGTGGCACAGCAGTGGGATGTCGAAATAAACCCGGTTGTACCTTTGAAAACCCAGTCTGTGAAAGGGGTGACGTCACAGTCGGTACAAGCACTCTCTGGGCAGCTTGCAAGTGATGAGGCAGGCTACATGTCCCCCACCCCCACCCCCAGCAAGCTGTGTAAACATATTTAACTAAAACAAATTTAAAAAAAACCCCGAAGAGTTGATAAACTATGCGCAGGGGTTGGGGAACCACCTGGCCCAGTTCTAGAGAGAGGGCACTGCCGAAGTCAGGGAGCAGCTGACTGGGTAGGCGGATGCACCTGGCGTGCCCTCATGCCCTTGAGAGCTGTGGGGCAAAGGGGGAGGAGATTCCTGCATAGGTGCACCTGTAGGAACTCCTTTTTCTTTGTGGATCTTTCCAAGGCCAAGGAGCCATAGAATGCTAGAGTTGGAAAGGACCTCAAGGGCCATCCAGTCCAACCCCCTGCCATGCAGGAACCCCCATCACAGGACTCCCGACAGACGGCCATCCAGCCTCTGCTTAAAAACCTCCAAAGAAGGAGACTCCACCACCCTCCTTTGGGGCAGCATCTTCCACTGCCGAACAGCTCTAATTGTCATGAAGTTCTTCCTAATGTTTAACTTGAATCTCTTTTTCGTAACCATTGCCTCGAGTCCTAGTCTCTGAAGCCATGGAAAACAAACCTGCCCCCTCTTCGATATGACATCCTTTCAGATAGTTAAACTTAGCTATCATATCCCCTCTCAGTCTTCTTTTTGAAAGGCTAAACATTCCCAGTTCCCTAAGCCTTTCCTCGTAAGACATTCCAGACCTTCAACCATCCTGGTCGCCCTTCTCTGGACCCGCTCGAGGTTGTCAACATCCTTTTTAAATTGACGAGCACAGACCTGGACCACAGTACTCCAGGTGGGGTCTGACCAGAGCATCACCCTCCGTGGCAGCATATTCCACTGCCGGACAGCTCTCTCACCGTCAGGAAGGTCTTCTATCCAATGGGTCCTTCTTACATCCACAGAACGCGTACCCCTCCTGTGTCCCCCCCCCCCTCGCTGGATTAAGAGAGTCTGACTTTTGAACCCTCACCCCTGATTTCTGTCCCCCTTCTGGCTCTCCGCAGCTGCCTACAGCGTGGATTACACAACCGGCAACCTGATGAGCTTCAGCACGGTCTTTGCCGTCATGTTCAACGGCTGCACAGGCATCATGGCCGGCTCCAACATGTCCGGTGAGTGCGGATGTCCGGGATTAAGCAGGGCAGAAGGAGCAAGCTTAAGGGGGAGGTTCGGAGCCAGCCGACTGACCCTCTGCGTCACTGATCCTCTTCCCCTCCCGTTCCGCAGGGGATCTCAAGCAACCCAGTTACTCCATTCCCCGGGGCACCATCACCGCCGTGATCTTCACCTATCTTGTCTACAACTTGCTGGCCGTGCTCCTCAGCTGGACCTGCGACAGGTAGGCAGAGAATTAACCGCCAGGGGGCGCTCCTGCCCCACTACTCTTAGAATACACTTGCGACACAAAAGACCTCCAGAGCCTGCCATGGGTGCTCAGCCGACAGACCCCAGCGTGTTTTTATCCTAATGTGCCCTTTATCAAAACCTTGCTGCCATTCCCGTTTTAAAGGCAGGCAAACTTCTTCTAGGCTTCCTTCAGCTGAGTATCGTTCAAGTGAGACCTGGCACTTTCCTGCCGCCTCCCCTTCCAAGTTGCAGTAAACAGGAATCAGTATCTGGAATATTAATTCATTTCTTTTCTTTATTTGAACAAGAGAATTGAGTGGTCAAGTCCTATGGACAGTATGGCTTCAAACTGCAGATGGAGGCGTGCCCCGGAAATACAATGTTGAGTGCCCCACATCCCGTCCTTGCACAGAGAAAAAGCAATATGTCAGGATAATGATTCTCTCTTCGGGCGCTTTTACACGACCCCCTAAGATCCGCTGGCAACTTAAATTCAGACCAGAGATCATGGGGGTTTGCTCCTCTTGCTGAGGTTCCCACCCTTCCACATGCCATTGCTCCTGTCTGCGTGAGGGGGGGGGGAGAGAAAAGAATGCAGGCTCACTTCCGCTCTGCGGTCAGGAGCAGTCCCGGAAGCATTCCTGTCTCTTAAAGGGGCAGGGGACAAAAAAACCAAACAGAAGGCGAGGGCAGCTTTACAATCCGCATCAGATATTTTTTTTACCTCCCGAGACCAGGTACTTTTAAAATGCGCTGGGGCGCACTTAGGTGGGCGTGGTCGTACTTAAGTTTTTTTTAAAGTGCGCAGCTGGTGGGAAAACAATTTTAAGCTCCGCATCTGGGAACCCTATGCCTCGGATTTTAGGGGTCGTGTAAAAACGCCCTTCGTTTCCTTCCTGGTGTGCTACTGTTCCAGCTGCAGGGAAACTTTCTTTCCTTTTCCCATTTCGCTAGCTGCCCTCTTCTCCTTCCCCTACAAAAGCATGTGCCAGTTCCGTTCCAAGGGCCATAACAAGGCATTATTCGCTCTCTTCTTCTTAGTGATGTATTTTAGAGTTGTGTTCTTTGCTTTTCCACGGCACCTTTTAAAGTTATGAGCTCCTGCATTTTTAAAATGTAATTAAAGCACCCGTTTTGGTATTTCTCGAATGTTGGACTTAAAACTGACTTCTGTATTTTGCCTGGTGCTTAGTTTTAATTTTTCTTTTCCTCTTTTAAGCATTTGGGCCTACAGTTTTCACACAGCTGGAAGACATTTTGGATGTTTGTTGGAAGTGTTTTTGTGCATCTGGGATGTAGAAGCAAGGTAGATAAAGCTTGTAGAATTAGACAAACTGATGTCACCTGGAATTACTGCACCCATGAAGAGACTTACACCTTGATATCATCTGGTTTCATTTGGAATTAACCCCTTTTCTTGGACAAATGCTACCTGGGATGGAACCAGCCTTCTGATTTTTCCTGTTCTTGCTATTATGCCCCACCATGTTGCCTCTGACTTATAGTGGCCCTCTGAATGGACGGTCTCCAAAATGTCTCCTTCACAACCGTCGCGCACAGTTCTTGTAAAACTCAAGCCTGTGGTTTCTTTATGGAGTCAGTCCATCTTGTGTTAGGTCTTCCTCTTTTCCTCCTACCTCCCACCTTTGTCGCCATTATTGCCTTTCCCCAAGAATCCTGCCTGATGTCCCCAAAGTAGGAGAACCTCGCTTTCGACGTATTTGACTCAAGAGATTTTTCAGGCATGGTTTCTTCTAGGACACTCTTTTTTCGTCTAGTGGTAGTCCAGGGTGTCCACAAAGCTGTTCTCCAGCACCATGTTTCAAATGAATCAGGTTGTTTCTGATAGCATAGAGTTCTAGAAAGTTCTATAGGAATTATAGAGGCATCAGATTTTCTGACTTGGCATCCTCCCTTCGCTGGACAATTCTGGTCACCGCATCTCAAAAAAAGACATAGTGGAACTGGAAAAGGTGCGGAAGAGAGTGATTAAAATGATTACTGGGCTGGGGTACCTCCCTTATGAGGACAGGCTAAAACATTTGGGGCTCTTTAGTCTGGAAAAAAGGCACCTGAGGGGGGGATATGATTGAGACATACAAAATAATGCAGGGCATGAGTCAAGTGGATAGAGGGACGCTCTTCTCCCTCTTACAAAATACCAGAACTAGGGGACATCCACTCAAATTGAGGCCTGGGAGAGTAAGAACAGATAAAAGAATTTTTTTTACCAAGTGCGTTGTTTGTGGAACTGCCTGCCACAGGAGGTGGTGATGGCATCTGGCCTGGATGCTTTCAGGAGGGGATTGGACAGATTCCTAGAGGAAAAGTCCATCACAGGTTACAAACCATGAGGGAGATGTGTAATCTCCAGGCTTAAAACCGGGGTACTTCAAGGGCCAGAGGCAGGGGAGTGGTATCAGGAGACAGATATCTAGTCTTATGCACTGGATAAGTGCAGTGGGGCCACTGTGAGATACAGGAAGCTGGACTAGATGGGCCTTTGGCCTGATCCAGCAGGGCTCTTCTTGTGTTCTTATGACCACAGCTGTTGCTCCTTTTATCTTTGGGAAAGTTGCATGGAACGCAATTCAGAAAGCATCTAGAGGTACAGAATCCCCCCCGCCCGCTGGCTACTGTCACCTCTAGCTATCCTGAAGAACGGTCTGATCCTGATTTGAGTGCCTTTGCACTGTGCCATTTAGAGATTACATTTTTCCTTGAGTTGGGCAGGGACCCAGTGTTTGGCAGCACTGCTTGCTTGCTTGCTTGCTTGCTTGCTTGTGTGTGTGTGTGTGTGTGTGTGTGTGTGTGTGTGTGTGTGTGTGTGTGTGTGTGTGTGTGTGTGTGTGTGTGTGTGTGTAGGGGGTTGTTGGCTGCCATTCGATGTTTCTCCTCTAGGCAGATGACTTAGGTTTTTGTAGAAATGACTGTTGTTGAGGACATCTCGGGCGCTTCAGGGGAAGGGTAGCCGTCCCCCATGCTGATTGTGCATCGTTTGATGGATACTTCACCTCTCCTGAGTGGAACCATGGGCGCCCTCGGTTAGCCGGTCCCATATTCTGGTCGGTGGCACGGCTCCTGGTTCGAAACAGCGGTGCAAACATTCCTCAAAGGGGGTGGGGGAGGGGGAGAATGAATCTTAAAAGCAAAAAAAAAACAAACCATCGGCCAGGGCACCTGCACGTCCTTCGGAGAAGTGAGACCTTTCTCTGTGCAAGCCGCACGGTATTAAGCGTGGTTCAGATTGCATTGACCTGCCCCGGCAACCAATTCCAAGGTGTTTTCTAGCCAGGCGAGGAGCTCGTTCAGAAGGCCCAAATCAGAACTGACGGGCCACAAACCCCAGGTGGTAGCAGTTGCTCTAGAGCCAGCAGGGGCTTCCAGAAATACTTTTCCATCTGCTCTTCTTTTATCTGCCCCCAATCAGTTCTTGGTGCGCGTCTGGTCACCCCTCTGTAAAACCGTTTTACGCTCCACATTCCTTTTGCCAGGCAGCAGCTTCCTTGTTTGATTGGGAGGCCTGTGAGCGGGTGATGATGGCTGTGAATATAAGCAAAGTGTTCTGCTTATATACCGCCCCATACTACTACAAGTAGTCTCTGGGCTTTTTACAATTTTTTTAATTACAGAGTGCAGGCTACACATTCCCCCCCCCCCCAGCAAGCTGGGTACTCATTTTACCGACCTCGGAAGGATGGAAGGCTGAGTCTGCTACCAGGGATTGAACCCAGGTCGTGAGCACAGTTTTACTTGCAGTACAGGAATTTAATCACTGCGCCACGAGGCTCATGTAACCTAAGAAGAGCCCTGCTGGATCAGGCCAAAGGCCCACCTAGTCCAGCTTCCTGTATCTCACAGTGGCCCCACCAAATGCCTCTGGGAGCACACAAGACTAGATCTATCTCCTGATACCACTCTCTTGCATCTGGCCCTTGAAGTACCCCAGTTGTAAGCCTGGAGATTACACATCTCCAGCATGGTTTGTAAACTGTGATGGACTTTTCCTCCAGCAATCTGTCCAATCCCCTTTGGAAGGCATCCAGGCCAGATGTCATCACCACCTCCTGTGGCAGGGAGTTCCAGAGGTTAACAACACGCTGGGTAAAAAAAACATTTTCTTTCGTCTGTTCTCACTCTCCCAGCCCTCAGTTTGAGTGATTTCTCTTGTTGTTTCTAAGTCCTGCAGTGAGATGGAATGCCTCTGTCTGGATGCCAAAGGATTTGCCTCACTCTGGTTTTTACAGGTGAAGCTACTCTTCTCCCCCCACACACACTTAAGCTGTTTTTGACCTTGCTTCCAGGTAAAGGTTCCACTCGCACATGCGTGCTAGTTGTGTCCAACTCTAGGGACGGTGCTCATCTCCGTATTCAAGCCGAAGAGCCAGTGTTGTGCAACTCCGTGGCCACGTGGCTGTCATGGCTGCAAGGAAACACTGTTTTACCTTCCCGCTTTTGACAGCAGTACCTATTTATCTACTTGCATTGACATGCTTTCTAACTGCTAGGTTGGCAGGGAAAGAAAGAAAGAAAGAAAGAAAGAAAGAAAGAAAGAAAGAAAGAAAGAAAGAAAGAAAGAAAGAAAGAAAGAAAATTCTATGAAAGCAAACAAGATTGGGAAGGAAAAGGAAAAAATACTGCATCTAATGCAGTATCCTTTTTCTGACTAGTAGCAGACAGAAGCCTCTCTCTGCAAAAGCCACAAACTAATTATCAGAGTCACAGCCCCTCTGTGTCACTTTTTCCAAGTTTTTGGGATTCAGGGTCATTCGCACTCCTTCAACAGTGATATTCCAATGGTCAGCCAGTGGCAAAGAGCTTGCTCTAGGCAGTTTCTGTGTTTTCCTTCATCCTCCCTTCCAAAACTCTTTCCTCTTGTGTCGTGTCCTTTGGGCTGCTAGCTACTGAGCAGAGGTGAGGTTCTTCACAACATCACCAGACCAAAGGTGTGGGCGGTCCGTGTGCCAGTCTTGCTGGGCTCTCTCTGATGCTGCTGGGAAGGCCCAGATCCAGACATGAGTGGAAGAGGACCTTTAGGGCGACCCGTGGCTCTCGTCGCTACCGATGGCTTTTTGTCCCGTGAGGTTTGTAATCCCTTTTTAAAGCCCAACCATGAACTGGCGTTTCAGAGAGTTCCACTGCTAGTAGAGAAGGACTTCACCCTTCCCATTTCCACTGACCGGGTTCAGATCCTGTCCACGCGGCGCCAGCAAAAGCGTGGTTCCTACACAGCACAAGGGGACAAGCTCTTGGGACTGCCAGGAGAAGTGACTTGGCCAAGGCCACTTGGTGAGTCTGTGGCAGAGATGAGATTTAACCCCTAGGCTTCTTGGCTCGCGACTGCAGCCTACACCAGGGGTGTCCAAACTTTTTGCAAGGAGGGCCATATTTGGTGAGGTGAAAATGTGTGGGGGCCGACCATTCAGCCACATTGGGCCCCCCGGGCCGGACTTTGGACAAGTCTCTATAACGGGCATGTCCAAACTTCGTCCCTCCAGATGTTTTGGACCACAAATCCCACAGTCCTTTGTCATTGGCAATGTAAACTTTAGAATTCTGGGAGTTGTGGTCCAAAACATCAGGAGGGCTGAAGTTTGGACCTGCCTGCTCTATAACATGCAAGGAGGCAGGGAGGATGCTGCAGCAACGGTAGGCTAGGCAGGTGGCTGGGGGGGACGGACAGAGGCAGGGAGGGCAGGCAAACCATAAAACTGCAAGCTGATGCCTCCATCCAGTATGGGGAGGGCCCAGCTGGCGGGGATGTGTGACCGGCTGAGCCGGTGGGCAGAAGAAGCCGCGGGCCACTCAGAATTTGAAAACGGGCCACATTTGGCCCCTGGGCCTGACTTTGGACAGGCCTAGCCTGCACTCTTCTTGTGGCCCTGTTTTCAGTCCATAGCAGGTATTAGCAGCTCTAAGCCCTTTGGATCGTTTTGGATTGCAATTCCCATCACCCCCACCCACTCCCAGCTCAGACTGATGGGAATCGTGAGCTAAGAAATCGAAGGAGGGCCACCGTTGCTACGACATGAAGTGTCCGGGGGGGGGGGGATCTAAAACCAGCCCTCCACTGGGGAAGCACCCAGGTTTGAGGTGATGGAAACTGCTAATTCGTACTGGAGGAGAGCTTTGAAGATACAACGGACCCTCATATAACAAACGGGTTGCATAACATAAAATCTGTACAACATAAAAAAATTCTGGAGATAGGGGAAATTTGCTTAACAGAATCGCCTATGGGGCGAATCCGTACAACATAAAAATGGTCGCGATTAGGGATTACTCTGTTTTCAATGCATTCCTATGGGAAATTTGCATAAAGGAAAATTTGCTCAACATAATTTTATTTGGAACGAATTAATTCCTTTATACAAGGTACCACTGTACCTGGAAGTGCCAAGAAGGTGAAAAAAGTGGGTCCTAGAACAGATCAAGCCTGAGCCACCGCTGGAGGCAAAAAAGATGAAACTCAGGCTGTCCTACTTTGGGGACCTCATGAGAAGGCTGGATTCTCTAGACAAGACCCTAATGCTGGGGAAGGGGAACGGCAGCAGGAAACGAGGAAGACCCAATGCAAGATGGACTGACTCTCTAAAGGATGCCACAGGCTTGAGTCTGCAAGCGGCATGCAGGTCAGTTGAAGACAGAAGGTTTTGGAGATCGTTCCTAACTCGGAGGCGTCACAACGCTTTAGAGCAACAACAGATCCTGCTGCCTTCCCGGCCCCCGGTGGAATTTGCAGGTGGGGGGGGCAACAGCTTTGCACGCTGGAGGGAGGGGACATATATCCAGCGGGCGGGCGGGCGGGCGGGCGCTCGCCTCCCCTGTCCTCGGAGAGCACGACTGGTTAATTTTCTGCTCTGGAAAGCGCTGTTGCCATAAATCGCAGCCGGTGTCAGAGCAGCCCGGTAGGAATTGGTTAGAATTATAGCTGTCATGTTCTAATACCTTAATGCACGGCCATGGCTCATAATGACAAGGGACAGGGCAGCTTGGAGAGCCGGGTGCCCGACATGCTGGAAGAGGATGCCCCCCGCGTGCCTCCCTGCCACTCATCCCTCCTCTGCTCGGAAATGTTGAATAGGGTTCATTGCAGCCGTGACATCTCTCCCTCCCCCCCCCCCGTTTTTTCCTTTCTCCTAGTCTCTGACATGAGATGATTGGAAAGAACTTGTGTGATTTGGCTGGATGCCGCCCTCCCTCCGGCAATTGCCAATCTGAGAATCATAGAATCATACAGTTGGAAGAGACCTCAAGGGCCATCTAGTCCAACCCCCTGCCATGCAGGAACCCCATCACAATATTTCCGACAGGTGGTCACCCAGCCTCTGCTTAAAAACCTCCAAAGAAGGAGACTCCACCACCCTCCTTTGTGGCAGCATATTCCACTGCCGAACAGCTCTAACTGTCATGAAGTTCTTCCAAATGTTCAAATGGAATCTCTTTTCCTGTAGTTTGAGACCATTGCCCCAAGTCCTAGTCTGTGAAGCCATGGAAAACAAACCTGTTCCCTCTTCAGTATGACATCCTTTCAAATATTTAAACATAGCTATCATATACCCCCTCAGCCTTCTTTTTGAAAGGCTAAACGTTCCCAGTTCCCTAAGCTGTTTCTCGTAAGACATTTCCTCCAGACCCTCAACCATCCTGGTCACCCTCCTCTGGACCCGCTCGAGGTTGTCAACATCCTTTTTAAATTGAGGTGCACTGAGCATTGATGAAGATGATGTGTGCACGGGGGGGGGGGTAGGAGAGAAGGATTCGGAAAAACAGGAGTGGTTTTGGGGAATGAGACCACTGGGACACCCAGAAAAGAGGGGGCCTTAACACTGGACCCACTCCGGTCAGCATTCAGCCCCTCCAGGATGCCGGAGTTGCGAGATGCTGAGCCGCTTCTTAATATCTGCCCCTTCCTCCCCGTGTCTTCCTGCTGGGAATCCATGCCACACAGAGAAAAGAGTGGCCTGCCCTACAGACTTGCCAGGAGGGGCTCTTGAGATGAGCGATGCTGAGTGCGTCGAAGGCTCTGAAGTGCTGTGTAAATGACATTAACATTGATATAATAAGATGTTTTATTCGTATCGTTTAAAAGCACCCGGAATGATTGAGACGTACAAAATAATGCAGGGCATGGGTAAAGTGGATAGAGGGACGCTCTTCTGCCTCTCACAAAATACCAGAACTAGGGGACCTCCACTCAAACTGAGGGTTCAGAGAGTGAGAACAGACAAAATATTTTTTTTTTTACCCAGGGTGTTGTTAGTCTGTGGAACTCCTTGCCACTGGAGGTGGTGATGGCATCTGGTCTGGATGCCTTCAAAAGGGGATTGGACAGATTCCTGGAGGAAAAGTCCATCACAGGTTACAAACCATGATGGAGGTGTAATCTCCAGGATTAAAACTGGGGTATTTCAAGGACCAGATGGAGGAGAGTGGTATCAGGAGACAGAGATCTAGTCTCATGCGCTCCCAGAGGCATTTGGTGGGGTCACTATGAGATACAGGGAGCTGGACCGGATGGGCCTTTGGCCTGATCCAGCAGGGCTCTTCTTATGTTCTTTTGTTCTAATGGTGTTCCCTAGGCTGGTAAGGAGGTCTGCTACACAAGGCAACATTTTGCAAAGTGTAAATGCCCCGAAACCGAACGGGAGTAGAAACCAAATGGGCGTTAGCCACTGACATTTCCCTCCAGACTTTGGAAAAGTTGCTTTTTTGGTTTTTTGGAACGTCTACCTCCAGACTCCAGGCTAGCTATGGCCTAGAGCAGTGGCTCTCAACCTGTGGGTCCCTAGAGGTTCCTGGACTGCAACTCCCAGAAATCCTGGCCAGCTCAGTGAGTGAGGAAGACTTCTGGGAGTTGCAGTCCAGGAACATCTGGGGACCCACAGGTCGAGAACCACTGGCCTAGAGAGTCTGTGTGGCTTTCTTCCTCACAACAACCCTGCGTGGCAGGGCCATTGAGAAAAAGAGAGAGGGGGGTGGCCCATTGAATAAACTGGCAGTTTACCATATACCAATCCTAAACAAAGGCCGTGTTGTACGTGGGGATGTCTGTCAGTGCTATGCTCTGTTTTGGTGAGTTTGCAGAGTACTAGACTGGTCCCGGCCAGCCAAAAGACCATGTGGCTGAGAGGTTTTCAGAGAGCTAGCCATGTTGGTCCTTCTGGCACATCTAATCAAGTGGAAAACAAGAGTTGTGCCATGTTAAGACTGAAGGGACTGTAAGAACACAGTGCGTTCTTACACTGCAGGGTACTTTTTTTACATGCATGGGACGGAGGAGGGCACTATGGATAATGGATATTGTGCTCTCCATGGGTCCAAAGAAGGGGATGGTATTCTAAGAAAACCTGGACTGATTTAAATGTGCTCAAGAGTGCCTCTCAATTATTTATTTATTTAGAACATTTTTTTCACCCTGGCTTCCCTTCTTGGAAAGGACCCAAAGTATCTTAACACACTGGAGGACAATATATAATATATGAAAGTTCGAAACATTGAGTATAGAACAATTGTTGGTGCATTAAAGACAATAGCTGAAGTTAAGAACATTGAGTGGCAAGAGTCACCTTGCATAATTAAAAGGCAATATGAAAGCTGGGAACAGTAAGTAAGCAAATATAGGGGGAAACTGATACTCTCTGAGTTAGAAAATGGAAACATGGAAAATACAGGTAGTACTACAAATCCAGTTCAAGCAGTAATACATAACAATTTTCCCTTTGGTTTTTGTATTTTCAGTGGTGAGAGGGAAAGCATCCTAACAAAAGAATGTCATACAGAGCAGAACAGTCTCTGTCGATTGGGGTAGCACAGGACCAGATGAGGAGAGAAACCCTCTAAAACTTATGAGCCTAATTCAGACCAGTTCATCTAATTCAGACCAGGGTGACAAGAGGTCAAAGCTGACTATAAAATGGAGGACTCGCACTAGCTGTATTCAGACTGATGAAGCTGTTTGGATGAGCAGCGAAACGTTTCTATCTCAAAAAAGAAGTCCAATAGCCATGACTCAACTTCCAGACCTCTAAAAGAGAGTTGTTGAGTTGGAAGGAAGGAAGGAAGGAAGGAAGGAAGGAAGGAAGGAAGGAAGGAAGGAAGGAAGGAAGGAAGGAAGGAAGGAAGGAAGGAAGGAGAGGGTGGGCCCAAAAGATGAAGGAGAGAAACCCTCTAAAAGAGAATTGTTGGTTGGAGGAAGGAAGGAGAGGGTATGCCCAAAAGATGAGGGCCATTTTAGAGAAACCTGTGTGGGTCTTGTCCCATTGGCAGGCAGGAAGATAAAAGCAAAAACATAGACCAAAAATACCAGTGCCTTTTGGCTGAACGTTCTTTTCTCCTCATAACTTGAAGCTTTAAGAGCCACCTAGCCTGGGATGGGCCAGAATCCCTACAAAAGCCAAGTACAGCCAGGATGACACAATAACAGTGTCCCGAGGAAACAGACAAGTTCATTTGGGAAACCCTAGAGGTTCAGCCTCTGAATTTCCCCTTCCTGTGGGCTATACAGTGGTACCCCGACTTAAGAGCAGCTCCACTTAAGAGCAATTTGACTTAAGAGCGGAAAACTGCTGGCGTTTTAACTGCTACCTTACAAATTTTAGATATGGTCTGCTCGAGTTACAATTCTTTTTTTCATTTTTTGATTTTTAACTTATTTTTTCAATTTTTTAGATAGGCACCCCGACTTAAGAGTAATTCAACTTAAGAGCATGCATTCAGAACAGATTAAATTTGTAAGTTGAGGTACCACTGTATTGGCAGAGCAGGTAGTAGAGAAGTAACAGAAGTCTCTGTGGGGAATTGGGGGTGAAACTGCAGATTCAGAATTGTGCCCTGCCCCACAGTGGCTCATACAAGAGCATCGTGACACCAATTTCCTTGGAGTGAGGGGGACAGAGCCTCCATTCCGTGTTTTAGTCCAAACTTTGCAACTTTGAAATCCAGGGCGCTGAACGTGCTTGCCGAAAGAATTTCAGCACCTCGGATAGTTCCTGGCATCCTCAGAGTGAATCTGGAGCGGATCCCTTTCTTCCTCTGGTGAAACAGGAATCGCTTGCTACCACCATAGCTTTTTAAAAGCTATGTAACTTCCAGAATCGTCCCATAGGCAGGTGGCCGAAGCCTGGAAAGTTTCCTAAGCTGCGACATTTATTTATTTATTTACTTATTTAGTCCCCACCTTTCTTCTTGAAAAGGACCCAAGCCAGCTTATATGAAATAAAATAAAAATATTTAACAGCAAAAGACAGGGATTTTTCTCCCTGTGAGATGTATGGGGAGCCTGCAAAGTGGGTGAAGTAATTTTCCTGTGCAACCCCCAGAGCGCCGGACCCTAAATATGCATCTCCTACTGAGACATGCAGGTGATCTAAGCTGTGGAGAGGGAGATCCCACAAGTGATCTCCTTTCCGTTCCCTCCCCAGCACCAGCCCGGGTGTCCCCTGACACTTGGCTGCACTCATGAAGGGAGGTGATCAATTTGAGTGTGTGGGGGGGTGATAATTAGATATTAATTGCCAAAAGACACTGGCTTCGGTGGGCCACTCTTGATTTATCTGCCACCTGCTCCCTGCCTCTTGTTAAAATCCAATTAAGCCGTGGCCATTTGTATAGTTTAATGTGCTGGTGAACGTCCCGTATCCCTCGCCTTTTATTCCCGTTATTGAATTTGGGCCAGTTGGCTCCCTGTGGGGGCCGCTTGCCTCCTAGCTGCATTAGCCCCCGCCTCGTAAAACCGGGCAAGGGACTCTGAGCTGATCAATGGCTTGTTCGGCCTAGATCTTGACGCGGGAAATTAAGCAGTGCTGGTCCCCGTCCTCAGGATATAACAATAGGCTGGGTGTGAGGGTTCTGTGTTTGACCAGTCTACCCGCCCTGCAGAACCCAAATAAGACACTTCTCTTTTAGAATGGGCAGAAGATTTATTTACTTCATCCAGGTCCCTGGAGGCACTCCCGTTAACAACAGTTCCAACGTTACCAACAGCAACTGCAAACGGGTTATTTTTAGAGTCCCTGGACAGGGTACAGTCCGCAAAACTCAATCCCCCTTCTGCTCCGGAGGGAGGGGGGTTCCACCACACGACCCCAGAGGTTCCAAATCCTGGGTCGGCATCTCCGCCCGTACCGCAACCTCTGAGGTAGCTCTGCGCCCAGTTGTCCTCGCTCGCCAGTTCTTCAGCGGGAAGTTGTCCTGTAAGGCTAACCCCCTCCCGGTGGTGTGTTTCCCGGTACGCCGATCCTCCTCCTTGATCTTCTCCAGCTATTTCTCAAACTCCAAGTCCTATCTGATTTGTTTCAGCTTGCAGTTATATTCCCGAGCCTCTCGCTCACCCCAGTACAAGCACCCCTTATTGTGTGCTCTCCGGTGATAATTCTTCGCCTCAGTATGGGGCATCCTTCTACGAGTACCGCCACCCAAGGAAGTGCGAGGGGCGGCGGCAAGAAATAGGGCCTTCTCAGTAGTGGCACCAATACTATGGAATTCCCTCCCCTATGCGTTGAGAACTGCTTCTTCCCTTGAAATATTCAAGCGGGGCCTTAAGACTTACTTATTTAGGCAAGCCTTCTGAGCCTCCAGCCTTCACAAATTTTTATAACTTCTTACTTTTTTAGTCTCATTGTCTGGGGAGCTTTTTAAACTCTGCTGCAGCTACTGCATTTAATCTTGTTTTTTTATTGTATTATATTGTATAGTATTTTGATTGTATTTTATAGGTATTGTGTTGTTTTTACATTGTATTGCTTTTATTGTACTTTTCTG
This sequence comes from Phrynocephalus forsythii, assembly GCA_029282475.1. Classification (NCBI taxonomy): domain Eukaryota; kingdom Metazoa; phylum Chordata; class Lepidosauria; order Squamata; family Agamidae; genus Phrynocephalus; species Phrynocephalus forsythii. The sequence continues at coordinate 20,570,979 of JAPFRF010000008.1, read as the reverse complement.
AATTGTTGTAAGCCGCCTTGGGTCACTTTGGGGAGAAAGGCGGCATAAAAATAAAGTTGTTTATTATTATTATTATTATTATTATTATTATTATTATTATTATTATTATTATTATTATTATTATTATTATTATTGTTATTATTATCATCATCATCATCATCATCATCATCATCATCATCATCTGCTCCCATCGTCCGGTGTAGGGGTCTCCATCCACACCCATTCCCAACCTGGGGGTAGGACTCTCGGTTTTCCCCTTTTAACTTCCCCAAACCCCACCTCCACGGCCGTGGGTTGGCTGGATTCTCCTGCCTTTTCCTTCTCCACCAGTCCAAGGGCTTGCTCGGGTTTCCCCGCCTCTGCCTTTTTTCCTGCCCCCTGCGCCTCCTGCACCCGTCGGGCTGTCTCTTCTTCTATTATTTTTATGGACTCCCTGAACCCTGTGCCACAACATCTCCTTTTCCTCTCGCTCTCTTATTTTATCGAACCTGTCTCCCTCCCCCTGTTTCTGCTTCGCCAACTACTCTTCCCTTTCTTCCGCAGCAGGTGTGGGTGCCCCTCTCCTCCGTGGAGCTTCTCCCACCTCTCCTGCCCCACACCGGGAAGAAACCTGATCAAGTGGTGGTTAATCCACAAAAGCTTATTTATCATAGGAAATATGATAAATAATAAATAAATAATGATAAATAAATTTATCATATGAAGCTTATTTATCATATGAGTGGTCTTTAAAGGCTTTGGAAAATGGAAATGTTTGGATTGACATTTTATTTTGCTTGGACCACGCGGCGACCCTTTACTTCTACCTGTTCACAGAGACTTTTATTTATTTAGATTTATTTACATTCCATTAATTAAAAGGGGAGGGGAATCCAAAGGTTTTGGACCCAATCCCAGACCTCCCAACGATTTCTCCATGACACCTCATTGGCTGGTGGTTTCCTAGATCTTATGCAATCCTTCATTAGTACATTAGTTAATTAGTTTATTCCTTTGTCTTTTCTCCCAGCCCCGGGGTGGGGGTGGGGGGTGGGGTGGACCCAAGGCTGCTTAACAAAGAATTTTTAAAACACAGATACTGAGGCAGCGAAAAATACGAGTTACCATATTCAAAAGCTGTAGGAGACCTCTGAATGGTAAAAAGGCATCCCACCACCACCACCACCACCACCATCATCATCTTGGAAAACTGAAACCGGAAGTCCATTAAGGCTTACAGTTCCTGTTTTGATTCTGGAGGATTCAGAATGAGGGTTCGCCCTGCCGGTTTTGTGTGAAAAATGACCACCAGAGACTCCAGGAATGGCGAATCGTTTATATTTTTTAAATTGCTGGAGGAGACACCTCAATGCTTCAGAGGGTGGAGGGCAGTAAGATTGCAAGAATGGCTTTGGGAAGCACATAGGGCTTGCCGCCTGCCGTTTGCTCGACGTTGGTCAGGGGCATAATATATTTTCTTAGGTTTCAGAGTCCCACAAGACTTTTCTGTGTTTCTTCGGCAACAGATGGACTTGGTTACCCCTAGAGAAATGGCTGTACTGTATTTATGAACAGAGAGGATGGTTCCACTTGAGACTCTTGCGTCGCACCTTCCCCTCATCTTTGAAAAAAATCCTTGCAACCTTTAAAATTCTGCTCCTCTTCTTCCTCTTCCTTTACACCCCCCCCCGTTTGTTTCCCCCTTGTGGAAATTTCCAGGGGAGGGGTAAACACGCTGGTCTGCTTCTGCTGGCTGCTCTCATGAAGCAGCAGGCGCTAGTTGGCATGCTCGCACGTCAAACGAAATCTTAATTAAACATATTTTGCTTGATTTTAATGGTGTTATGATTGGGTGGGTTGATAGCATTTTATTAATTTTTAGCCAAATGCAGGTATATCTGTTTTTATTCTTTATAAAAGCTCAAAAGCTGACTGTCTTGTAGTAGAAAGACTGTTCATCTATCTATCTGACTGGCAGCATGCCTTCCGACCTGCCCTGTCCTGCTTTATATGCCAGCTTTAGTGTCTGTCTGTCTGTCTGTCTGTCTGTCTATCTTCTATCTGTCTGTCTGTCTGTCTGTCTGTCTCTTCCTGCCTCCCTTTCTGCCTGCCTGCCTGTGTGTCTGTCCATCCGTCCTTCCCTCCCTCCATCTCCCCCTCTCTCTGTTCCTTCCTCCCTCCCTCCCTCCCTCTCTATGCCTTTCTGTCTTTCTATCTGTCTGTCTGTCCATACCTCCCTCTTCCCTCCCTCTCTGTCTATCCCTTCCTTCCTCCCTCCCTTCCTCCTTGTCTGTCTTTCTATCTGTCTATCTTTCTGTCCCTCCCTCTCTCCCTCTCTGTCTCCATTTCTCTCTCTCTCTCTCTCTCTCTCTCTCTCTCTCTCTCTCTCTCCCTTCGTTCCTCTTTGTCTGTCTTTCTGTCTTTCTATCTATCGGTCTGTCCGTCCATCCCTCTCTCTGTGTCTGCCCGTCTCCATTTCTCTCTCTCTCTCCCTCTCTCTTTCTTCCTTCCTTCCTTCCTTCCTTCCTTCCTTCCTTCCTCTGTCTGTCCTTCTGTCTGTCTATCTGTCTGTCCGTCCCTCTCTCCCTCTCTGTTTGTCTCTATTTCTCTCTCTCTCTCTCTCTCTCTCTCTCTCTCCCTCCCTCCCTCCCTCCCTCCCTCCCCGTCTCTCTAATATGCCACCTTTGTTATCTATCGATTGATCGGTCGCTCGGTCTAATCTGAAGGTCGGCCAAGATCCTTGGCTTGTTTTGCTGTCTTTCTGTGTTGTCCTAGAACCCTGAAGGTGGAAAGGCTCCCGCAAAGCCATCCAGTCCAACCCCCTGCTCAAGGCAGGATCCCAGTCCAAAGCAGATTTTCTTCTTCTTTTTCAGGCTCCTCCTCCAGCGCGACTACAGCTTCCTGAGAGACATCAACATCTGGCCTCCTTTTGTTATCATCGGTGTCTATTGCTCCACTCTTTCAGCGGCCATGAGCAACCTGATCGGCGCCTCCCGGATCCTCTACGCGTTGGCCAAGGACGACCTCTTTGGTAAGGGATCCTCCGTGGCCTTAGCCTGCTCCTGTCGTCCCCGTCTGGCCTATCAGTGGCTGACCGGGGCCTTATCAAGGTGGGAAATCTTGAGTTACCGTCACTTCCCAGGAAATGGCCGTACGGACGGCTGCCGCTGTACGTGGCCGTGGTTGGGGGAATCTGGGTTTTGTAGTCCAAAAAGATAACTTTCCAATAGGCATTCATCACGATGCTAAAACACAGGGCTTGGTAAATCAAATCAAATCAAATTAGTTTTTATTATAGCCAATGGCCATTATATCTATAGAGCCTATACAGTCGGGTCCATAAATATTGGGACATCATAAGAACATAAGAACATAAGAAGAGCCATGCTGGATCAGGCCAAAGGCCCATCTAGTCCAGCTTCCTGTATCTCACAGCGGCCCCACCAGATGCGTTTGGGAGCGCATGAGACTAGATATCTGTCTCCTGATACCACTCCCCTGCATCTGGCCCTTGAAGTACCCTGGTTTAAAGCCTAGAGATTACACATCTCCATCATGGTTTGTAACCCGTGATGGACTTTTCCTCTAGGAATCTGTCCAATCCCCTTTTGAAGGCATCCAGGCCAGATGCCATCACCACATCCTGTGGCAGGGAGTTCCATAGACTTACAACGCGCTGGGTGAAAAAATATTTTCTTTTGTCAGTTCTTACTCTCCCAGCACTCAATTTGAGTGTATGTCCCCTAGTTCTGGTATTTTGAGAGAGGGAGAAGAGCTTCCCTCTATCCACTTTACTCATACCCTGCATTATTTTGTATGTCTCAATCATATCCCCCCTCAAGCGCCTTTTTTCCAGACTGAAGAGGCCCAATTGTTTTAGCCTTTCTTCATAAGGGAGGTGCCCCAGCCCAGTAATCATTTTAGTCGCTCTCTTCTGCACCTTTTCCAGTTCCACTATGTCTTTCTTGAGATGTGGTGACCAGAATTGTACACAATACTCCAGGTGGGGCCTTACTATTGTTTTGTATAACAGCATTATAATGTTGGCTGTTTTATTTTCCATCCCCTTTTTGATAATCCCTAGCATGGAATTGGTCTTCTTCACTGCTGCCACACATTGGGGAGACACCTTCATGGAGCTGTCCACCAACACACCAAGATCTCTTTCCTGATCCGTCACGGATAACTCAGAGCCCATGAGTTGATAGATGAAGTTTGGATTTTTTTGCCCCAATATGCATTACTTTACATTTGGTTACATTAAAACGCATTTGCCATTTCTCAGCCCACTCCCCCAGTTTGGAGAGATCCTTCTGGAGCTCTTCACAATCTTCTCTGGTTTTTACCACATGGAAAAGTTTTGTGTCATCTGCAAACTTGGCCACCACACTGTTTATCCCTGTCTCCAGGTCATTTATGAATAGATTGAAAAGCACTGGTCCCAGGACAGATCCCTGGGGCACACCGCTTTTCACTTCTCTCCATTGTGAAAATTTCCCATTGACACCTACTCTTTGTTTCCGGGATCTCAACCAGTTCTCAATCCATAAGAGGACCTGCCCTCTTATCCCCTGACTATGCAATTTTCTCAGCAGCCTTTGGTGAGGGACTGTGTCAAAAGCCTTTTGAAAATCCAGATAGACTATATCCACCGGTTCACCCAAATCCACGTGCCTGTTGACCTTTTCAAAAAATTCTAAAAGGTTTGTAAGACAAGATTTACCCTTACAGAAGCCATGCTGATTTTCTCTCAGCAAGGTTTGTTCTTTTATGTGTTTTAAGATTTTCTCTTGGATGAGGCCTTCCACCATCTTCCCTGGGACAGATGTAAGGCTAACTGCCTGTAGTTTCCTGGGTCCCCCTCCTTCCTTTTTTAAAAATTGGTGTGACATCCGCTATCCTCCAGTCCTCCGGCACTGTGGCCGTTTGAAGAGACAAGTTGCATATTACCGTTAAGAGATCTGCAATTTCATTTCTCAGTTCCCTAATAACCCTTGGGTGGATGCCATCTGGGCCCGGTGACTTGTTAATCCTCAATTTATCAATTAGTCCTAAAACCTCCTCTCTTTTAACCTGTATTTGATTTAATTCTTTAGTCAAGAGGGGCGGCTCAGGCAGCGGAATCCGCTCAAGGTCCTCTGTCGTGAAGACAGACGCAAAGAACTCGTTCAATTTCTCTGCAATGTCCAAGTCCTCCTTAACCTCCCCTTTTCCTCCCTCACCATCCAGAGGCCCAATTGGTTCTCTGGCAGGTTTTCTACTTCTAACATATTTAAAGAAGCTTTTATTATTACCCTTTATATTGCTAGCCATGCGTTCCTCAAAGTCTTTCTTTGCCTCCCTTATCATCTTTTTACATTTCTTTTGCCAGAGTTTGTGTTCCTTTTTATTTTCCTCATTTGGGGTGGATTTCCATTTACAGAAGGACCTCTCCTTGCGCTTTAGAGCCTCTCTAACTCCACTCGTTAACCATGCCGGTGTCCTCTTGGACTTAAATGAGCTCTTCTTTCTTTGTGGTATGCACTTGTGCTGGGCCTCTATTATTGTTGTTTTAAACAGGCTCCATGCACTCTGAAGAGATTGGATTCTTCTAACCCTCCCCTTCAGTTTCTCTCTAACTAGTTTCCTCATCTGAGGGAAGTTTGCCCTTCGAAAATCAAGGGTTTTTATGTCTGATTTGGTTGACACTCTTCCTCCGACATGCATGGCAAAGGTAATTGCAGCATGGTCACTGTTCCCCAGAGGCTCAGTGACATTCACATCCCTGACGAGGTCCTGAGTATCACACAATATTAGATCTAGAGTTGCCTGTTCTCGGGTGGGCTCCATGACAAGTTGCTCTAAGGCACAGTCATTCAGCAAGTCGAGAAACCCAGTTTCTCTTTCTTGCCCGGAGCTCGCATTGGCCCAGTCAATGTGGGGATAATTAAAGTCCCCCATGATTACTATCCTATCCCTCTTAGCCACCTCCATGATTTCTCTCCTCATTTCAAGGTCCCCCTCAAGTTTTTGATCTGGTGGACGATAGAATACTCCAACTATCACATCACTCTTTGGACCTGGTAGTTTAACCCACAGTGATTCTATGGCGGAGTCAGACCCTCTGTCAATCTCCATTCTGCTGGATTTTATGCCTTCTTTGACATAGATGGCCACTCCTCCTCCAACCCGCCCCTCTCTATCCCTTCTATAGAGTTTATAGCCTGGGATTGCTGTATCCCACTGGTTCTCCACATTCCACCAGGTTTCTGTTATGGCTATTATATCAATGTTATCCCTAGCTGCCAGATGTTCAAGTTCTCCCATCTTTGCTCGGAGGCTTCGAGCATTGGCGTAGAAGCACTTGTACAGTGGGTGCCGCAACAGCTGCTGCCTTGTTCTTCTCCCCCCACAGCTTTTATTTTCAGTAGACGAACTGTCACATTCCGCTATTCTGCCAGTGTTAATACTTGCTATGTCATCTCTATGTGATTCTCTACCCTCTCCAACCTCATTCCCCGAGGATGAGGTGTTCCGAACCGGATGCCACACAGCTCCTGTCGGCTTTCCCCCATCGGCACAATTCTAGCGGCACAATTTTCCCACATCGGCACAATTCTAATATTTCTGGTTCTCTACACCACCACAATGGATTTGACATGAAATGAACAAGATGTGCTTTAACTGCAGACTTCCAGCTTTAATTTGAGGGTAGTTCCATCCAAATCAGGTGAATGGTGTAGGAATTACAACAGTTCGCACGTATCCCACCCACTTGTTTGTTTCATCTTGTTCGTTAATCTCAAATCTATTGTGGTAGTGTACAGAACCAGAAATGTTAGAATGATTTTTTTATTTATTTATTTATTTTTTATTCATTTATTTATTTTTATTTCATTTATTTATTTATTTATTTTTGTGCTGATTAACCGCCCGATTTCCTGCGGGAACTCCGGGCGTTGTACAACTCGTTGGAAAAACAACTGTCCAAACCTACAATACCCAATCAAAATACAAATAATAACCCCAGCAAAATACAAATAATAATAATAATAATAATAATAATAATAATAATAATAATAATAATAATAATAATAATAATAATAAATAAATAAATAAAAATGATAATAATACCATAAAAATACAAAAATAGTCAGAATAAAATCAACATTGTATCGATGTCCCTCCCAATATTTATGGACCTGACTGTATATATGCTTGGTATCTGATTCTGAATGCAGAGTCCTTGAGGTTGTAGCCAATATTTTTTTTTAAAAAGGGTCAGGTTTCCAGTCCTCTTGGAGTACAAAGAAGAGCTTGGAAATGGGAAGCGGAGCCGAGCGAAAACAGACGCCCCGCGCCGTGCGCTGGGTAGAGATGATAACGGCTGAGCTCCTTAACGTGGCTTTGTCTCGAGGATTACAAGAAAGTATCTGCAAATCCTTTTGAAGGCTCCAAAACATTGTGTAATAACCATTGAAGGAGTGCCGCTGTATTTTGAAATATGTGGGAGGTTCTGAGGGGAAGGCGGCCATTGTCTCTCCAAGGCCCGGCTTTCTGATCCCGCCTCTCTGCGCTCCGTTTTCATTCTTCTCCCACTCCAGCACTTCAGGAAAGAGTATTAAGAGGAGCAGAAATGTCTGCAAATATTTGAAAATATTCAGAGCAAAACAAATCATGCGAGTCGTGTGTCCCTTCCCCTCCGCCGCCGCCTCAAGCGACTCTCTGAATTCTGCATACCATTTGGTTCCCTGGGACTGTGTGGGGATCTTAACAGGTGTCATCTTTCAATGCCTGGCATATTGTGCGTCAGTCCGGTTTCACTTACAGGCCCATTTGCTTTCTCATAAGTCATGCCTTTAGCCCAGTGTTTTTCAACCTTTTTTGGGCAAAGGCACACTTGTTTCATGAAAAAAATCACGAGGCACACCACCATTAGAAAATGTTAAAAAAATTAACTCTGTGCCTATATTGACTATATATAAAGTAATTCTCTTGAATAGGAATCAAATAAACACAAAGTATTTTATAATTACTTTATTATGAAATAGTAAGTAAACAGAAATATGAAAAATTATAAAATACTTTATTCAGTGCGCAACCTGGGCCTGTTTGGCTGAACACAAAGCTGATATTCTTCAGCTTTTCCAACGGCACACCAGGCAACATCTCGCGGCACACTAGTGTGCCGCGGAACAGTGGTTGAAAAACACTGCTTTAGCCTATCTAGCCTAGTACTGCCAACAGCTTATCTTCAGGCTATCGGATAAAGACATTCCTCATTGCTAGTTACAGTCTCCAAATCTCACAGGTTACTCGTCTCCCTCTTTTCAAGACTGGTTAGGCTTTACCTGGAGTCCTGTGCCCAGTTCTGGACACCACACTTCAAGAAGGATACTGACAAACTGGAATAATGTATTTATTTTACAGTGCTACCCCGACTTAAGAGCAGCTCGACTTAAGAGCAGCTCAGCTTAAGAGCGGAAAAAAATGTTGGCATTTTAACTGCCGCCTTACAAATTTTAGATATGGTCTGCTTGACTTACAAATATATTTTTTCAATTTTTTAGATAGGTACCCGGACTTAAGAGTAGTTCAGTTTAAGAGCATGCATTCAGAATGGATTAAATTCGTAAGTTGAGATACCACTGTATTTATTTTAGAGTACAGTAGGACCCTGGTATCCGCTGGGGATTGGTTCCAGGCCTTCCCGTGCATAATGAAAACCGTGGATAAGCGAGAACTCTTGCCCACCCACCTCCAAACTGCTGTTTCTTGACAGTAGCTTGCTTTATGGCTGCTGTTTTGAGACAGTAGCTTGCTTTATGGCTGATGTTTGTGACAGTAGCTTCCTTTGTGGCTGCTGAATTATTTATTTTTTTCCTCTGCCAACCGTGGATAACTGAATCAGTGGATAATGAATCAGTGGATACGGGGTCCTACTGTATTTTTACCCTGACTTTCTCCTTGGAAAAGGATCCAAGGCGGTTTACAGTAACGAGGGCCTCATCAATCCCTTTAATTATTTATTCAAAACTAGATTATGGGTGATACCTTCATAGGCTGCTAGTAGAAAAATTAAAAAAAAGTTGCTGAGCTTTCGAGAGCAAGCTCTCTTTTTCAGAGCAGGTTTAGAAGTCCAAACATGGCAAGGGGTGTCATTTGCCAGGAGAGAGTTCTTAAAAGTTCACTTGGCAAGATGGATGCCGTTTCCCCTTGGCCCTGTCCTGCTACAGTAATCTATGAAGGACTGGGACAGTAAACGTAACTTCAGATGCAGCTTCACAACATCTCTGCTCTGGGCCTCCACTAAGAAAGTAAAGTGCCTGGCATTTATCTGAAAGTTGAATCCTGGCAAATGGACTTCTTTTTTTTTTTTTTTTTTTTTTGAGATATTGAAACGTTTCGCTGCTCATCCAGATAGCTTTGTCAGTCTGGCATTTATTTATTTTCATCTTGCCAAGAACTTTTATTTATTTATTTATTTATTTATTTATTTATTTATTTACAAAAAAATCTAACCGCCCCACTACCTAGTGGCCTCTGGGCAGCATACAACTATTTATTAAAACTATACAACAATAAAATTGTTTTGAAAACCTATGAAATACAATACAAATTAAAAGAACCAACATACAATACAGATTATAAAACCCTGCTGCTCATGAGTCCAGTCAAGAACATGATCTAATTAAGATGCTGGCCAAACGGGAAGGTGTTTGCCTGGCGCCAAAAAGCCAAAAGTGTCGGCGCCAGGCGGATCTCTGTAGGGAGGGCATTCCAGAGTTGGGGGGGGCAACCGCCGAGAAAGCCCTGTTTTGACATGCTGCCCCCCCCCTTACATCTTTGAGGGATGGCACCTTCAGAAGGGCCTCCTGGCCTGATCTTAGGGTATGGGCAGGCTCATATGGAAGAAGGTGGTCCTTTAGGTCGGTGGTCCCCAACCCCCGGTCCGCGGACCGGTGCCGGTCCGTGGACCGGTCGGCACCGGGCCGCCTGGGGAGGCCGGGGAGGCTCCTCCCCTTTTCCTCCGCCGCCCTCCTCCTCCTCCTCTTTTCTCCCGCGGGCGGCCGGTGGAGGAGGAAGGCTGGAGGAAGGCTGGAGGAGCGCAGGAGGAGCTGCCGCCTCCCTCCTCTGCCCTCCTCCTCCTCGCCCTCCACCAGCAGCAGCAGCAGCAGCAGCCACAGCAGCGGCAGCGCGTCCTCCTCCTCCTCCTCCCGCCGCCGCCGCCGAAGGAGCAGCAGCCGCAGCGAGGGCAATTGCGGAGGGGTGGCGGCGGCGGCGGCGGGACGGGGGCGATTGCAGCAGCAGCCACCCCCCCCACAATCGCCCCCCCGCCGCCGCCGCCGCAATCGCCCCCATCCCGCCGCCGCCACCCCTCCGCAATTGCCCTCGCTACTGCTGCTGCTGCTCCTTCGGCGGCGGCACGGGAGGAGGAGGAGGAGGAGGAACCGGAGCAGGAGCAGGAGGCGGCGGCGGCGGCTCGTCGTTGCCGCGAGGGCGCTTCCTGGCGCGGCCGGGTGGGTGCCGCGCGGGGCGCCTGAGCCATGAGCCGCGCGCGGTCTCGCTCCTGGCGCCGCGCTTGCTCCTGCTCCTGCTGCCGCCGCTGCCGTGGGCCTCCTCCTCCGCCGGGAAAAGTGCTGCTGGCGCCCCGCTCGCTTTCCCGGGCGGAGGTGGAGGCCCACGGCGGCGGCGGCGGCAGCAGGAGCAAGCGGGGCGCCAGCAGCGAGACCCGCGCGCGGCACCCGCCCGGCCGCGCCGGGAAGCGCCCTCGCGGCACCGACGAGCCGCCGCCGCCTCCTCCTGCTCCTGCTCCGGTTCCTCCTCCTCCTCCTCCTCCTCCCGCCGCCGCCGAAGGAGCAGCAGCGAGGGCAATTGCAGAGGGGTGGTGGCGGCGGCGGCGGGACGGGGGCGATTGGGCGGCGGCGGCGGCGGCGGCGGGAGGGCGATTGCGGGGGGTGGCTGCTGCTGCTCCTCCGGCGGCGGTGGCGGGAGGAGGAGGAGGAGGAGGAACAGGAGCAGGAGGAGGCGGCGGCGGCTCGTTGGTGCCGCGAGGGCGCTTCCCGGTGCGGCCGGGCGGGTGCTGCGCGCGGGGCGCCGGGGCCAGGAGCCGCGCGCGGGTCTCGCTGCTGGCGCCCCGCTCGCTTTCCCCGGCGGAGGAGGAGGCCCACGGCGGCGGCGGCGGCAGCAGCAGGAGCAAGCGGGGCGCCAGCAGCGAGACCCACGCGCGACTCCCGGCGCCGGAGGAGGAGGCGGGGGCCCGCCTGCCCAGGAGCCCCGGGTTCCCCCCCCCCCGCCCGTGTGTGGGGGGGGGAGTGGCACCCCCGACGCCCCAAGCCGGTGAGTGCCGCCGCCGGTCTCGTGCCTCCCCCTCCTCCTTCCCTCCCATCATTTGCTTTCACCCCCCCTTTTGCCTCCCCGCCGGACCCCCTTTCGCATTCTCCCCCCCCCCCCCCCCCCACCCCCGGGCCACAGAAAATTTTTAAAAAATTTCCCGGTCCGCGGGGACAAAAAGGTTGGGGAGCACTGCTTTAGGTAACCAGGTTTTGAGCCTGGTTACCTAAAGGATCTAAGAACTAACTGCTGGCATTCCATCTTTTGCCACACTTGAACTTTTGGTACAGCTCTGAGGAAGTGGGCATTGCCCAAGAAATATTAAAGCAAAAGCAAAGTGTTCTGGTTATATACCAGCCCATACCACTTCAAGTAGTCTCTGGGGAGTTCACTGTTTCATTACAGTATGCAGGCTACACATTGCCCCCTCCCTCCCAGCAAGCTGGGTACTCATTTTACCGACCTAGGAAGGATGGAAGGCTGAGTGAACCTTGAGCCTGCTACCAGGGATTGAACCCCAGGTCGTGAGCACAGATTTAGCTGCAGTACAGGCATTTAACCACTGCGCCACGGGGCAACTTTTTTTGTTATTTTGCTAGTAGCTTTAAGGCCAGCATGTCCAAACTTCAGCCCTCCTGTTGTTTTGGACCACAGCTCCCAGAATTCTAAGCCTAGATTGCCAATGGCAAAGGAATGTGGGAGTTGCTGTCCGAAACATCTGGAGGGTCGAAGTTTGGACATGCCTGCTTTAAGGTATCACCTGATCTAGTTTTTGAAAAATTGCCCAGTGGTTCATAGGCTCTTTCGCAATTTTTATTTATTTATTTATTTATTTATTTATTTTATTTTATTTTATTTTATTTTATTTAGATAGCTTGTATGCCGCCCACTACCCAAAGGTCTCTGGGCAGCTCACAATCAAAATAGACAATTAAAACATCGAAATTACAATAAAATTAGAACAATAAAAACATGTAAATACAATAAATACGATACATTAAAATACAACACTAAAATTGCCATCAGGACCCACAATCATTAGTTAAAAAACTTCTGGAACAGGAAGGTTTTTACCTGGCGCCGAAATGTTATCAACGTCGGCACCAGGCGAGTCTCACTTGGGAGGGCATTCCATAGTCTGGGGGGCAGTTGCTGAGAAGGCCCTAGACCGGGGTCCTCAAAGTTTTCAAACAGCGGGCCGGTCCACCACCACCCAGACACCACTGGGGGCCGGATCACAGTCCAAAAGCAGCTGCGGAGGCTGGCTTGCTCACAAAACAGGGGGTAGGTGGGGGGGGGTTGCAATTGGTCCCAGGGGCCGGATTCAGGACCTTGGGGGGGCCGCATCCGGCCTCGGGGCCTTCGGTTGAGGACCCCTGCCCTATTCCTGCAAGCCATCCCTTTCACCTCCTTGAGGGATGGCTCTTTCAGGAGGGCTCCCTGACTTGATCTTAATTGCCGGGTAGGTTCATATGGAAGGAAGCGGTCCTTCAGGTATCTAGGTATCTAGGTCCTAAGCCGTAAATCCAACAGATAAATCCAACAGATAACACAACCGTAAGTCTAGGCTGGAGAGGGAGATATAAAAAAAACAATTTAAAATGCCTGGCTGAGCAATGAATATTTTAGTACGCTGCTAGAAGCATTACAAAATTTTATTCCGAGTATGTTCCAGCCGGTGTAATACATTCCAGCGTGCTGGGGCCCCCGCAGAAAAGGCTGTGTTGTTCTGGGGTCAGGTCCTGCTTCCGAATCGCTGGTTCCCTTTAAAGGGCGTAATGCACTTTTACTAGATTTGCACATGAGAAGAAACAAGAAGTCCCCAGAATCAAATGACGTAGTTTGTGTCTCCAGCAGGTGTTCTTCTGTCACAGCAGAAATCCTGTCTGAAGACGCACTGCCCATTCTCCTCCTTGCTTGCAAAGGGGGGCTTCTAAGATGATGCCGAGCATGTCCCGTTATGAGATATATGTACAGTAGGACCCCCATATCCACTGATTCAGTTATCCACGGTTGGCAAAGGGAAAAAAATTAAATAATTCAGCAGCCACAAAGCAAGCTGTAAAGCAAGCTGTTGTCACAAATAGCATCTGTAAAGCAAGCTACTGTCTCAAAACAGCAGTCATAAAGGAAGCTACTGTCAGGAAACAGCAGTTTGGGGCTGGGGTGGCAGGCGTTCTCTCTTATCCACGGTTTTCATTATCCACAGGAAGGCCTGGAACCAATCCCCAGCGGTTACTGGGGTCCAACTGTATGTCTTGATTATTAAACATTGCAGGCATAGAATGATGGGAAGCTTTCTACTGTGGCCCCCTGTGTTTCCTACATCCCCCCAGATTCTTTCTTTTAATATATACCAATATACTTCCCAAAATTGGTCTAATCTGTTCTCTTCCTCTTTTTCTTTTCCTTTTTTTTTCCTGGAAAAGGAAAAGTCCTGAAACTTGCAAAACGGACTTCTCGAGGTGGGAACCCCTGGGTAGCTGTGGTCTTCTCCTGGATACTCGTACAGGTGAGAGTGGACATTCTTTTGCTACTCCTTTGAAGGGGAAATTCTCAAAGAAAGCCATGGTGTCCGTCTGTGAGGCGTTTTGATGTGAGCAGCTGGGTGCAGGCAGTCCCAATAGAAGAAAGGGCCTTATAGGTTGCTCATTGTTAGAAAACGGAAAGCCATTGAGGGCTGATTGTGAGTGAGTGTCATGGAAGGAACGTCACTCGCCTCCTGGAGTTTGCTTGTTGTCTTATTGTTGATCTGTAGGACTTAAGCAGGTGTTTCTTTTGAAGTCTGTAAGCCTAAAGTGCAGACTGTAATGTAAATCTTTAGTGTATTTATTGCTGTTACAACATTGTCCTTTAAGGCCTGCACAACCATGAGATTACTTTCCTATACATGCAAACGAAGTTGTGTCATCTCCCTCTTGGCCAATTGTAAAGCAAAAGCAAACTAAGGGTGCTTTTACACGACCTCTAAAATCCGCTGGCAACTTAAATTTGGACCAGAGATCGTGGGGTTTTTTTCTGCTTCCTGTGTTCCCACCCTTCCGCACTCCATTGCTCCTGTCTGTGGTGAGGGGAGGGAGAAAAAAAAGGGAGAAAAAATGCAGGCTCACCTCCGTCTGCCATCGGAGCAGCCCCCTAGGGATTCCTGCCTGTTAAAGGGGACAACAAAACAAACAGAACGTGAGGAAAGCCCGGCATCCACAGGTTTACAATCCGCATCGGAAAATTTTTACCTCCGGAGACCAGGTACTTGTAAAATGCGCTGGGGCGCGCTTAGGTGGGCATGGTCATACTTAATTTTTTTTTAAGTCTGCAGCTGGTGGGAAAACAATTTTAAGCTCCACATCTGGGAGCCCTTTGCATCAGATTTTAGGGGTCGTGTAAAAGCAGCCTAAGATGCCAGAATACAGATTGAGGTAAGCTTCTGTTGCGATAAATAGACTGGTCTTTGCACTTAAGGATGCACTGCTTCTAGATATGGAATGGGCATCTTGTCTAGTGAAGTCATGGGATGTATGGACATGAGTTTTGTTCCTGCTATCCCCAAACTTTTCAGTATCACAGTCTCCTCTTTTTTAAATTCTGACACTCCCTCCTGCCTCCCCATCTCCTGTTTCACCTCGTCTGTCCCCTTTAACGAACAAAAAGGAAAAATGAAAAGAAAAAATGAATGTGTAATTAAAAATAAACCAGAAAGCATCCCCAAAATTGCCTTAAATAAAAAAAATCACCAAACATTTTCCAGATCACAGAAAAGTTAATAAAAATGGCATTGAATTTAAGAAGCAGTGGAAACAAATTCATTGTGAAAGGGGAACCAAAGATCGGTTTGGTTTAGTTTGGGAATCAAAGATCTCGACAGTCAAAAAAGAGAGGCATTGGGAAATCTTAAAGGCCAACAGATTTATGCAACCCACTAAGGTACATGGCATAAAAATATTCTGCCACAGTATCTCTTGGGGGTGGGAGGGAACATATTGAAGAGGGGAACAGGCACATATAATGAACTTTCAACGTGGCAAAGCATTAAGTATCACATGTACTGAGTTTCTGAAGTGTTGATTTTATGAGCATTTTGGTAGTAATGAATAACAAGGTAATGAGTTTTCAGAGTGTTAATTACATCCACGTCTTAACTGCCTATCACATTAGCGCATGTCTGTCTTTGAAGTGCAAAATATTTAACGTTAGGAAGTGTTTGTGTTTTCCTAGATCGGTTTTTGATTCTGAGGGCAGAGTTTTGCTGAAAGAAATATTAATTTTTGTACACCCATGGTTGCCAGGAAAACGAGCTTTTAAATATGACTTCCACCCACATGGAGTGAGTTCAATAGCAACCACCTTTATTGAAACCTTTGGAGGCAGCCTATGATGGTTACTTCACGTCCATTCTCGTCCCAGGAGGAAATTTGTTGCATGTTGATGTTGATCGGGGTCACGTGGTCTTCTTGCGGTTCTGTCCCTGTTCCCGTGTACGCACGGGCATGATGGATGATACCGGCATGACTGTTACCGCACATCCTCCTTCCGTTTTTTGATTTTTCGATTCTCCGAATCCTTGCCTTCAATGTGTTACAAAGCTAAGTTTGAGGCATTTGTCTTGTAATCCCTCTGCACTGCGTTGCTGACTCCATAGGGAATGTACTGGTGAATGGCACTTCGCACTCCTGCCACTAGGTGGAGAATGGCACGTTGCGTGACGAGCCTTATCTCATGGGCACTCGTCTCGGAACGAGAAGCATGATGAGCAAATTCCCGAGGCCAGGGAATCTTTCATCCCGCTTAAATCGCAGTTCAGGGAGCGTGCTCAGGACGAACTCCCCTCATCCCGCAATGGACGTGCGGTTAGATTAATTCTTACCGGTCCCAAGCGGGACCGCAAACAGTGATGAGATGGACTTGAAATATCAGCCTATTTCACTTTTCTCCCTCACAACCTCCCATCTATAATTCCTTCACTCACTAATGGCCACTCTGAGATCAGTCACAGTGTCATGAAAGGTTGAAGTATTCTCAGTCTGGCATTTCGGCTTTGGCATTTGCGGTGTCAGCGTTCTATTCCTTTTCTTAGAGATGGGCACGAACCTTGGTTCACAGCCTTCATGACAGTTTGTACTCACAGCACCATGGATGCTGTGCATTCTCTTCCTCCGCCTCTCTGGCTGGATCCGCCTCTCACCAGTGAGAGTGTTCACCTCTCCTCCCCCTCTTTAGCTGTTTGACCAGACTCCGGCAGGAGCAGGGGCTTCCCTGTCCCACCTCCAAGAATCATAGAAATCCTAGAGTTGGAACATAAGAACGTAAGAAGAGCCATGCTGGATGAGGCCAAAGGCCCATCTAGTCCAGTTTCCTGTATCTCACAGTGGCCCCACCAGATGCCTCTGGGAGCGCATGAGACCAGATATCTGTCTCCTGCTACCACTTCCCTGCATCTGGCCCTTGACGTACCCTGGTTTTAAGCCTGGAGATTACACATCTCCATCATGGTTTGTAACCTGTGATGGACATTTCCTCCATGAATCTGTCCAATCCTCTTTTGAAGGCATCCAGGCCAGCTGCCATCACCACCTCCTGTGGCAGGGAGTTCCACAGACTAACAACACGCTGGGTAAAAAAATATTTTCTTTGGTCTGTTCTCACTCTCCTGACCCACAATTTGAGTGGATGTCCCCTAATTCTGGTATTTTGTGAGAGAAGAGCATCCCTCTGTCCACTTTACTCATGCCCTGCATTATTTTGTATGTTTCAGTCATATCCGCCCTCAGGCGCCTTTTTTCCAGACTAAAGAGCCCCAAATGTTTTAGCCTTTTCTCTTAAGGGAGGTCCTCCAGAAGAGACCTCAAGGGCCATCCAGTCCAACCCCCTGCCATGCAGGAACCCCCATCACAGGACTCCCAACAGATGGCCATCCTGCCTCTGCTCAAAAACCTCCAAAGAAGGAGACTCTACCACCCTTAACTGAATGGCCACCTCAACATGGAGGTGGGACAAGCAAACCCTTGGCTCTTTCTGGGGACTGGTCAAACAGCCAAAGAGGAGGAGAGCAGCACGCTCTCACTGGTGAGTGGGTCATTGGCCGGGGAGGTGGGAGAAAGGACCGAGATCCGTGCCCATCTGTACCCATGATTTGTGTGTGTGTGTGTTTTAATTTGCTCACTGGACGACACAGAAGGATGCTGCTGGCAAAGGATGGGATAGATCATCTTAGTGGATGAGCATACAGAGAAGTTTCTGAGCTTGCGAATGGCCATGTTAGAGGACCCACTTGGGTGCTCCCTCAAAAGAGCTATGGAGACACAGTTGGCATGTAGGTTTCTAGTAGTGTCTGTGATCTCCTGATACCACTCCCCTGCATCTGGTCCTTGATGTGTCATCTCCAGGCTTAAAACCAGGGTCCTTCCTATATTCTTATGTTCTTATGCACTGTTTCGGGGTGCTCCTGGACTCATCCTTGAGCTTAGATGCATTTGCAACATTAAAACCAGTATACCAGTTATCCCCGTTTCTTGAGAAACCTGCTCTGGCCACTATAACATATTCCCTAGTGACCTCCCGGCAGGACTACTGTAATGTGCTTTATGTGGGGCTACTAATGGGGAGTCTTAGGAAACTTCAATGGGTCCAGAATGCAGCAGCCAGATTGCTGACTGGGGCGGGTTACAGAGATCCCATTACACCCGTACTAAAGCAGCTCCACTGGCTGCCAATCAGGTATCGGGCACAATTCAAAGTGCTGACCTTAACCTACAAAGCACAAAATGGCCTGGGTCCAAGCTACCTCAAATATCAAATCTTGCAGTATGAACCAGCTCGGGTGTTAAGGTCATCAGGAGAGGCCCTTCTCGCCATCCTGCCACCTTCACAGGTGTGTCTCAGAAGAACACATGAAAGGGCCTTCTCTGTCGCTGCTCCCAGACTTTGGAACTCCTTCCCGCTGGAGGCCAGGACTACCCTGTCCCTGCTGTCTTTCCGGAAGCAGGCAAAGACCTTCCCCTTCAGGCAAGCTTTCCCAGAATGAGGGACTTCCTGCTATGTGACTTTTATATGGATTACCATGCATGATTGCATTGATGGATTTCATAAGAACACCAGTGTTTACCATGGTACTTTCCACCCCTCATAATGGATTGTTCTTTTCTTTTTGTGTGCTCTCTGTAGCTCTACTGTTATCTTTGAATGTTGTAAGATGCCTCTTTTAATCCCCTTTTCTTAACTTGAATATGTCTTAAATGTTCCGGGCTGTATATTGTCCCTCACTATGGCTCAGTGGATTAAGGCTCTGAAAACTGTTGACTTCAAACTCAGCAGCTCGGCGGTTCGAATCCCGGGTGCCACGCAGTGGAGCGAGCTCCCGCTGTTCATCCCAGCTCCTGCCAACCTAGCAGTTCGAAAGCATGTAAAATGCAAGTAGATAAACAGGTACCGCCGTAAAAGGTGGGAAGGTTAAAAAAAAACAGTGTTTCCTTGCAGCCATGCTGGCCACATGGCCATGGACTTGCACAACACTGGCTCTTCCAGCTTGAAGACGGAGATGAGCACCACCCTTAGAGTCGGACATGACTAGCACGCATGTGCGGGGGGAACCTTTACCTTTTTACTGTAAGCCACCTTGGTTCCTTTTCCAAGCAGAAAGGTGGGGTAAACATATTCAAAATAAAAAACTAAACAAATAAATGTTTGGCAGCATATTTGGGACCCACAGGGTGGCACACTGGTAAACCTGAAATGCAGACCCCCTGGAACATTCTCCTGCCCGAATCCCGTTCAAATCAGCGGGAGCATCATGGGAGCAACGGATCAGTTCATTTCAGCAGAGCTAGGAAGGGACGGTGTCTGACTGGATGACGCTCCTTGTTGGCACTTGAGGGTCTCCCTTTAGATTTTGCCATTCAGGTACAGTCACCCCCTGCCATTTCACGGTTCAGGTACTGTGGTCCCAGTACATTGCGGGATCGCAGTACCTGCACCTCGGGGCTGTGGCGGGGGGCGATCGGGTCGCTCCGCGCCGCCCCAGGCTCTGCTGAGAAGCCGCGGGGCCACGGGGGGCGGGGGGCGATCGCATCGCTCTGTGCCGCTCCTCCGAGAAGCATCTGGGGCACGTGGGCAGGCAGCGGCGGGAGGTAAGGTCCCGCAACACCGCCTGCGCGCGCCACCCCAAGACTTCTCGGACAGGCGCGCGATCGCCCGCCCCCCGCCGCCCCCAGGCCCCTCCCCACCCACTTCCGCATATCGTGGATTTTCATGCATCGCAGGTGGGGTGGGTCCCTAACCCCCGCGATCGGTGGGGGGTTACTGTACTCCCCAAGAACGGTAGTCCCCCAGGTGTAGCAAGCTCAGCTCTTGCTCATCCCAGAGAGAGGACAAGGGAAGGCCTTTGGGTTCGGGGGGGGGGGGCTGGAGTTGAGCGAGGCGGCTCTCGCCCGACGTGAGATCTGTATCAAGCACAACTGGGGGCGTCCCAGGTGCATTAAGCAATTGGTCTTGATGCCGTGTGCAGATCTGTCGAAACGAGATGCGCCACTCCGCCTTGGGAGACGGACGGCGGTGCGGCACCCCGGAGGCTCCCATCAGCTAATCTGCAAGAGTAAACCATCCCCTCCCTCCCTTCCTCCCTCTCGCTCTCCCAATCGCTGCTGCGCCGCTTCACCAAATTGGACAAATACATGTAATGCAGAAAAAATTGCCCCATTAGCCGGCAAAGGAACATTGTGGTGCTCTCAGAGAGAAGTGGAGGGGAGAGGGAGGGAGCCATTAGGAGCATCGGGCCCAATTGAAATGGCCATGGATCAGAATCAGCGGCAGGCACGTCGCTCGCTGCTATGCAAGAGGAGTCGGGGACAACGGCAAGGCAGCGGGTGCGACGGAGCAGATTCTGGAAAGTGCATAAGAACATAAGAAGAGCCATGCCGGATCAGGCCAAAGGCCCATCTAGTCCAACTTCCTGTATCTCACAGTGGCCCTGCTAAATGTGTCTGGGAGAGCACGAGACTAGATATCTGTCTCCTGATTCCACTCCCCTTCATCTGGTCCTAGAAGTACCCTGGTTTTTAGCTTGAAAATTACACATCTCCTTCATGGTTTGTAACCTGTGATGGAGTTCTTACTCTCCCAGCCCTCAATTTGAGGTGCCAAGATAGCCTCCCTGAGCCCCAGAAGGTACATGAAGTGATGGTCCCAGAGTAGTGGTGGCCCCTAATCCAGGGATGAGAACTAAATTGTTTTATTCTTTGGATTGTAAGCCGCCCAGAGACCTTTGGGTAGTGGGCGGCATATAAGTTAAATAAATAAATAAATAAATAAATAAACTATTATTTATTTATTTGAGAGTATTTTTACCCTGCATTTCATCTTGGAAAAGGACCCAAGGCGGCTTACAGTAATGAGGGATAATATACAGTCCAGTACAATTAAAAAGAAAGCAAGAATACATTCCAGACAGCATCAAGGAGAGCTCTGAAAAGTTCCTTTTTTGGGGGGGGAGGTGGCTTTTTTCCTTCATCACTGCAGATGGCGACTGCAGCAACGAAATAAAAAGACGCCTGCTTCTTGGGAGGAAAGCAATGGCAGACCTAGACAGCATCCTAAAGAGCAGAGACATCACTTTGCCAACTAAGGTCCGGATAGTCAAAGCTATGGTTTTTCCAGTAGTGATGTATGGAAGTGAGAGCTGGACTATAAAGAAGGCTGATCGCCGCAGAATCGATGCTTTTGAGCTGTGGTGCTGGAGGAGAGTCTTGAGAGTCCCCTGGACTGCAAGGAGATCAAACGTATCCATCCTGAAAGAAATCAACCCCGAATGTTCACTGGAAGGACAGATTCTGAAGCTGAGGCTCCAGGACATTGGCCACCTCATGAGGAGAGAGGAGTCCTTGGAAAAGTCCCTGATGTTGGGAAAGATGGAAGGCAAAAGGAAAAGGGGACGGCAGCGAATGAGATGGTTGGACGGTGTCGTCGATGCAACCAATATGGATTTGACCAAACTCTGGGAGGCAGTGGAAGACAGGAAGGCCTGGCGAGCTCTGGTCCATGGGGTCACAAAGAGTCGGACATGACTGAACGACTGAACAACAAGGTGGCTTTTGGAATACCACAGACATCATGGCTTTGCCGGCAGGGAGATTCTGGGCGCTGTCCCTGAAAAGGAACCCCCGATGCTGGTGGATTGTATTATATTTCCAGTCAACATGTGTGGGTGTGAAAGCTGGCCAGAATGTCTTGCATGAAATATGGTCCAGGAGGGAAGCTTTGCGGGTGCCTTGGACGTCCAGAAAAACAGAAAACAACCAGGTCCTAGATCAATTCAAGCCTGAACTCTCCCTGGAGCCATTGTGGAGTCAGAGGTTGGGGGTTCGAATCCCCGTTGAGCCTCCTTAAGAGGGGCTGGACTAGATGACCCAGAGGGCCCCTTCCAACTCTGCACATAGCACCACACCTTGGGGGCAAAAAGCATCCTACTTACTTACTTACTTACTTACTTACTTACTTACTTACTTACTTACTTACAAGATATTTTAGCCACCCCACTACCAAGAGGTCTCTGGGCAGCATACAACAAGTATTAAAACGTATAAAACAATAAAATTATGAAAACTATAAAATACAATATAGTTAAAACAACATACAGTACAAATTATAAAGTTTAAAACCCTGCTGCTCATGTGTCCAACCCAATAAGCTAATTAAAATGCTGGCCAAACAGGAAGGTCTTTGCCTGGCGCCGAAAAGCCAAAAGTGTTGGCGTCAGGTGGATCTCCGTAGGGAGGCCATTCCCGAGTTGGGGGGGGGGCAACTGCCAAGAAGGCCCTGCTTCAACATGCCACCCCCCTAACCTCTTTGAGGGATGGTACCTTCAGCAGGGCCTCCTGGCCTGATCTTAGAGTACGGGCAGGCTCGTATGAAATAAGGCAGTCCTTTAGGTTGCCAGGTCCTAAGCTGTTTAAGGGCTTTATATGTAAGCATTAGCACTTTGGATTGGGCCCGGGCAGCAACTGGCAGCCAGTGTAAATGTTGCACCCCACATTTTCCTTTTGACCTTGGTCACTTCTGAGCCGTGAGCGCCCCTCATCTATCCATATCCCTCCCCGCCCCAGCCCTGGTGTGCCCCCTTGGTGCCAGGGCATGGTCCCTTTCCACAGCTCCTCTTTTACCTCGATGAGCAGCCAAATGAATTATAAATCAAAGGCTGGGTAGAGTGGGGTGGGGAGAAAGACTCCACTAGAGTAGCCAATCACATTCTCCTCCTGGTGCACGCTATTAACACACCATGGACTAAACATCCCCAGTTGCTTCAATGGGTCTGAATAATCTCTCCACTCCATCCCTTCTGTCCTCTCCCTCTGAGGCATTGTGTCTGACCAGGTTGCACGGGGATGCCCCAGCCCCTTGGTTGGGGGTGTGCTACGGGTGGCAAGGAGGTAGAGCAGTGCCTTTGTCCAGGGAGGCATCTGAGGGCGCTTTTATACGACCCCTAAGATCCGCTGGCAACTTAAATTCGGACCAGAGATCTTGGGGGGGGGGTTGTCGCTCTTCCTGTGTTCCCACCTCTCTGCACTCCCTTGCTCCTGTCTGCGTGAGGGGAGGGAGGAAAAAAAGGGAGAAAAGAATGCAGGCTCACCTCTGCTTTGCCATGGAGCTGCTCCGGGAACCATTCCAGCCTCTTTCAGTCTCTTAAATGGGCGGGGGCAAAACAAACAAACAAACACAAGGTGAGGAGAGCCCGGAACTCATTGCTTTACATCCGCATCAGAAATGTTTCACCTTTGGAGACCAGGTACTTGGAAAACGCGCTTAGGTGGGCGTGGTCGTAATTTATTTTGTTTAAAGTCTGGAGCTGGTGGGAAAACATTTTTAAGCTCCGGATCTGGGAGTCCTTTGCCTTGGATTTTAGGGGTCATGTAAAAGCGTCCTGAGATGCAAAATCTTTAGGAGCCCCTCTGAGCTGCTTTATAATCTAGGCTCACCCTGCATAGTAAGGAAGAGCCTGGACTTAGGGATGATCCTTGTTTGGGACTACAGCTCCCACCATCCCCCCCCCGGCAGCAACTTTCTTGGAATCGTAGTCCAAAATAAAGAACTTCTCCACGCTCTGGAGCTGGCAGTAACTCTGGATAGTCTTCCCATCATCACTTGTCCAAAGGTGAATAGATCTGGCCAACAACTCCCATAATTGTTTTTGTGAGTTGTTAAGTCTGTTTGGCCGTGTTCTGGAAGTTTTTCTCCCTGAGGTTGACCTCTTCAGAGGGCAAGGAGTTCCTCTATACCCCAGAGCACAGAGAGAACTCCTAGTTCCCTGAGCTCCTTGCGCTCTGAAGAGGTCAGCCACAGAGTCTGGCGAAATGTCAGGAAGAAAAACTTCCAGAACACGACGGCCAAACAGGCCAAAAAACTCACAACTATCAGATCCTGGCCGTGAAAGCCTTCGAGAGTACATTGAACTCCCGGAATTCTCCAGGCAACGGAGCTACCGGAGGGATGCTGAGAATTGTTTTCCTAACATCACGAACCTGCACCCCACTGCCCTTGTCTGGGGTCCATTAGACTGGAAGGAGAAGGGTAGATGCTGACAAGGCTGGTGCTGTACCCAGGACCTACAGCGGCTCCCCCTTGGGTGAGTAAGTACGCACACAAGCACACGTTCCAGCTGGTGCTTGTGAGAGCGCCCCTCTCCCAAAATACCAGAACCAGGGGACGTCCACTGAAATTGAGGGCTCGGAGAGTAAGAACAGACAAAAGAAAATATTTTTTCACCCAGCGCGTTGTTAGTCTGTGGAACTCCCTGCCACAGGAGGTGTTGATGGCATCTGGCCTGGAGGCCTTCAAAAGGGGACTGGACAGATTCCTGGAGGAGAAGTCCATCCCAGGTGACAAACCATGATGGAGATGTGACATCTCCAGGCTTAAAACCGGGGTACTTCAAGGGTCAGATGCAGGGAAGCGGTAGCAGGAGACAGATCTCTAGTCTCATGCGCTTCCAAACGCATCTGGTGGGTCCACTGTGAGATACAGGAAGTTGGACTAGATGGGCCTTTGGCCTAATCCAGCATGGCTCTTCTTACGTTCTTATGTTCTTATGAAAGAGAGTGTGACTGCCAAAGATTTGAGCATGGTGCTGGGTTGTTCTAGGATTTAGGTATTTAGTTGCAGAGCCCGATGTTGGGAGTTCAAACCCCCCAGTGGGTCTCCTTGTCAGGGGCTGGTTGTACTTGTGTTGATCCAGAGGGTCCCTCCCAGCTCTGCAGTTCTAAAACTAAAGAGAAGATGAAGATTCTAGTTGGAGCTGCCTGGATAGTTTTCAGTGGATTAGATGTCAGGCTGTGCAGCCACAGGTTGGGAGTTCAGTACAGTTGGGCACAAAGCAGAAAAATGAGGGTTCGGTTTGTTCTGTTTCGAGGGGGGCGCTCGGTTCGGTTTGTACGAATTTTTTAAACAAAAATTCGTACGAACCGAACCAAACGGGTTGGGCTTACCTGGATTTGGGCGGCGGTGATCCCGGTGGCAGCGGTGGCCTGGAAGGCCCTGGTAGCAGCCGCACCGGACAGCGGGAGGCCTCACCAAGCAGTGGAAGGTGTCGCCGCTGCCTCTGGGGCCCCGCTGCCGTCACCAGAGCCCCGGCAGCTCCTCACCGCCGCCTTCATCCCCGACCTGAACGTCAGGTAAGAGACATCGGTGGCGTGGGGGAAACGAAAATTCTGTTCCATTCCATTTCATTTTATTTAGAGGGGGCTGTTCGTTATTCATTTCGTTACCTAACGAAATGAATAATGAATAACAACGTGAATTTGTTTCGCGCCCATCTCTAGAGTTCAAGTCCCCCCCCTGTGCCACCCTTTGAGTAGAGCCAGCCTGGGTGGCCTTGGGGGCAAACTGCACAGCAGTCCCAGGGCGACCCCAGAAGAAGGGGACGGGGAACCACTTCTGACTGAGCATTCTCTACCTGGAAAACTCTGGATCGGGCTTGACTTGATTGATCTAATGCAGGGGTCCTCAAAGTTTTCGAACAGTGGGCCGGTCCACCACGCCCCAGACACCACTGGGGTCCGGACCACAAGCAGGTGGGCAGGGTGGAGGAGGAGCAGTGGTGGGGCCTCAGGGCCATGGAGGGAGTAGGAGACCTTGCTGCAGCCTTCCTATTTTAAATTGCCCCACTCGGCTGCACCCGGCACCCTGACCATCTGGGCGGTGGGTGGGAGGTGTGGGGGGGACCTTGCCATAGGCCTCCCACTCTGAATGCCCCACTAGCCAGCATGCTGATCATCTGGGCGGTAGTTGGGGGGAGTGGGAGGAGCGACATCGCCCACTGCTTTGAACTGCCTCATCAATAGAAGCAGCTGCGGAGGCTGGCTTGCTTACAAAGCAGGGGGGGAAGGTTGGGGGGGTTGCAGTTGGTCTGGGGGCCGGATTCAGGACCTTGAGGGGACGCATCCGGCCCCGGGGCCTTAGGTTGAGGACCCCTGATCTAATGGCTCACAATTATCATTGTGATTACTAATTTGAGGGATGCCTTTTGTTTTCCAGGAAAGCCTTCTGCCTTATGGGAATGCCTATTTTTCTTTACTTACGCCCAAATGAGCCCCCTATGCTTGTTTGTATGTCTCTGGCCCCTCCCCCATTTTGATTTGGGGTGATTTCCCCCAGGTTATGGAACGCCCTCCCGCCTGGCGCCAACACTGATGACATCTTGGTGCCAGGTAAAAAGCCTTCCTGTTCCTGAAGGTTTTTCACCGACATAACATAGATTGTGGGTCCTGGTGGCAATTTTGGCGTTTTGTGTTTAAATGCTTTTATTGTTTTTAAATTGTCCGTTGCCTTTTTAATGTTTTAACTGTTTTAACTGTTCATTTCGATTGTAGGCCGCCCAGAGACCTTTGGGTAGTGGGCGGCATAGAAGTTGTTGTTGTTGTTGTTCAGTCGTTCAGTCGTGTCCGACTCTTCGTGACCCCATGGACCAGAGCTTGCCAGGCCTTCCTATCCTCCACTGCCTCCCGGAGTTTTGTCAAATTCATTTTGGTTGCATCGATGACACCGTCCAACCATCTCATTCTCTGTCGTCCTCTTTTCCTTTTGCCTTCGATTTTTCCCAGCATCAGGGACTTTTCCAGGGAGTCCTCTCTTCTCATGAGGTGGCCAAAGTACTGGAGCCTCAGCTTCAAAATATGTTCTTCCAGTGAACATTCGGGGTTGATTTCTTTCAGAATTGATAGGTTTGATCTCTTTGCAGTCCAGGGGACTCTCAAGACTCTCCTCCAGCACCACAGCTCAAAAGCATTGATTCTGCGGCGATCAGCCCTCTTTATAGTCCAGCTCTCACTTCCATACATCACTACTGGAAAAACCATAGCTTTAACCATCCTGACCTTAGTTGGCAAAGTGATGTCTCTGCTCTTTAGGATGCTATCTAGGTTTGCCATTGCTTTCCTCCCAAGAAGCAGGCGTCTTTTTATTTCGTTGCTGCAGTCGCCATCTGCAGTGATCAAGGAGCCCAGGAAAATAAACTCTGTCATTGCCTCCATTTCTTCCCCTTCTAATAGAAGTATGTATGTATGTATGTATGTATGTATGTATGTATGTATGTATGTATGTATGTATGTATGTATGTATAAATAAATAAATAAATAAATAAATAAATAAATAAAAATAAAATGGGAGAACACAAAGTTGTGGAGTGGGCAGTTCCCTTCTAAAAGAAGGCAGGCCTTCCTCATATTTTATTGTTGCACATAATTTCCCCTCCCCATGATATTTTTGGTGAGGAGGAGGGCCCGGACTGCTGGTTTTGCGGCAAGGTTGGGGAGACCTTGCCTGCTTGCCTGCCTGCAAATCAGGCAAATGTCTCACAGAGACGCCTTCCATCTGTTTTTGTTCTCTCAGCCCGTTTGGCCTTCTGGGGGGGAAAATCCACAACGGGTAGAGGTGTCTGCTTCGGGAACATTTTCATGCCTGGGAAATGGAGAACAATATAATCGCCAATTGCCAGTGTCATTTCCTTTTTCTTCTCCCTCTCTTTCTCTTGTCATGCTGTGTTCATAGTGTTTGGTGTCATCCTGTATCATGACTAATGCTTCATTTGCCCGGGAACCTCCCCGCCGTTTTACAGACCACAGAGACTTGTTGGAAAGGCTCAATCCCTCATTCGATGTTAAACCGGAGCTAGCAGGTTCAGAAGTGGGTTTTGCTTCCCCACCCCTGTATTTCCTACTGGAATAGGTGAAAGGAAAAGTCCTCTTGGGCAAACAACAACAACAATAACAACAATAACAACAATAACAATAACAACAACAACAACAACAACAACAACAACAACAACAACAGAGGGTTCTCCAGTCTCTTATTGCACTGGGATGGGAGGGGGACAGGTTTGTTACGGCATAGCAGTTACAGATCAAAAGCTTCTCTGGTCCAGTAACGGGTTGCCAGAGTGGCCCATGCCGTTTCCCCCGAAAAGCCCACAAGCAAAACATGTTGCCCAGATTCCCCAGTAGCTGACATTCAGAGGCAATGGAGGCAGGGACCTAAGAAGTCGACAGTGATCCGCTGCCGGTTGTAGTCCCAAACTTTAGTGGTGCTCCCAGGATGCTTCTCCTCTAAAATAGGTTCAGCACCTTGGAGAGGTGCTTTAAAGTTTGGACTTAAAGATGATGCAGAGCCAACTGCCTCTGCTGCACGGGACTTGCCAGCTCCCTCCCTCCCTCTCTCTCGGAACTGTATGGACTGTTATTCTGGAGGCAATATACGGCCGTTATGACTTGTAGTGCATGTTGGAGCCAAAGTTTCTGACTTCAGTTCCCCACTGTGCTTCTCAAAAAGAGCTAGCCTGTGTAGCCCTGGGGGAAATGCATAGTCCCACAGGAAGGTGGGGAACTTACTCTTTAGTGATATTAAACACTGTGTAGCTCAGTGGTTCACTTATCCGGCTGTGGAACCACAGGTTGGGGTATCGGTTCCCCATTGTGTCTCCTGTCAATAGAGCCAGCCTGTGTGGCCTTGGGGAAACGGCACAGTCCCTATGTGTGCTCCCAGAAGAATGGAATGGGAAACCACGTCTGTGTATTGTCTACCGTAACACCCTGGAAAGGCTTGCAACAAGTCAGAATTGACCTAATGGCATGCCATTATTATGATTTGTAGCTACATCTGACCACTGCTGCTTGGTTGCAAAGCCGCCGCCCCCCCCGCCCCTGATACTAAAAAATTGTGGATAATAACAAACATTCTATATACAGTATAAAAGTATAAGATCAAAACCAGGAAAAACATATTTTCAGGTGCATCAACAGAACTGGCCACTAGAGGGGGGCAGAGACCATGCTATATTATTCACTAACAAATACAGTATTCCTAACAAGTACAGTGGTACCTTATATAAAGGAATTAATTATACAAATTTCCTATAGGAATGCATTGAAAACAGTAATCCCTAATCGTGACCATTTTTATGTTGTATGGATTCGCCCCATAGGCAATTCTGTTAAGCAAATTTCCCCTATCTCCAGCATTTTTATGTTGTACAGATTTTGTTATACAAACTGTTTGTTATACAAGGGTCCACTGTAGTCATAACATGGTATATGGCCCCCTCTAGTGGTTCATTATGGTAATATATGTGAAAATCATTTTTTCTGGGGTTTTTTTTCTTGTAATCTTTTAAATATTTTCAGACTGTGGATAAATGCATCTGTGGATACTGACTCCCGGGATAAGGGGGACCTACTGTAATTACTTTTATAAGGACTATGAAACTTGGAAGCTGAGGAGAAGTCGCTTTATGTTGATTAAAACAGGAGAGCTCGCCTGTACCTGAGCACCATGTGCAGGACATAGGCAGCAGGGGAGTGGGTGTTGGTGTGTCATTTTTATTTTGCACACTGCTGGTGGACTACTCTGAACTATAACAGGTGGACATTTCTCCCTCCCCACTTTACCCTCAGAAATCCTATTCAGGAAAGCGTCTGTTGTGGATATCCCACATATGAAAGGAGATGGGCTAGATGGCCCTTGGGGGGGATCCCTTCAGACTTGACCATTCTACGATTCTTTGAATCTCTGGGGTTTTTTCTGAGGTTCACAGTTTTTATAATATTTTTATTATGCAGAAAGAATTGTACACGAAAGCACATTCAGGATGGGTGGTCAAAATTGTTCAATATTGTGATTTTTTTTTAAAAAAAAGAAAGGGCCCCTAGTCCTTGCTTTGGTTTTGTCAACCTTATGAATTCTATGGCCTTGGGTATTGGGACCAGAACTGTGCACGGAGGCCCAGACGCGGCCCGCACCATGAATTTGTGTCAGACAAGTAATTTTATTTTTCAATCCATTGTTAAAAGGGAAGTGAAAGGTTTCCTTCTCTCAGGGGCACTAAACCGAGTTGTAGTGTGTGGTGTTGTGCAAATATGGCTCACGGTGGATTCAGGAAACCTCCTGCCATTTGGTGGGTATGAGCAAGCAACCTGAAAAAAAAAATGAAGGAACACATATGTAATGCTTTCTAAGCCTCACATAGGGCCTTTTCACATGACCCCTAAGATCCGCTGGCCACTTAAATTCGGACCAGAGATCTTAGGGGTTTGTCGCTGTTCCTGCGTTCCCACCCCCTCCGCACTCCTGGCTGCTGGCTGCGTGAGGGGAGGGAGAAAAAAAAGGAAGAAAAGGATGCCGCTCACCTCCGTTCTGCCGTCCCGGCACTGCATTCAGATCTCTTAAAGGGGCATGGAGCAAAAAAGAACAAACAGAAGCAAGGAGAGCCGGGCAGTCACTACATTATATCCGCATCAGGAATTTTCACCTCCAGAGAGCAGGTACCTGAAAAGTGCGCTGGGACGCGCTTAGGTGGGCGTGGTCGCACTTAATTATCTGTAAACTCCGGAGCTGGTGGGGAAACAATTTTAAGCTCCGGAGCTGGGAGCCATTTGCGGTGGAGTTTAGGGGTCGTGTACAAAGGGCCTTAGTTTTAACCTGGATAAAAAAAAATAAAAAAAAAGTGAGTAAGGAGCAGAGCCTAGAAATGTTTCTTCTGCGAATTGAATCCAGAAACGCAAATCTGTAGGACTCTAATGTTAAAATCTGTGCTTAACTTTTATGCAGATTTCTTTTAAAAGGAAAGAAACAAGAGCGGATAGATTTATTTGCAAGATAGATGTTGAAATCAGGAAAGCCAGACAGTCTGCCTCTATCGGTGTTGTCTGCATTAGTCATTTTTTAAAACAACTGGTTTCTTAGATAGATTTTCCTCCCCCCCCCCCACGTCTTGGGAGCCTGTTTTATACAATAGGTTTTAAAGGCAGTTGGGAGCTGTCTAGGTGCCCTACGCCAGGCGTGTCCAAACGTTGGCCCTCCAGATGTTTTGGACCACAACTCCCAGAATTGTCAATGACAAATTTGTCAATGAATTAATTGTCAATGACAAATTTGTCAATGACAAAGGACTGTGGGAATTGTCAATGACAAATTTGTCAGTGACAAAGGACTGTGAGAATTGTGGTCCAAAACATCTGGAGGGCTGAATTTTGGACAACACTGCCCTAAGCACATCTGTTCTCGCCTGATTTTGGAAGCTAAGCAGGGTCAGCCCTGGTTAGTACTTGGATGGGAGACCTCCAGGGAATTCCAGGTGCTGTAGGCGCCTGGGGTAGGAACTGGCAAACAACTCCGGTATTCCTGCCAAGAAAACTCCATGGACATGGAGTCACGAAGAGTCGGTCACGACTGTAACGACTCAACACACACACACACACACACACACACACACACACACACACACACACACACACACACACACACACACACACACACACACACACACAGGGAAGGATAAGTGTCCTTCAGATTGCGCCTTGTTGATTTGTGTGTTTCTGCCTTGAAATATAAGCTGCTTCGGTGATGCTTATTGAATTGAGATTAAAACAAAACCCAGACAAGGAAGGCTAAAAATTTCCCTTTTTTGAAATATAAGCCAGGCTGATACTCAAAACATCCCCAGGCTCCTTACAGTGCATGCTCTGTTGTCCCTCAATGATGTCCAGCTTTTAACATCTCTGTAACCTGAATCGTTCTTGGATGTTGCTCCTGTCTACATGCAGCTTGATCGATATTTTTCCCGCTTAATGCAAAACAACTTTCAATAATACCTATTCCTGGCTTGTTGTAATGGATTTCCTCTTTTTTTGAGCAAATCAAAATGGCACAGTTTGCTGGATTTCATGACCATGTAGGGCAGCACGCTGGCCACACAGGGCTTCCTGGGTTCATTCAGCATGTAAACAGGAAAGCGTGGCCCCACCTGTTTTTGTTTACCTCACGGGCATACAAAAAAAGAACACACTCACTACAGCAGCAGGTGTGGAGAAGTAGATTAACAAAAACCATGGGTCACAGTTTTTGCTTTTTCACATGAGGAAAGCCATTATGGAGATGTTTCGGGTTAGCATATTTCTTTTCTTTCGGTAAATAATAGTAATCAACATCTAAATACAATGTGTGGCTTTTTAATTGCAGTTGCATTTGCCCTGGGAGTGTTTCTCCCTCCATTCCAATCATTAGCGCCGTAACTGGAGCCGAACCTAGTTGCCAAAACTGAAATCCAGTAACATTTTTGCTAAAATGGTGCTACAGTACTCCCCTGCTTATTGTGGGAGTTTGGTGCCTGATCCACCTTCAATAAAGGAAAATCCGCGAAATGCAGACACTTGAGTAAACTGATCTTGGGCTGCTCCTGCCGGCTGTGTTTCCAAAGAAAGGTTTTTAACCCCCTCCTGACACTTCAGGGAACCTTGCCGAGAGGTCAGAAGGGGGTTAAAAACCTCTCTTTGGAAGCAAAATGCAGACGCCTCAAAAAGGGCTGCTCCTGCCACTCCGCTTGCAAAGAGAGGCTTTTAACCCCCTCCTAGCACCTCAGCTGTCAGGAGGGGATTAAAACCTCTCTTTGCAAGTGCAGCCGGCAGGAGCAGCCCCAGGTCTGTTTGCTGAGGTGCCAGGAGGGGGTTAAAAACCTCTCTTTGGAAGGCTGCTTCTCTCAAGAAAAAAACCGCGATATACTGAGACCATAATATATGAACCGCGTTGTGGCCGGGGACTACTGTAGCAGGTTTGCTTTTGCTGAAGTTGGTATATTTGGGTTAGGATTCAGTACCTTAACTACCTTTTTTGCTGTTGCTTTCTTTGCAAATATTATGCGAGCCACTTCGAAGCCTTATAAAAGATGACGTGCATAAATGTTTTCAATAATTAAGCCTTGGTCATCAATAGTTCATTGGTGCTGTCGGTCTCCCCCATGCCTTCATTCTGTTTTGCTCATTTTCTTTTGCCTTGCAGATGGTGCTTTTCTCGGGGAAGCTGAACACTATTGCTGCCGTTGTGACCATCTTCTTCCTGCTGGTCTACGCCACCGTGGATTTGGCCTGCCTGGCGCTGGAATGGGCATCGGCCCCAAACTTCAGGTGCGTTGGGCGCACACACGTCGGTGTAGGGCAGAAACCTCTCCCAGCCCTAGTATCACGCGAAGTGAGATGGCTGCCTTAAGCCCAGGAGAGCCTCATATTTTATTTATTGATCTACTTATTTGTTACGCTTTTGGTGTTAAGAAGAGTCAGCAAAACACTAATATATTCATGTCGTGCGTAACACACACACACACCCCCGGTTAAGGAAGCAGGAACATTCTTATGCAATTCCGTGTGTCAGGAATCGAAATCACTCACAGTTGTGACTACAGAGTCTTATATGGCAAAATCTGCTCCACTTATTAAAATGGGGTGAATTTGAAATATGTATTTTAGCATCTGCATGACGCAGGAGTCTGATTGGATATGTACCAGGCTATTTAATACCATTGTGTATCCCCCCCCCCCCCAATACCCTTTGGGTGTAGAGCACTTTAACCATTTTCATGACGGGGAAGATTCAAACATGGTTTCACTCCTGTAGACTTCCTGCTAAAAGGGGAAATGTGAGCCACTTGGAAATGCACGCATGTGCACACATGCACAACACGTTAGAATGCCCCCCCATGGTAAATGCTTTTAGGAGCCTCGTGGCGCAGTGGTTAAATGCCTGTGCTGCAGGTAAAACTGTGCTCACGACCTGGGTTCAATCCCTGGTAGCAGGCTCAAGGTTCACTCAGCCTTCCATCCTTCCGAGGTCGGTAAAATGAGTACCCAGCTTGCTGGGGGGGGCAATGTGTAGCCTGCACACTGTAATTAAAATTGTAAACCGCCCAGAGACTACTTGTAGTGGTATGGGGCGGTATATAAGCAGAACACTTTGTACCTTCTAAAGGGGTGGGGTGGAGGGTGTCCTAGTGCATACTGTTGCGAAGGGAAGGCTCCCTGCCTCTTCCCTCAGGGAGCAAAATGCTTTATGTCCATCTGGGTCCAAAACTACCGATGAACCCGGTAGGCTGATGAACAAACTCAGAAGCTGTGGGAGATGGCGGCGTTCATAACCTGGGTTGGTTTTCCCGGAGATCCAGACAGGAGATGCGACAGGCAGGCAAGCCCACGAGTGGCTTGACTCAAACAAGAGTTTGAAAAAAAAAATCCCTTCCAAAATGAGGCTCATAAGGTCAAGATAACTTGAAGGAAAGCCAGTCGAGATTTCTATTTAAGCTTTGCGTGGAAGCTGTTTCCAACTTACCTCAGTCGCGATTTTGTATTCGGCTGCAGTCAGCGGATTTCAACGTTAGAGTGAAAGGCAAAGAAAAGTCTGACAAACCAAAAACTTTCCCAGTTGGAAGTTAGTCGGTTAGCTCAAGAACTAACACAGGCAGGCTGACACCCCCCCCTTCTGTCATGAGCTGCATTCCCTTGCATATAAGCACTTAGAGGTCATCAAGTACAGTGGGACCCCGACTTATGACGCGCCTGACATATGGAAATCCTGACTTACGAGTGCGATTCCATTGGTTTTTAAACCGCACTGACTTACGAGCAAATGATAGGGTTTCCCGAATTTGCGTTTGGGAGTTTTTAAAATACCTGCACCATTTTCCTGCACTTCTCTATTGCGAGAAAGGCAGGTTGATTTATCCTCTTTTATTTTTATATACTGTACTGTACTTTTTTGCGTGTTTGCTGGTGTGTGTGTGGGGGGGTCTTTTTTCCCCAATTTTTAAACAACCTGCACTTTCCCCCCTCAATCGGGCACGTTGCAGGGTAAAGCACAACTTGTTTAAAATGTCTTTGAGCCACTGAGCCAAGCAGTTGCCTTGGTGGCTTAAAGACATTTTAAAACACCCACCGCGTCCCCCCACTGGGCACATGGGGGAGAAGCGGCGGGTGGTTTAAAATGTCTTCAGCCATGGAGACAAGCGGTTGCCTCGGTGGCTAAAGACATTTTAAACCACCCGCCGCTTCTCCCCCCTGACGCGCCTGGTTTGGGGGGGGGGAGCTGCGGGTGGTTTAAAGCCATTTCCTATAGGAATGCATTAAAATCTGTTCATCTGCAACGGATTAATTGACTTTCTATGCATTCCTATGGGAAATCACTCCCCGACTTAGGAACCAATCAACTTACGAGCAACGCTTGGAATGGATTAATTTTGTAAGTCGGGGTACCACTGTATTGTGGATTCCCTGTGTGGTGTAATGGATAGAGCAATGGACTTGTAGGGGTGTCCAAACTTTGGCCCTGCAGATGTTTTGGACCACAACTCCCAGAATTCCAAGCCTGTATTGCCAACGTCAAAGGACTGTGGGAATTCAACTGTGTTCAACTTAAGGCTTTGGAGAACAGGGTTCGAATCCCTGGGTGGCCACAGAAACTCACAAAGGAAGTGGAACTAGTAAAACCACACTTTCAACAACTCACTTCCTTTAAGTGAGGCTCATTAAGGTGACTTTAAGTCGGTTCCAACTGAATAGCGCAGAACGCATGGACGCAAGAACAGGTGTGTTTCCAAGCCTGTGTTTGCCGATTGCCGTCTCGGACAAAAGAAGCGGATTGTAATTTGTAAACACTCACACTGATGACATAAATGGCAGTCTTTTAAGGTGCCACAGCTTGTATGTGTGTGCTTTATACTTGAGTCAGTTAAGGGATCGAGATATTTTTGACAGAAAGGTTAGGTTTTCAGAATGTTAAATTAATTTGATAGCTGTTGTGAGTTTTTCGGGCTGTTTGGCCACATTCTGGAAATTTTTCTTCCTGACGTTTCGCCACACTCTGTGGCCGGCACCTTCAGAGGGCAGGGAGCTCAGGAGAGCTAGGAGTTCTCTTTGTGCTCTGGGGAGAAATACTCTAGAGAACTCTAGAAAACACCTAGTTCCCGGAGCTCCTTGCCCTCTGAAGATGCCAGCCACAGAGGCTGGTGAAACATCAGGAAGAAAAACTTCCAGAACACAGCCAAACAGCCTGAAAAATTCACAACAGCTATCAGATCCTTGATCACAGCAGATGGTGACTGCAGCAATGAAATTGAAGACACCTGCTTCTTGGGAGGAAAGCAATGGCAACCCTAGGCAGCATCCTGAATAGCAGAGACATCACTTTACCAACTAAGGTCCGGATAGTCAAAGCTATGGTTTTATCCAGGAGCGATGTATGGAAGTGAGAGCTGGACTATAAAGAAGGCTGATTGCCACAGAATCGACGCTTTTGAGCTGTGGTGCTGGAGGAGAGTCTTGAGAGTCCCCTGGACTGCAAGGAGGTCAAACCTATCCATCCTGAAAGAAATCAACCCCGAATGTTCACTGGAAGGACAAATTTTGAGGCTCCAATACTTTGGCCACTTCATGAGGAGAGAGGACTCCAACTGTTGATGTTGGGAAAGATTGAAGGCAAAAGGAAAAGGGAACGGCAGATAATGAGATGGTTGGATGGTGTCATTGATGCAACCAACATGGATTTTGACCAAACTCTGGGAGGCAGTGAAAAACAGGAGGGCTTGGCGTGCTCTGGTCCATGGGGTCACGAAGACTCGGACATGACATAACGACTGAAAAATCAGACCCCGGCCAGGAAAGCCTTCGACAACACATTAAATAAACATGTTTTTGGTATATCCGTTTCAGAAACAGAAAGGATATACACACATGGAGAAGAATCGATGTAATTTTGGACAGAAATGTAACTTAAAATATAAATGTTGACTAGTTGTGGGGGAAGGGTGCACAGGGGTGATAATTGCTGGTTTGTTTAGTGGGGCATAGTGGCTCAGCAGGTTAGAATACTGAAAACTGTTGGCTGCAAAGTCGGCTGCTCGGTGGTTCGAAGCCCAGGTGCCACGCAGTGGAGTGGGCTCCCGCTGTTAACCCAAGATCTGTCCAACTGAGCAGTTTGAAAGCATGTAAATGCAAGTAGATAAATAGGTACTACCATAGAAAGTGGGAAGGTAAAACAGTGTTTTCTTGCAGCCATGCTGGCCACGTGGTCACGGACTTGGCACAACACTGGCTCTTTGGCTTGAATAAGGATATGAGCACCGCCCCTAGTGTCGGACATGACTAGCACACATGTGCGGGAGGAACCTTTACCTTTACCTTAGTTTTTAAAAGCTGATTTGTAGCGTATTTGTTGTTTTTTTTAATACGTAAAACATAAATTCACTTCTGTTCTTGCCCACCCCTGCCGGCCCACCCCAGCCATGATCTCTGCTGGCAAAGTGTGAAACCCCCCCCCAAAAAAAGACCCAACAACAACAATGTACTTAATCTGAAAAAGATAAAGCTTTTAACGCAACCCTTAAAACAAGCATATGCTGCAGCCCCATGTAAAGTGATTTCAGTTCTCAATGGAACTGCAGTCATCCATCATCTCCCTGACAAAGAGCCTTCTATTAAACACAAAGTATGGCCGCTTATTTGTCTTGTCTGGAACGAGAAGCAAATTAATCTCCAGGGAGCCTGACCAATTGGGTCTGGGGACCTCTTTGAAGGAAGCTTCTTTTTTTTTTTGGAGAGGGGTTGTTGGGAGTGGGGCCTCAGGGGACTAGAGAGCACAGAGCTGTAGGCTACAAAGTTGGCAGCTCGGAGGTTCGAATCCCGGGTGGCACGCAGCAGAGCGAGCTCCCGCTGTTCACCCCAGCTCCTGCCAACCTAGTAGTTTGAAAGCAGGTAAATGCAAGTAGATACATACCGCTGTATCCTCTCACAAAATACCAGAACTAGGGGACATCCACTCAAACGGTGGGTTGGGAGAGTGAGAACAGACAAAAGAAAACACTTTTTTACCCAGCATGTTGTGTCAGCAGATTTAAGGGGGCAACAAATATAATAATAATAATATACTTGTTTACTTGTGCCTGACACAGAGCAGTGCAGCAGTAACGTAGATAAAATGTCAGTATTGATATAAAGGGTTTGCAGAGTTAGTCTATCAGAAAGACAATG
The DNA here is from genome assembly GCA_029282475.1 of Phrynocephalus forsythii. Taxonomy (NCBI): domain Eukaryota; kingdom Metazoa; phylum Chordata; class Lepidosauria; order Squamata; family Agamidae; genus Phrynocephalus; species Phrynocephalus forsythii. Next base: position 20,533,372 of record JAPFRF010000008.1, on the reverse strand, counting down.
ACAATGAATATAGTAAAAACTCATATATTCATATATACATCAAAATATACACAGCATAACCACCAAGCATTATATACAATATAGCAAACAGACAAACAGAGTGTGGGGTGAACTGTTCTCACCATAACAGTCCCCAGTAACAAATGGCAAGCTAGTGCCTTTTATACATATTCAGCACTCATAAGATCTGATGCAATCACTAATTAACAATCTGATGCAATCTGATCTATCCATTACAAATCATGATGTTACAATCAGTTCCACCTGCACTTCATCACTTAACATGCCTGTGATTACTAGTCTCTAACACTTGTGGATTAACATCATGACACTGCAGAATCTAACTGCCTCCATTTTACAATTCTCTTTACACATTCTGTTAAATATACATAACATATGTTTTGTCAACTTTTACATATCTTGACATGTTGTTAGTCTGTGGAACTCCCTGCCACAAGATGTGGTGATGGCATCTGCCCTGGATGCCTTCAGAATGGGATTGGACAGATTCCTGGAGGAGAAGTCCATCACAGGCTACAAACCATGATGGAGATGTGTTATCTCCAGGCTTAAAACCGGGGTACTTCAAGGGCCAGATGCAGGGGAGTGGTATCAGGGGACAGATATCCAGTCTCGTGTGCTCTCAGAGGCATCTGCTGGGGCCACTGTGAGATACAGGAAGGTGAACTAGATGGGCCTTTGGCCTGATCCAGCATGGCTCTTCTTATGTTCTTATGAAGGTAAAACGGTGTTCTGTGCACAGAAATATGTTCGGCCATGCCAGGCACAATGCCACGGACTTGCACAACACTGGCTCTTTGGCTTGGAAACAGAGATGAGCACTGCCCTTAGAATCGGACACGACTAGCACACATGTACCGGGGGGGAGCCTTTCCATTTACATTTACAGTGGAACCTCGTATAACAAGCAGTTTTTATAACATAAAATCTGTACAACATAAAAAATTCCAGAGATAGGGGACATTTGCTTAACAGAATAGTCTATGGGGCAAATTCATAGGACATAAAATTGTTGTGATTAGGGATTACTCTGTTTTCAATGCATTCCTATGGGAAGTTTGTATAAAGGAAAATTTGCTTCACCTAATTTCATTTGGAACGAACTAATTCCTTTATACAAGGTACCACTGTACTTGGCCTGTTATACAGGGAACCCTGGCCTTGCAACCCCCCTCAGAGTCTTGGGAGCTCTGTAGCTGCCTCTGTGAAGACCAGCTTCCTCTGCCGACTCTCTTTGCAAGAGGAAGAACATCTAAGGTTCAATTCCCCGCCTCTCCTTGGAACACCAGGCACTGATTCTGCGTGGTGCCCCCAGAGAGGCAGGGTCCAACAGCCTTGGGCTGAGCCCGGACCCAGCAAAAGGGAGTTTCCTTTCTCCCTAAGACCTCCAGCCAGACCTGCGTCCCGTATCATTTCCTCCTTCCAAGACATCCTTCCAAGGTCTTCCTTGTTCCTCGACTCCCCCCCCCACCTCCTAGAAATGGCCTCTCTGGAGATCATGGTTCTTTTCCATTGCTCCTGGACGGGCAGAGGGAGCTTTAGGGCGTTTATATACGACCCCTAAACTCCGGGGCAAATGGCTCCCAGCTCCGGAGCTTAAAAATGTTTCCCCACCAGCCCTGGAGTTTACAGGAAATTAAGTGCGACCACGCCCACTTTAGCGTGTCCCAGCGTACCTTTCAAGTACCTGCTCTCTGGAGGTGAAAATTCTTTGATGCGGTGTAACGATAGTGAGTGCGGGGCTCTCCTCGCTTCTGTTTGTTGTTTTTTGGCTCCTGCCCCTTTAAGAGCTACTTAAGAGACTGGAATGTTGCCGCACCAAGAGCGAGAGGCAGAACGGAGGTGAGCCACATCTCTTTTCTTCCTGTTTTTTCTCCCTCCCCTCACGCAGCCAGCAGCCAGGAGTGCAGAGGGGGTGGGAACGCAGGAACAGCGACAAACCCCTAAAATCTCTGGTCCAAATTTAAGTGGCCAGCGGATCTTAGGGGTCGTGTGAAAAGGCCCTAAGTTAACGTATTCTTGGAGCACAGGCGAGAAGGGCAGGTGGGAGGTCTCTCGCTTGTGACTCCTGCCCTGGCTGCAACCTCATCTAGCCATGGAGTTTAAGAACATCATCTAACCAAGGACATTAAAAGTAACCTCCTGGTAAAGCACATCTTTTACCATGTCTGAACTTCTGATTGACGCTCGAAAGCTTGCAGTGTTCTTTGTTTTTTTTTATTTTATTAGTGGCCTATAAAGGTTATCACCTGTCACCTATTTTTGCAATTGTGTTTTGTGATGGCCACGCGGCACAAAACCCCACCCCACTCCGCTCCTGACGTCTCCTTGTCAGCAGCTCTGGGAGTCCCCCTTCCTACACACACACACACATGCGCGCGCACACACACACACACACACACACACACACACACACACACACACACACACACACACACACACACACACACACACACACACGGCCTCTGGTTCGCTCCAGACTTCTCCTTGTGAGCAGCTCTGGGAGTCCCCCTTCCTACACACACACACACACACACACACACACACACACACACACACACACACACACACACGGCCTCTGGTTCGCTCCTGACTTCTCCTTGTGAGCAGCTCTGGGAGTCCCCCTTCCTACACACACACACACACACACACACACACACACACACACACACACACACACACACACACACACACACACACACACACACACATGGCCGCTGCTGCTGCTGCTGCTGCTGCTGCTTTCCTACCCCCGTCAAGGGGAGGCCCCGGTGATCAATTTCTCTCCCAGCTAATCCCATCAAGGCTGAGCACATTGCCCGTGTAATAAGCATTTATGATCCTGTTTAAGAAGCTTTTGCCCTTGAGCAAATACTGGTTTTAGCCAATAAGGAGGGGGGAAAGGCGGGAGGGGAGGGTGGTGCGCGAGGGGGTTGGCGGGACACACACACACACACACACACACACACACACACACACACACACACACACACACACACACACACACACACACACACACACCCATGCTGCTCTTTGCAGTGAATTTATGGGACTTGTCCTGTTCGGCTTTCCAGGGCAACGAGCCAGCACTCTTTTGATGGAGCACAGTTTGCATTAGTGGTAATTAAACTGAAAGGAGCCGCCGTCATCATCGGGAATGGTGGGGATTGTGCGTGTGTGCGCGCTTGTGTCCGTGTGTGCCGTTGAGCGGCATTCCTGGAACGGTTTCCCTTTCCAAGCGAGAATTAACTCTTCCGCAGCCTCGCAGGGGCCGGCAGGGGCCAGGAGGCTGGAAGCAAGATGCTTGCAGAACGTGTGAAGAGTACACTAGTGTCTTCTCGTGAGCTGTTCAATGCAAGCACCTCTTTTGGCTGCCCTGGGAGGAACTCTGAAATACGGTGGCTGTTGTAACGGCGGTGATTTTTGAGCTCGATGCAGGCTAGGAAGAGAGCACCAACTGTGGAAGGCACCTACTGGCTAGTACCCTTAAAGTCACCAACGCACCACTTCCTACACCCAGGCTGTGGAAGCAGTTGTGACTTTTTTTTTTTGAGACTATCTGACTTTCTGCTGTGCCGCAAACCTGCCCCAGGACTTTGGGCAGGTCATCTTCGTGGGGGGCAGAAATGGGTGGGGATCCTTCCATTTCTGGGTTGGCATTGTGCAATCATCTTGAGATGGCAACTAATGGCATGAGATCTCTCGCTGTGTTTATTTCTCTCCTCCCCCCCCCATACACTGTGTTTTCTTCTTATTTAAGCATTAATTCTTCTGGAAATCACTTCAGGTTTTTCTTTTAACCCCCCCCCCTCCATGACAAAGTGATGGAGAGATGAGGGAGATTTAGGCTGAGGATCGGGAAAAACTTCTTAACTGTTAGAGCAGTACAACAATGGACCCAGGGACTTTGGGAGCTGGTGAGAGCTCCGTATGTATGTATGTATGTATGTATGTATGTATGTATGTATGTATGTATGTATGTATGAGTGCTCCAACGTTGGAGGCCTTCAAGCTAGAATCGGACAGCCTTCTCTCTACGATTTGCTTCGATTTGGATTCCTACACTGAACAGGCGGTTGGACTTATTGGCCTTATGGGGTCTTTCCAACTCCATCATTCTGTTAATTCCAAGATTCTCTGTATTGTTGATGCTGCAGGGGCTGGGGCGAACCCCGTCTTTTTTATTTATTTTATTTTATTTATTTATATAGCTTGTATGCCGCCCACTACCCAAAGGTCTCCGGGCGGCTCACAATCAAAACAATTAAAACATCAAAATACAATAAAATTAGAACAATAAAAACCAGTAAATACAATAAATACAGTACATTAAAAGCACACCACTAAAAATTGCCATCAGGTCCCACAATCATTAGTTTAAAAACTTTTGGAATAGGAAGGTTTTTACCTGGCACCGAAATGATATCAACGTCGGTGCCAGGCGAGTCTCATTTGGGAGGGCATTCCAAAGTCTGGGGGCAGTTGCTGAAAAAGCCCTATTCCTGCAAGCCACCCCCTTCACCTCCTTAAGGGATGGCTCTTTCAGGAGGGCTCCCTGACTAGATCTTAGTTGCCGGGTAGGTTCATATGGAAGGAGGTGGTCCTTCAGGTATCTAGGTCCTAAGCCATTTCGGGCTTTATATGTCAAAACAAGCACTTTGAATTGGGCTCGGGCAGCAACTAGTAACCAATGAAGGTTATACAGAATCGGCGTGATGTGTTCCTTGGCAGCCCTGCCACTCACCAGCCGTGCAGCACGATTCTGAACCAGCTGCAATCGCCGAACCGTCTTCAAAGGCAGCCCCACGTAAAGCGCATTACAGTAATCAATACGGGATGTTTTATGATGGCTTCCTTAGAGATTGATTTGAGAACGAGGGCAGAACCAGTCCAGTTAGCACGGGAACACTTGAGGGACTGAGCTTTTCATAAAGACACAAACACGAAAGGTTGGGTCCTGTAGATGTCTAGGACTCCACCTCCCATAATCCTAGGCCTTGAATTGTAGGGATAATGGCAGCTGTAGCCAACTGGAGGATTGAAGATTTGGCAGAACAGCACTGAAATCTCCCGGTTTCTCTTTCCAACAATTCTGTCTTTGAGCTGAAGTTTCTCTCTCATTTATCGAGTCTTGCTGTGTGGTCTCTCCCAGCCGTGAAAAGGCAGGTGGGTGGCCACATCTGGTGCTGTGGGTGGGTGTGTTTGTACTTAAGCAAGTCAATACTGACAAAGTAGATGAAAGTAATCAGTCCCTGACAAGGTTGGGGCAGAGTGGAATTGTCTTTTCTTCTCCTGGGACAACTGATCAGAGTTCGTGTGTGTGTGTGTGTGTGTGTGTGTGTGTGTGTGTGTGTGTGTGTGTGTGTGTGTGTGTGTGTGTGTGTGTGTGTGTGTGTGTGTGTGTGTGTGTGTGTCACATGTCTTTTATGCCAGAGAGTGGCCGTAGCTGAGTGATAGAATCCCTGCTATGAATTCAGACCATCCCAGATTGAGTTCCCAGTCTGGGTTTTGCTTGAGACCCTGGGTGGTTGTTGTCAGCCAGTATTAACAGGATCTGGCGCGACAGGCCTTACACCTAATCTTCAAAGATCCCAAGGTTGCTGCCCCTTCACCATCTTTGCCTGGGAAGATCCAACAGTTAACATCTGTCAGAGACCTGGTGAGGCATCTCCAATTCAAGTCTTAGCGTGGTTTAGTTAAGTTTTGCCCTAGGCCTCGGGAGATCTGCATTTCTGTGCGCCCTGAGCAGTGAAACAGAGTGCTCAATCTCGGATGCTGTCCTGCCTTACAGGGTGGTTGTGAGGATGAAGGACAAAGTATGAGGCTCACCTGTGCCGCTTTGAATGGAGAGAAGGTGGAGTTAAAAATCTTTCTGATAAACAAAATAATGTTGTTAGAGACGAGGCAGCTTTCTGTGATTTTAAAGTGAGAGGTTTGGCAAAAGGAATTGATGTGGCAGATTTGGTGCCACTCAGAAGCCTCTGGGTAGATAGTGGAACTTAGCAGAAAACATCTGTGGATTGCACGGAGATACCAGGGCCTCGCCTGGTTTATAGGATGCACTTTTTTGTCTACTTCTAGTTAGCTGGGGTTCTGAAATATAGTTTCTTTGAAATATATCTTGTCAACAGCTGTGTTGAGGACAAGAAATGTTTCTAAATTAAAGATCTAGATGGATCTCCCTCAAAATGTATTGTCTGGTAGAGGCATTTTCTGGCCATCAATGTCAGATAGATAGATAGATAGATAGATAGATAGATAGATAGATAGATAGATAGATAGATAGATAGATAGATAGATAGATAGATAGAAGAAAGGAATGAATAGAGAGAAAGAGAGGAGAAAGAAATGGATGGATGGATAGATAGATAGATAGATAGATAGATAGATAGATAGATAGATAGAAGAAAGGAATGAATAGAGAGAGAGAGAAAGAAATGAATAGATAGATAGATAGATAGATAGATAGATAGATAGATAGATAGATAGATAGATAGATAGATAGATAGATAGATAGAAGAAAGGAATGAATAGAGAGAGAGAAAGAAATGAATAGATAGATAGATAGATAGATAGATAGATAGATAGATAGATAGATAGATAGATAGATAGATAGATAGATAGATAGATAGAAGAAAGGAATGAATAGATAGATAGATAGATAGATAGATAGATAGATAGATAGATAGATAGATAGATAGATAGATAGATAGATAGATAGATAGATAGATAGAGAACTTTGCAGAATAGTAAAGGATGCACTTAAGGCATTTACTGTTTATATAAAAGATGTCTGCTTCAGGTTCAAGGGAGATTAAGGTGGAGGTCTACATGTTCAGACCTGCAGGTGTTTGGGTTTACAGCTTGGAGACTGATTCTGGGCGTCCAAGACATTGGAAGTGCCCATGTTTCCACGATCCAGGAGTTAAAAGGACTGAGCTAGATGTTGGAATGGCCACCTCCAAGGTCATCTATCTGCTCCACTAGGTCCTCCCAGGCAATGGTCCCGCTGGTATCGTCTCGGAAGGAAGCCAGGAAATCATTCACTGGAAGTAGAGCCTCCATTACTGTGGCACCAATGCTTTGGAACAAACGTCTGGTGGAGTTACACCTGACTCAACAGAGGGAAATGCAGGGTGGTGCATCTAGGTAAAAAGAACGAATTGCACAGATATAGGCTGGGAGACACCTGGCTGGAAAATAGTACCTGTGAAAGGGATCTGGGAGTGTTGGTGGACTACAAATTGAACATGCACCTCAATTTAAAAAGGATGTTGACAATCTTGAACAGGTCCAGAGGAGAGCGACCAAGATGATTGAGGATCTGGAAGAAATGTCTCACGAGGAGCAGCTTAGGGAGCTGGGAATGTTTAGCCTTACAAATAGAAGACTGAGAGGGGATATGATAGCTATGTTTAAATATTTGAAAGGATGTCACATTGAAGAAGGGACTGGTTTGTTTTCCATGGCTTCAGAGACTAGGACTCGGGGCAATGGTTTCAAATTACAGGAAAAGAGATTTAAACATCAGAAATAATTTAATGACAGAGCTGTTTGGCAATGGGATATGCTGCCACAAAGGAGGGTGGTGGAGACTCCTTCTTTGGAGGTTTTTAAGCAGAGGCTGGATGGCCATCTGTCGGGAGTCCTGTGATGGGGGTTCCTGCATGGCAGGAGGTTGGACGGGATGGCCCTGGAGGTGTAACTTATTGTCAACTGTCCATGATAGTGCATTGCACCAATGAGAGAGTGTATAGATTCAAGAAATAGATACATAAAATAAATAGATTAGAAGCTGGGAGATTTACTTTTGTACATGACCCATCTCAAAACCTCCCAGGCAGATTGGCTGATCGGGACCCCAATTTCCCATGTTGACGAGGAATTCTCTGTGCAGTCTGTGTGAGTGGGCAAGAGTCTTTGCACCCATACACATTCTTACACACAGCGGTGCTCCTGCTGTCTTCTTTCGGTTGCCATCCTAGCCCATTACAATCAGAGGGCAATGAGGGTCAGGCAGTGAAATTAACTGTTGCTGAAAGCATTATTTAAGAGAGTGTTTTTTTTCTTTCTGCTCTGATGAGTTTCTGTCTTGCTTGGCTGGGGTCTAGGAGATTGCAGTGACCCAGAACAAACTTTATGGTGTGTGTGTGTGTGTGTGTGTGTGTGTGTGTGTGTGTGTGTGTGTGTGTGTGTGTGTGTGTGTGTTGGTTGTGGAGTGGGTTCTGAGGAATTGCATAGCACAAATTCCAAAATCGACTCACCTGATCCACTTTCCCCAGACAAATACGTGTGTGAATGGGCCTTATGTTGGCCTAGCCCAGTGATGGCGAACCTTTTAGAGACCGAGTGCCCAAACTGCAATTCAAAACCCACTAATTTATTTATTTTTTGCAAAGTGCCAGTACAGTAATTTAACCTGTATACACGTGGCTATGAAGGGGCGATGTCGGGTGCCCACAGAAAGGGCTCCAAGTGCCACCTTTGGCACCCGTGCCATAGGTTCGCCATCACTGGCCTAGATCCTGTTGTTTAGCCTTATAAATTGCAACTAGAGTAGGCCTATTGCATTTGTTGTGGGCATTTGTGGAACCAGCTCTTCTGTAAATTCTACAGATTTAGTGGGCCTTCTCTAGTTGTGATTTATTAGATTAAGCAACAGTTCTTTGTGGTCTTCTGTGATTGCACATGTTGGGTTAATATGTGCACGCGCAGTAACTTCTCGGTACCTTCTAGATCTAATTAAGTGAAAAACAACCTCCCCCCTATATAAGGCTAGGCCCCACCCATCTTACCTCAGTTCCTTCTTTTCCACCACTGCTTGTACTTCTCTCCTTCGATTGATCACTTCTAAAAAAAAGTGGAGCTGCTTTAATAGGTGTGTAATGTGATCTCTGTACCCCGCCCCAGTCAGCAATGTGGCTGCTGCATTTTGGACCCATTGAAGCTTCCTGAGACTTTACATCAGTAGCCCCAGTAGTCCAGCCGGGACGTCACTAGGGCATGTGTCACCGTGGCCAGAGCAGGTTTCTCGAGAAATGGGTGTAACTTACGTACCAGCCTTAATTGTGCAAATGCACTCCTGGCCACAGACGTGACCTGGGCATCCAGGCTCAAGGATGAGTCCAAGAGCATGCCCGAGTCACGTACCTCTTTTTCCAATTGGAGGGTAGCTCCATCCAGTACAGGTTGCATCCCTATCCTTTGTTCTCCCTTTCGACTGACCGGAAGCACCTCTATCTTGTCTGGGTTCAGTTTCAATTTCTTCATCCTCATCCAGTTCATTACTGCAGCTAAACACTCATGTGGCTGCTAGCCAGACTAGCTGGTGATTCTGAGACCAGTAGTCCAGTGTCACAATGTTTCATCGAATCATAGAATAATAGAGTTGGAAATGGTCTTACAGTATGAGGCCATAGAGTCCAGACCCCTGTCCAGTGCAGGAATCCAAATAAAAGCATGCCTTGACAGATTGCTGTTGATTGTTCTCTTGAGTGCTTTCAGCAGGGGTTCCATTGTCATACTGCTCTAACAGTTAAGACTTCTTTTCCCTGATCGTTGTTCAGTTGTTCAGTCGTGTCCGACTCTTCGTGACCCCATGGACCAGAGCTCACCAGGCCTTCCTGTCCTCCACTGCCTCCCGGAGTTTTGTCAAATTCATTTTGGTTGCATCGATGACACCGTCCAACCATCTCATTCTCTGTCCTCCTCTTTTCCTTTTGCCTTCGATTTTTCCCAGCATCAGGGACTTTTCCAGGGAGTCCTCTCTTCTCATGAGGTGGCCAAAGTACTGGAGCCTCAGCTTCAAAATCTGTCCTTCCAGTGAACATTCGGGGTTGATTTCTTTCAGAATGGATAGGTTTGATCTCTTTGCAGTCCAGGGGACTCTCAAGACTCTCCTCCAGCACCACAGCTCAAAAGCATCAGTTCTGCGGCGATCAGCCTTCTTTATAGTCCAGCTCTCACTTCCATACATCACTACTGGAAAAACCATAGCTTTAACCATCCTGACCTTAGTTGGCAAAGTGATGTCTCTGCTCTTTAGGATGCTATCTAGGTTTGCCATTGCTTTCCTCCCAAGAAGCAGCCGTCTTTTTATTTCGTTGCTGCAGTCGCCATCTGAAGTGATCAAGGAGCCCAAGAAAATAAACTCTGTCATTGCCTCCATTTCTTCCCCTTCTATTTGCCAGGAGGTGATGGGACCAGTGGCCATGATCTTAGTTTTTTTGATGTTGAGCTTCAGCCCATTTTTTCCACTCTCCTCTTTCACCCTCATTAAGAGGTTCTTTAATTCTTCCTCACTCTCTGCTATTAGAGTAGTATCATCTGCGTATCTGAGGTTGTTGATATTTCGTCCGGCAATCTTAATTCCGGCTTGTGATTCATCCAGACCGGCCTTTCTCATGATGTACTCTGCATATAAGTTAAATAGGCAAGGTGACAATATACAGCCTTGTCGTACTCCTTTCCCAATTCTAAACCAGTCAGTTGTTCCATATCCAGTTCTGACGGTTGCTGCTTGTCCCACATATAGATTTCTTAGGAGACAGATAAGGTGGTCAGGCACTCCCATTCCTTTAAGGACTTGCCATAGTTTGTTGTGGTCTACACAGTCGAAGGCTTTGGCATAGTCAATGAAGCAGAAGTAGATGTTTTTCTGGAACTCTCTGGCTTTCTCCATAATCCAGCGCATGTTGGCGATTTGATCTCTAGTTCCTCTGCCCCTTCGAAATCCAGCTTGTAGTTCTGGAAGTTCTCTTTCCACATACTGCTGAAGCCTGCCTTGTAGAATTTTGAGCATAACCTTGCTAGCATGTGAAATGAGTGCAATTGTGCGATAGTTGGAGCATTCTTTGGCATTTCCTTTCTTTGGGATTGGGATGTAGACCGATCTTTTCCAGTCCTCTGGCCACTGCTGGGTTTTCCAAATTTGCTGGCATATCTTATGCAGCACCTTTACAGCATCCTCTTTTAAGATTTTAAAGAGTTCAATTGGAATGCCGTCACCTCCACTGGCCTTGTTGTTTGCAATGCTTTCTAAGGCCCACTTGACTTCACTTTCCAGGATGTCTGGCTCCAAGTCAGCAATTACGCTATCTTGGTTATCAGGGACATCCAGATCTTTCCGATATAATTCTTCTGTATATTCTTGCCATCTCTTCTTGATCTCTTCTGCTTCAGTTAGGTCCCTACCATTTTTGTCCTTTATCATATCCATCTTTGCACGAAATACCCCTTTAATATCTCCAATTTTCTTGAACAGATCTCTGGTTTTTCCTTTTCTGTTGTTTTCCTCTATTTCTTTGCACTGTTCATTCAAGAAGGCCGCCCTGTCTCTCCTTGCTATTCTTTGGAAGTCTGCATTCAATTTTCTGTATCTTTCCCTTTCTCCCTTGCATTTTGCATCCCTTCTCTCCTCCGCTATTTGTAGGGCCTCGTTGGACAACCACTTTGCTTTCTTGCATTTTCTTTTCTTTGGAATATTTTTCATTGCAGCCTCCTGTACAATGTTACAAGCCTCCATCCATAATTCTTCAGGTGTTCTGTCCACCAAATCTAGTTCCTTGAATCTATTCTTCACTTCCACTGTGTATTCATATGGGATTTGACTTAGGTTATACCTAACTGGCCCAGTGATCTTCCCTACTTTCTTCAGTTTAAGTTTGAATTTTGAAATAAGAAGCTGATGATCTGAGCCACAGTCAGCACCAGGTCTTGTTTTTGCTGACTGTATAGAGCTCCTCCATCTTTGGCTGCAGAGAACATAGTCAATCTGATTCCGGTATTGTCCATCTGGTGATGTCCATGTGTAGAGTCGCCTTTTGTGTTGTTGGAAAAGAGTGTTTGCAATGACCAGCTTGTTTTCTTGACAAAACTCAATTAGCCTTTGCCCTGCTTCATTTGGAACTCCAAGGCCAAACTTGCCAGTTATTCCTTTTATCACTTGACTCCCTACTTTAGCATTCCAATCCCCTATGATGAGAAGAACATCTTTCTTTGGTGTCAGTTCTAGAAGTTCTTGTAAGTCTTCGTAAAATTGGTCAATCTCAGACTCTTTAGCACCGGTAGTTGGTGCATAAACTTGGATTACTGTGATGTTCAAAGGGCTGCCTTGGAATCGTACCGAGATCATTCTATCATTTTTTAGGTTGTATCCCAGCACTGCTTTTCTCACTCTATTGTTGACTATGAAGGCTACTCCATTTCTTCTTTGGGATTCTTGCCCACAGTAGTAGATGTGATAGTCATCTGAACTGAATTCACCCATTCCTGTCCATTTAAGTTCACTGATACCCAGGATGTCAATGTTTATTCTCTCCATCTCACGTTTGACCACATCCAGCTTACCCTGGTTCATAGATCTCACATTCCAGGTTGCTATGCAGTATATTTCTTTGCAGCATTGGACTTTCCTTTCTCTTCCAGGCACGTCTGCAGCTGAGCGTCCTTTCGGCTTTGGCCCAGCCACTTCATTAGCTCTGGAGCTACTTGTACTTGTCCTCCGCTCTTCCTCAGTAGCATGTTGGACACCTTCCGACCTGAGGGGCTGGTGTGACTAAATAGACCAATTTAGTCACACCTAGTGTGACTAAATAGACCAATTCGGGAATGGCAGTCTCTACCGCACTGGGGGCAGATGTATTCTGTTTCTTGCCGGGTCCTCGAGTTTCGTTCTTTCCGTGCCTGCCTCTTTTCCTCTGCCGGTTGGACAAACGCCTCTTCAAATTTATGTAGACCATGCTATATCTCTTGCCTCCAGACAGTGCGATCGGAGGTCAGGGTTTCCCAACTGTTGAGGTCCATTCCCAAGGCCTTCAGGTCCCTCTTACAGATATCCTTACACTGCAGCTCTGGTCTCCCTCTGGGGCGCTTTCCCTGCACGAGTTCTCCGTATAGAAGATCTTTTGGAGGCTAGGCTTCTGTTAATGCAGCCCAAAATAGCATTTGCCTTTTTTGAAGCCACACCACGCTCCTTTTTTACAAGGCAAAACACACCCAGCTCTTTCAGCTATTCTTTCATAGGGCTTGGCTTCCAGCCCCCGTTGATCATGCGTGACAATTATGCTGGGGTTGGTCAACGGTTCAAGAAGAAGGGCTCAGCCCAGGACTCGCTGGCCTGACACCATTCAGAAGGGACTTGGACCGCGATCATACCTGTGTTTTCTGCGTAGTTTCCCGGCGGCAAACTACGCAGTAAAAGATCGCGTGCTAACCAGGAAGAGAAGCAAATTCTACTCCCAGCCGACCACGCCCCTCAAACAGCAGTTTCAGCTAATTTTCCTAAACCACCGCCAGAGGCTGGATTTAGAAACTTCGCTTGAAAATGCTTACTTGTTTGCTTCTGTTGCAACGACAAGACACTGAAAATACGCAGTAAATTCAGCATCTCCCCTTTCTACCCGGCTTAAAAGACGGAGCCTTGGAAACCGGAGCCAGTAAGTAGGACAAAACGTGTAGTACACAGGTTAGGACAGAACCAGAATAGGAAGGTACGACGCAGAGGAGAGGACACCAGCTCCTCATTAAAAACCAGGTGACCCCTCCTGAAAAATATATATGCAGGAAATTTAAATACGAAGGAAACCCAGGTACGACTGCGGTCCTGGATGCAACTAGAAGGAGTTGGAAGAGATAGAAAGGCATAGGGCGCACTGTAAGAGTCGGGCACAACTGAATGGATAAAAGAAAAAAGAGATTATTCCTGCTGCCCTCCTGTATTTGTTGGCATTCTTCTCAAAGTGTGGCATCCGGAACTGGCCACAGTACTCTAGATGAGGCCTCACTAGTGCCGAATAGAAAAGGACTGGTATCTCATGAGATTTGGAAACTATGCTTATGTTAATGTAGTACAGTATAGTATTGGCCTTTTTTTGCAGCTGCATTGCACTGTCGGCTGATATTCCACAAGTGATCTATAACAATTCCGAGGTCCTTCTCACTCATAGTATTACTGAGCCAGGTAACTTTTGCAAGCGATGCTCTTCTTGCAGCCTTACAAAGCTGCGTCCTGTTGAGAAGCCAAGCCAAATCTGGGCTAGATGGTCCAGGAGGGTGACTTAGGGCCTTTTTACACGACCCCTAAGATCCGCTGGCCACTTAAATTCGGACCAGAGATCTTAGGGGTTCGTCGCTCTTCCTGCGTCCTCACCCCCTCCGCACTTCCTGGCTGCTGGCTGCGTGAGGGGAGGGAGAAAAAGAGAAAGAAAAGCATGCCGCTCACCTCCGTTCTGCCTCTCCTCTCTGTAAAAGTAGTTCTTAAAGGGGCGGGAGCCAAAAAACAACAAACAGAAGGAGAGCCCCGCACTCACTATCGTTACACCAGATCAAATAATTTTCACCTCCAAAGAGCAGGTACTTGAAACGTGCGCTGGGACGCGCTAAAGTGGGCGTGGTCGCACTTAATTTCCTGTTAACTCCGGAGCTGGTGGGGAAACATTTTTAATCTCCGGAGCTGGGAGCCATTTGCCCCGGAGTTTAGGGGTCGTGTATAAACGCCCTTAGAATGACGCAGATTTGCTCCACCCCATGTGACATCATTTTGAGGTTGATGTGCCTGCCGGTTGATATTTAAACTCCAAACATGTGTTTCTCTCATTGTTGTTTAAATGCCCTAGGAAGAGCTGCACTTATTGGTGCTTCGAAAAGATGCAGGCTTTTCAGTTTAATGGATAAGCTTTATTACCTCTCTAAAGTAGCTGAACTGATGATTTTGATCAGATGGGGCTGTATCTCCAGGGCAATTTCAGTAAAAGAAAGAGAGAATTAAAAAAAATACAAGTGGTCCATCGTGAACTAGGGCAGGGGTTTAGGGATATTGAAAGCTGTAGCATTCATTTCCCAGAAGATTTGCACCTTGTGTTAATAACTGCCTAAACATTCTCGTGACAGAATCTAAAAACGTTATGTCTGGAATCCAGCAGAAACATTGATTTGGGTTCAATCCCCCAGCATAATTTCAGCTATGGCTCTCCGCAAGTTCTGTGGGCATTTGCTGTAGTGGACCAAGTCTCATGGGTGTTGTTTGACAGCAAATCCTTATACCAGCTTAACTTCAGGCTGAGATTTATATACTACCCTAAGCACATCCGATCTTGCCTGATTTCGGAAGCCAAGCAGGGTCGGCCCTGGTTAGTACTTGGATGGGAGACCACCAGGGAATGAATACCAGGTGCTGTAGGCGCCTGGAGTAGGAACTGGCAAACCACACCAGTCTTCCTGCCAAGAAAACTCCGTGGACATGGGGTCATGAAGAATCGGCCACGATTGTAATGACACCACACAAATATATAAATATAAGATTTCAAAACAAATTTGAAACAGAGTAGCTAAGTATTTTTTAAAAAGAAGAAATCCTAGATATTCAAGAAGCAAGTGAGATTTAAAAGAAGAAGAAGAAGAAGCAGTCCAAGTGACAAATATTTCCACAAAGTTGCAGGGGTGGCAGTTGAGGTCTCATTTTTTTATCATTTGTGAGCTTAATGGCTATTAAGAGGTGTTTTTGGAAGCCCTGGGATCTCATTTCTTCAGGAATTCTTCTTTCCTTTGTTTTGAGCCCCTTTAAAATCAGGTAATGTAGACTAAAATATTTTTTCAGTCAATAAATGTAAACATAATATGATTGGAGGGTTTGAGACCATATTTGGTGAAGGAAGTTTTCATTTGGTGGATAGCGGTCTTGATATGCCATCAGGGAGCTTCTGACTTATGGTGACCTTGTAAATTAACATAAGAACATAATACTGGCCATGCTGGATCAGGCCAAAGGCCCATCTAGTCCAGCTTCTTGCATCTCACTGTGGCCCCAAAAAATGTGTCTGGGAGCGCACGAGACTAGATATCTGTCTTTTCATACCACTCCCCTGCATCTGGTCCTTGAAGTACCCCAGTTTTAATCCTGGAGATAACACACCTCCATCATGGTTTGTAACCTGTGATGTTCTCCTCCAGGAATCTGTCCAATCTCCTTTTGAAGGCATCCAGGCCAGATGCCATCCCCACCTCCTGTGGCAGGGAGTTCCACAGACTAACAACACGCTGGGTAAATTTTTTTTCTTTTGTCTGCTCTTACTCTCTCATCCCTCAATTATGAGTGCATGTCCCCTAGTTCTGGTATTTTGTGAGAGGGAGAAGAGTGTCCCTCTATGCACTTTGCACAGCCAGGGGATAAGAGGGCAGGTCCTCATATGGACTGAGAACTGGTTGAGATCCAGGAAACAAAGACTAGGTATCAATGGGAAATTTTCACAATGGAGAGAGGTGAAAAGCGGTGTGCCCCAGGGATCTGTCCTGGGACCGGTGCTTTTCAGTCTGTTCATAAATGAAATTCATGACCTGCAGAAGATCCTGCCATTATGAGTCCTGTTCAGGTCTAGCAAACTGGTGGTCGTGGCTTCCTTCGTTGGTCAGTCTCCTGCTGCTTTGAATATATTATCAAATACTGTAAACTAAAAATGCAAGGCCTTCGGAGTGATGGAGCGCTGCTCGAGAGTCAGTATGTTGATTTCCCCAAAGGCAGTGAATTCTGACGGGTTGATGCCTTGTCACCATTTGGGAAGCCCCTCCCGTGTCTTCCTACCCAATGCGTCTCAGAAGAACCCGTCATCTTCATTCAACATGGTCCGATCCATGGGCATGCTGAGGGGGTTGTAGTTCTGCCCAGCTGGGAATGGACAGGAAGTTATGGAAGGCTGTTGGTAGGGCGAGCAGTTTGTCTCAGGGGATGGAGTTAGGAACACACACACACACACACACACATCTTGGTCACCATAGGGTGCTGCGCAGTGCAGCTGTCTTTTACAAAAGAAGGTTAATGTTGGGGTGAAAGACAGGGTGGGTGACAGGTGGCGAGATGGTTGTGCATGGTCAGATCATTGAAGAAGGACGGAGGGAATGCCAGTTGAGAGGTGATGGGAAAAACATAAGCTGTGACTACAGAATAGGGAAAAATCAGATGGATCTGCTGTGAAGTTACACCTAGGAAGTCCGGTTTTCCTGCGTTAATTCACTTCAGCCAACCACACAGGAGTCTGCAGAGGGAGGACAGGAAAGTGGCACCCAGCTTTGTTTACAGCTCGGTAACTGCCTGGTGCCTAGGTCAGCTTCTTTCTTTCTTTCTTTCCTTCTTTCTTTCGTTCTCTCTGGGCATTTATACACGACCCCTAAACTCCGGGGCAAATGGCTCCCAGCTCCGGAGATTAAAAATGTTTCCCCACCAGCTCCGGAGTTAACAGGAAATTAAGTGCGACCACGCCCACTTTAGCGCATCCCAGCGCAGCTTTCAGGAACCTGCTTTTTGGATGTGACAAATATTTGATCCGGTGTAAGGATAGTGAGTGCGGGGCTCTCCTGGCTTCTGTTTGTTCTTTTTTTGCCCCCCGCCCCTTTAAGAGATCTGAATGCAGTGCCAGGACGGCAGAACGGAGGTGAGCGGCATTCTTTTCTTCCTTTTTTTCTCCCTCCCTCATGCAGCCAGTAACCAGGAAGTGCGGAGGGGGGTGGGGACAGAGGAAGAGCGACGAACCCCTAAGATCTCTGTCCGAATTTAAGTGGCCAGCGGATCTTAGGGGTCGTGTAAAAAGGCCCTCTCTCTCTCTCGTTTCTGAAACAAGCTGCCTCTGAGCATGTGCAGAGTCACTTTCCTTCTAGTATCATTTACCATCACCAAGTCTTCTAGACATCCGATCTGAAAACCTCTGAATTAAAAAGCACCATTCCCAGGCCATTGTGAGCTTTGGTATCTTTTTCTGTGGCATACAGGGGTTGCCCACCCCCCATGTTTGCTGACCTTTTTTCCCCATTACACCCTATCCTTACACCTTAAAATGACAATTTGGTCTCTCCACTCATTCCCCCCTCCCCCCCCCAATTTCTGCTCTGGAGGTCTCCAGCACACATAACATTAAAAGGGATTTTAATTACCTTTCAGGGAGAAAACAACAATTAGAGGAAAAAACACCGCTTGTGGGTTCCCCACCTTTGGCCAGCTTAGGGCCTTTTCACACGACCCCTAAGTTCCGCTGGCCACTTAAATTCGGACCAGAGATCTTAGGGGTTTGTCGCTGTTCCTGCGTTCCCACCCCCTCCGCACTCCTGGCTGCTGGCTGCGTGAGGGGAGGGAGAAAAAAGGAAGAAAAGAATGCCGCTCACCTCCGTTCTGCCGTCCTGGCACTGCATTCAGATCTCTTAAAGGGGCGGGGGACAAAAAAAGAACAAACAGAAGCAAGGAGAGCCGGGCAGTCACTACGTTATATCCGCATCAGGAATTTTCACCTCCAGAGAGCAGGTACCTGAAAAGTGCACTGGGACGCGCTTAGGTGGGCGTGGTCGCACTTAATTATCTGTAAACTCCGGAGCTGGTGGGGAAACAATTTTAAGCTCCGGAGCTGGGTGCCATTTGCGGTGGAGTTTAGGGGTCGTGTACAAAGGGCCTTAATCGCACTTCAGTTTTGAACGCTGAACAGAGGAGGGGAGAAAGAGGCTGATTCTTCACCTCCTCCCCACATGGGGGGGCAGATCCTGTGCCTATATTTTACAAGCTGACAGGATGCCCACATATGCGCCCTTTCACCTGCGGAACTGATGTCCTGTGAGCAAAGATGGGAACAAAATGAGCCAAGTTTAGCCTTGGGGAAAGAAGACTGAGGGGAGACAGCATAGCACACTTCAAATACTTGAAAGGTAGCATAGCACACTTCAAATACTTGAACAGTATCCATAGCCTTAAGGTGAACAGTGGCCTATGGTGCTGAAACCTATAAGAAAAAAAAAAGATGCAGGACTCCTTCAGTTCTTCACTAGTCACAAGGAGGGTCAGGATCTGTTCTCCATTTGTTTATTTTATTTTATTTATAGTATTTTTTACCCCATCTTTCTCCTTGGAAAAGGACCCAAGGCGGCTTACAGTAATGAGGGACAATATACCATCCAGCCCAATTAAGACATATTCAAGTTTGAGAGCAGGGAATTGAGAGACATCTTACAGCATTAAAAGACAACAATAAAGCTACAAGAAAATGCGAGCAGTTAAAGAGAGAGAGTAAAAATTCCATGGAATCATGCATGGTAGACCATCCAAAAAGGAGATATAAACGCAAAGTGATCTATGTAATCATGTAGGGTTGAGCTGTGGTGCTGGAGGAGAGTCTTGAGAGTCCCCTGGACTGCAAGGAGATCAAACCTATCCATCCTGAAAGAAATCAACCCCGAATGTTCACTGGAAGGACAGCTTTTGAAGCTGAGGCTCCAGTACTTTGGCCACCTCATGAGGAGAGAGGACTCCTTGGAAAAGCCCCTGATGTTGGGAAAGATTGAAGGCCAAAGGAAAAGAGGAGGGCAGAGAATGAGATGGTTGGACGGTGTCATCGATGCAACCAATATGGATTTGACCAAACTCCGGGAGGCAGTGGAAGATAGGAAGGCCTGGCGAGCTCTGGTCCATGGGGTCACGAAGAGTCGGACACGACTGAATGACTGAACAACAACAACAGGGTTGATTCATATAAAAGACACATAATAGGTAGACCGTCATTCAGGGAAAGCTTGCCTGAAGAAAAAGGTCTTTGCCTGTTTCCGGAAGGACATCAGAGATGGGGCAGTCCTGGCCTCTAGTGGGAGGGAGTTCCAGAGTCTGGGAGCAGCAACAGAGAAAGCCCTTTCATGTGTTCCCATGAGATGTACTTGTGAGGGTGGCGGGATGGAGAGAAAGCAGATTGCAGGTCATGTCACAATGGGCTCAAGCTACAGGAAGCCTGGTTTAGGCTGAATATTGGGGAAAAGTTCTTAACTGTTAGAGCAGCGCAACAACCGAACCCAGAGAGATCAGGAGGGGGGGTGAATGCTCCCTGCCATCCAAAAAAAGGCAATGCTCTACATGCAATGGCAGAGGCCTTTAAGATCAGACTACCATCTGTCAGATCTCCTTCAGCTTGGATTCCTCCCTCAAGCAGGGGGTTGGCCTGAATGGCCTGACAGCCCCCTCCCAACCCGATCCTTCTATGATTCCACCCACAATCTCTGTGTCACGCGCTCGCTTCTATAGGGGGAAGATGCCATATACAGGCTGGAAGTTGAGTCATGGTTACTAGACTTCTTTTTCTTGAGAGACAGAAACGTTTCGCTGCTTATCCAAACAGCTTCATCAGTCTGAATACAGCTAGTGCGAGTCCTCCATCTTCTATTCAGTTTTGACCTCTTGTCACCCTGGTCTGAATTAGGCTCATAAGATGAAGAATGGTCTGAATAGACTCCTTAGGTAGACAACAGTATCCATAGCCTTAAGGTGAACAGTGGCCTATGGTAGTATGGGTCGTTAGCGATGGCCTTGGTGGTGAAGGCTTTTTGGTTTGTCTGGGTATTGTTGGAAGCACACCCTGATAAGTAGCAGATAGACTATGCCTGAGGCCCCCACCTCTATTGAGAGAGGGGGTTTCAATGCCATATACAGTGTACTGTGGGGCATGGCTGTATCTACAATGGGACTAGAGATGCTTGAGATTCATCACCCCTAATGCTAGAGAACCCCCAGAAGTCACTTGAGTCCACATTTTCTTTTTTAAAATACAGTGGACCCTCGTATAACAAACGGTTTGTATAACATAAAATCTGTACAACATAAAAAATTCCGGAGATGGGGGAAATTTGCTTAACAGAATCTCCTGTGGGGCGAATCTGTACAACATAAAAATGGTCGTGAATAGGGATTACTCTGTTTTCAATGCATTCCTGTGGGAAATTTGTAGAAAGGAAAATTTGCTTAACAGAATTTCATTTGGAACGAATTAATTCCTTTATACAAGGTACCACTGTAGTGGTAAATCTGTATGGAACAACCATTGAAGAAGGCAACAGTGGTTACCCGGGCTTTGCTGCTGGTTGTGAAGGGGCCACCGTAAGCGTGGCCTTCAAAATGGTAGATCCGCCACTGGTTTGGGCTGCTGGTCGCTGCGGAGTTGGAATAATCTTCGGTGGGACGAAGCCTTCCCGCTGGCACGCGGCTCCACTCTGAGCCTTTACCTCTTTGCTTAGGTCAGCAGTGCATGACGAGATGTTGGGAAGTGCTCTCTATACATAGAGGTGGACTGGCAAAAGGCCCAACATTACAGCATCTTGCAGGGTAGGTAGCCTAGAGAGAGGCCGAATCCATCTCAGTGCACTTTGTTCTGCTGCAGCGCACGCACGCACGCACGCACACACACACACACACACACACACACACACTCCACCACCACCACCACCACCAGTGGAGGCTGGGATAGTCCCCTCCCCTCCCCTCCCCCCTTTCCCCCAAAGTTGGAGATGGAGTTACAATTCTCTAGCATGAACCGCAGCTATGCTTTTTCAAGTTCCTCTCCAGTGAAAGAGGTCCGTTTATTTATTATTCTGTGCCCTTTGAAGATATTTTTGCCCAAGTTCAATTGTCTGGAAGGATAGCTCAGCGGTTTAAGGATTCGGCTTTTTGGGGGGGGGTAGAGTTTTGTTTATTGATTGGTTTGATTTGATTTCTATACTGCCCATCTGGCAGAAGGCCACTCTTTTGGGAGGTTGTCCGTTCGAATCCCCAACTGGGCCTCCTGGAAGTCGAGCCAACCTGGGAGGCCTTGGGCAAGCTGCAAAGTCCTGGGGCACCCCCGGAAGAAGGGAACGATGGGAAACCACTTCTGATAATGCTGGACAGGAGTAAAGTGGATACAGGGACACTCTTCTCCCTCTCACAAAATACCAAAACCAGGTGATATCCATTCAAACTGAGGGTAGGGAGAGTGAGAACTAACAAAAGAAAATATATATATATATTTTTACCCAGCGTGTTGTTAGTCTGTGGAACTCCCTGCCACAGGATGTGGTGATGGCATCTGGCCTGGATGCCTTCAAAAGGGGATTGGACAGATTCCTGGAGGAAAAATCCATCACAGGTTACAAACCATGATGGAGATGTGTCATCTCCAGGCTTAAAACCGGGGTACTTCAAGGACCAGATGCAGGGGAGTGGTATCAGGAGACAGATATCTAGTCTCGTGCGCTCCCAGACGCATTTGGTGGGGGCCACTGTGAGATACAGGAAGCTGGACTAGATGGGTGTTTGGCCTGATCCAGCAGGGCTCTTTTTATGTTCGTAATTATGTTATGTTCTTATGAGTATTATTTGCCTGGAAAATTCTGAGAAGCGCCACCAGAATTCATTATCTGCCATCTTAGCCGTATCTTTGTATATCCGTCTTGCTGAGCAAGCGGAAAAATGGCAAACTGTAAGCATGGCTAGGGAAGCGGCCGCCCCAACTGGATCCAGCCCGAACCCACTGCTGATGGATGGCTGTTCATTTCTGACAGGCGCCCCCCAAAACAAACCTGCTTTGGTTTGTTAGGAAATGAAATTGATCCTTCTGATTGACTGGAGGCTGGGCTCTGCCGGCGGCTAATAAAGCACAGGGCAAAAAGAGAATCTTAAAAATGCATTGTTTTAAAACTCCTGGGATTTGGAGGCAGGCTTGAGGTTTCAGGAGGGGTAGAAGCGAAGGTGTAGGTGCGTCGTGTGTGCGTTGCGGTTGTCGTACTTTTGGCGTCTCCGAGGAGGATGGGGGAATCAGGAGGCCAGGGTATGTGGTGGGTGCTTTTCATAACGGGCGTTAAGGGGGACCTTTGCAGGTGGGGGAGGCATTGCTTTCTGCTGAACGTACCCCAAATCCCCCACCCGCAGGATAGGTTATGAAGCAGAGGGAGGCTATAGGGAGCCCCATTAATGTTGCTAAGGAAGGCTGGAGCTGTTATCCCAGCTGGATGCATTAGCGCTGAGCACCAGAGCAGGCTGGGTGGGGTGGGGAGCGTTTTTTAGTCATCCCCCCCCCCGCTGCCTGAGATAGTAATTGTAACCATTTGGCCCAGCTAATGGCTGTTGTGATTAAGTTCTATTATGGAGGCCTTTACATAGGAGCTGGTGGGAGGCAGGACTTATTATTATTATTATTTTTAAAAGAGGGGAGGGGAGAAGCAGCAGGGAAAACAGGGCAGAATTGACAGCCTTTCAGCCGGAGTGATAGGCCCTGCTGGTCCTCGGTCGTACCTGTCCCACCTCCCACCACGAAAGGTTCTTAATGGCAAGCAACCCACATAGAAATCCCCCCCCCATGAGGGGCATGCGGAAGATGGGGTGGAGCGCGTGGAGAAGGTGCGCAATCCCGCCCTCTCTGCAGTTCTTCTCCTTCTCCTGTTAAGAGGCTGGGATTTTGGCAGGTGGCAGGCGCTGCCAGCCGGCTGTGGCCTTGGGACGGTTTATGCCAGCAAAGCTTCGGTGGCGTCGCGGGCCTGCCGTCCGCCAAGAGACTGGTGTGGTTGGCGGGCTGGAATCAGCTCCTGAGGTCCCGTTGCAAATTGAGATGGGGGAGAAATGTGTTTCATCTGGATTTGCATATCAATAGATTTCATTCCTACTTTAAAACAACAAAAAGTCAACACCCTAGCACCATGCATGTCCAAACTTCGGCCCTCCAGATGTTTTGGACCACAACTCCCACAGTCTTTTGCCATCTGCAATCTAAGCTTGGAATTCTGGGAGTTGTGGTCCAAAACATCAGGAGGGCTGGAGTTTGGGCATGCCTGCGAGATCCCTAAAATTTGGACTTTCTTGGGGTTTTGTCATAAAACTCTCTGGTCACAGAGGTATGTACTATAGAGCCCACCTCACCCTCCCAGTTTGGGGTCCAAGCCTCTCCCTTGTTCTGCCCACAGCTGGCCAGGGGCTTAAAGATGCACAAAAGGCATGCATGAACCTGCACGTGAAATGCATGCTCTATTGCATGTCCAAACTTCAGCCCTCCGGATGTTTCGGACCACAACTCCATCAGTCCTTTGCCATTGGAAATATAGGCTTGGAATTCTGGGAGATGTGGTCCAAAGCATCAGGAGGGCCGAAGTTTGGACACGCCTAAGAGAAGGAGTTGAGAAGAAAAGGCGTGCCATGTTCATACGACAATGCGTATATTAGAAAATGTGCCCGGAAGTACCTGCAGAATTTCAAAGGGATTTTAACATTTTTGCAGGGTGGGATGAATATCGTAAGATTAGGAAAGTGCGAAATGGAGGAGCTGAGTTTGACAGCTCTGGCTGGCTCGAATTGCAAAAGGCACCCAGACAGTGGTTCCTCCTGCTTTCCAGCTGAACTTTTAGTACAGAAATTGAAATGGGTATACTGTTGATGTATGCAACAATTTGGTGGAATATCATAGGGCAGTGAAGATCTCCCCTCCCCAGACACATGTACCCTGGCCACCTAGTGACCATTGGCTCCGGGTTCCATGACAGGTGTTGAACCGGCAACCCGAGGGAGGTCAAGGGGATGGTTTAGTCTGTGCGCCATTGTTCAATTCCAGAAGTGACCTCATCCAAGTTCCTTAAGAAAGAACTGGAGGCGGTAGATGGTTAAGTAGCTGTTTGCAATCCCTATAAAACTGGCAGTTTATTTTAAAAAAACTACTGGCATTTCCTATCAGAAGTCCCCATTCCATCCCTTCTTCTTACCTGTCCATGCTTCACCTGCAAAATATTTCAACTGCACTTTGGTCCCAAGCCAAGACTGGTTGTGATGGAGAGAAGGTACCTTCTCTTCTTCTCATCACTGATGGTCCATATGGTAGTGCAAGAGCGAGGAATATTCTGGGCAGCCGCTCCATCCTCCCCGTTTTAAAAATCTCCTATCTTATAGGATAGCCCTAGGGGTGCTGGAGCCCCACTATATATATATATATATAAACTTTGTAAAAGTAGCTGTCACTTTTTAGTGGTTGATTGAAAAGGGAGCTCAATGTAAGTAATATATCTTTTTAAAAAAACACGTTGAACCCTTGTTTCAATTAACAGCTTTAAAAAGTGGCAGCACCTTTTATAGGAACCACTGCGTTAAATTTATGTACATAAGAACAATAAAGAAGAGCCCCTCTGGATCAGGCCAAGGGCCCTTCTAGTCCAGTTTCCTGTATCTCACAGTGGCCCCACCAAATGCCTCTGGGAGCGCACGAGACTAGATCTCTGTCTCCTGATGCCACTCCCCTGCATCTGGCCTTTGAAGTACCCTGTTTTTTTAAGCTTGAAGATGATACATCTCCATCATGGTTTGTCACCTGTGATGCACTTCTCCTCCAGGAATCTGTCCAATCCCCCTTTTGAAGGCATCCAAGCTAGATGCCATCACCATATCTTGTGGCAGGGAGTTCCACAGACTAACAACACGTTGGGTAAAAAAATATTTCCTTTTGTCTGTTCTCACTCTCCCAACCCTCAGTTTGAGTGGATGTCCCCTAGTTTTGGTATTTTGTGAGAGGGAGAAGAGCGTCCTTCTATCCACTTTACTCATCCCCTGCATAATTTTGTACTTCTTACTCATGCCCTGCAAAATGTTGTACTTCTTCAAGGGCTGTGTCCTGGTAGAACGTTGGCGATCAGTAGCCTGAAGTGGTTTCTGTCTAAATCTATTCTTAACAGAGCAGCTGTGCTCACTGCGGACCACTAGCTTAAGTTCTTAAGCCACAATATTCTTCTACACTCCGGGCCACACTTCACATACTTTCCTTGAAGGATAACTTCCAGCAGATGGCATTTCTTATGGCATATTTCTCATTGCCCACTTCACTTAAGCTAACTTCCCCAGGCAAATCTTTAGCGAATTTTGTATGTCTCAACCATATCCCCCCTCTGGCGCCTTTTTTCCAGACTAAAGAGCCCCAAAGGCTGTAGCCTTTCCTCATAAGGGAGGTGCCCCATGACATGCAACTTAGTATACTCTACATGATCCGCAGCTCAACTTCGTTGTTCCCACACCCTCAGGGTTTCAGCCTTCAGGCTGGTGTCCCTCCTGGAAAATGGCCCTCGCCCACCCTGAGCTCCCCTGTTCCTATTGCAAAGGAATATGTTTTCCAGGGAGCAGGCGCTAGGATGCTAGGATCAGCAGGGAGTGGAAGATAATCTATCACACCTTAGGTCTGCTTTTTCCTCTCTACATTTGCTTGGAGTCCTCAAAGACGCACGGATAAAAATCAATGGTTGTTTTTTTAAAAAAATAAAATCAGATCCATTTTAATCAAAATTTAATTCATTTTTTTAAAAAAAAATCCATTTTTTTGATTTACTACGTCGTTAAAAACTAATTTATTCCTTACAATTTAAATCAATTTAAATCCAATCCGCCCTGCCTCAGACGAGCTGGAATGGCGGAATATTGGGACGTTATTACCGGCAGTAATAACATTGTCCCGTGCTTTCCCTATCGTAATACAAAATGTGTTTGGGCAGCTTAAATGACCGGCTCCTGGTGGAGATGAAAATGGCTCAGACTGGCTGGTTGACTTTGATATTAAGTGAGCCGACACAGCTGCCTGCCTTTTTGGACTCCATCTGGGGCACAATTAGGGTGACAAATGCCTGCGTTTTGAAGTTTTGCCATCAGGCCAGTGCCTCCCGGCTGTAGAGGAGAACAACTTCGTATCCAAACACAATGACCCTGGATTTCCCAGTCTGCCTTCTGGAACTACGGATGAAACTCAGATCTCCTTCCCGTTGAGAGAGCATTTTACTGGAATATGCAAAGAGCACAGGGATTCACCCCAGAAGGGCGAGGAAAGCTTGTGTTGGGTGAATAGACACCTTCCCTTTGTGCCTGGATCAGGATTTCCCCAGGGACCTTATGTGGCCGTCCGGCAGCGTTCGCCCTCCTTCCCGATCTCGCTTTTTTGGCATGCTGGTGATTCACGATGCCCTCAGCCTGCCCGTATATTGGCAAGATGGTGGATAATGAATTGTTTACGACCAGCAGTTCTGTTTTTCAATGAGCTGAAACGTGTCGGATAATAACTTGTTTATAAGCCGTAAATCTCGGCTACCATAAACCCAAAAGCGCATCACTTAATGGTGAATTGCAAGCTTGGGGAGGGGGGTGTCCCTTTTGGGCATCCGGTCTCATCTCATTGGATAGCTGATCGATGGGAAGCGGGGGACTCTTCCCTCATTGGGCAGCCTGCGGGTGATAAAGCCGTGCGCTCGGGTCCCGTTGGACGAGGACAGTAGAGACGAGCCGCAAGGGCCATGCCCATTGGTTCTTCGATCGATGATGAGTTGTGAAGCAGCATCCCGTCGGGTAATGAATTACTCCGGGACAGATTTGCTCAAGAGAAGTAAATCTGTTTGGTACATTGTTGCCGAGTTGTGATTATATTGTAGCCACGCTCTGTAAATCACCAAGAAGGGCCTTGATATACGACTCCCGGAGCCGTCTGCCGCTGGAAGCGGCTCCAGAACAGCGTCTCTGCATCAGCACCAGCAGGCCGGTGGTCTCAGAGGGCATTGGATGGGTTATAATGAGCTGGGGGCCCACGGCCCCCCTCCTGACTGCTGCCTTTTGCAGTGTCTGCAGTGGTGCAGGTCCACTGGGTTAGTTGCCCCCTGGCCACATGCCACGGTACGGCCAAGCCGTTTTGTGACTCTGCTGAAGAACCATCATCATTGCCGTCGTCATCGAACTGGAGAGCTAAATGAAACCCTATGAGTCACCAAGTCCGTCCCCTCTCAAGGAAGGCCCGGTGGGGACTTGAACTCCCAACGTCCAGGTCCACAGGCTAAACCCTAAACCACTGAGCAGTAACTCTTAGAATAGTAAGCAGAGGGTGCCTGTGCTCGGCTGCTTAAAAATAAAATCCAAGGCAAGCTGGAACGCGACTGGACCAAATAAGAACCCTAGAGTTGGAAGAGACCTCAAGGGCCATCCAGTCCAACCCCCTGCCATCCAGGAACCCCCATCACAGTACAGTGGAACCTTGACTTACATACTGCTTGACTTGCATCATATTTGACTTGCAGCAAGAAGGGGCCTGTTTGACTTGAGTCGCAGGCTTTGACTTACATCTTGGAGCCCCGGCGCAAGGCACCGGAATCGGGCGGCATCCACGACCCAGCATCGCAGCTGCCACCTCCAAACTGCTCCTGCCTTTCTCCTCTTCTCCGGCAGTGGCGGCTTCGGCGAGGCCAGCTCAGAGCACCTGGAGCTGGTCCTCAGCCTCACCAAAGCTGCCGCTGCTGCCGGAGGAGAAGAAGGGCCAGGAGCTCGGGGCTGGCCTCGCTGGTTAGACAGTCAGCTCAGTCTTGTAAAAAATCTGGCTGCAGAAGTCTGGTCCACAATGGAAGCATTTTAGTTGAGGAGCTGTACAGTTGTGGGACTCTAGGGTTGTTCAGGACTTGGAACGTCAGGTTAAAAATCAGTAAAACTTAAATGTTAGACATTGTTACTATGAACATTAAAAAGTGGAGGCATATAACTTGTGGACTATAATTTCACTGCCTCCTCCTCTCTTTGAAGAGACATTTCATTTACATCCCCAGAAGGAATCTCCTATCCCAGTCAAATTTGTGTTAAATTGCTGTTTTCGGGGGTCTTTTTCATCATTTGGAACGGATTAATCTGCTTTCCCATTACTTTCTATGGGAAACGTTTGTTTGACTTAAGTCATGTTTGACTTAAGTCTAGACCACTGGAACGGATTAATGATGTAAGTCAAGGTTCCACTGTATTTCCAGCAGGTGGCCATCCAGCCTCTGCTTAAAATACCTTGATGTGGAATTTTTGCATTATCTGTTCTGCTTCTTCGTGCCACGTGGTAGGTATGAGCTGCAAAGCGGAGGTGGGCAGCACTTTAAGCCAACTTGGGTCCTTTCCAGACTGTTTGCGTATTTATTTATTTTTAATCATGAGGCCTAGAGTCTTGCTTGTTTTCAGAAATGCAAAGTTGAAAGCTGTGTGTGCGTGTGTGTACATTTGTGTTTTGAGTCAAGTGCACACAGTTCTCTTGGTAGGCGACCATGTCTAGCCAGTAGCAGGGGTGGGCAGTTCTTAGCGAGGAAGGAGAGAAATGAAGCGCAGAGAAATGAATGGAGAGCGTGCCGCAACCTGCAAATGATTCACGACAGCTGAGTGCAGCAGGAATTTCTGTAGGCAGCTGTTGTTGCAGGATGACGTCCCCGAGTCAACAAATGCACCGAAACTTCTGCAATTGCATAAACAAGCACTCGGAGATGATGGGCTGCTGCGTTGCATGAGGTCTGCGGAAGAAGGGTTGTCTCTCGTGCATTTTTTTGCGTCACAAGGCATTTACATGCAGTGGATGATGCCGTTCTCTGCCTTCAAACGAAACGATATCAGAAGGGTTATCCAAGGTCATTTAGTCATAAGAACATAAGAAGAGCCATGCTGGATCAGACCAAAGGCCCATCTAGTCCAGCTTCCTGTATCTCACAGTGGCCCCACCAAATGCCTCTGGGAGTGCACGAGACTAGAGCTCTGTCTCCTGATACCACTCCCCTGCATCTGGTCCTTGAAATACCCCAGTTTTAAGCTTGGAGATGATACATCTCCCTCATGGTTTGTAACCTGTGATGGATTTTTCCTCCAGGAATCTGTCCAATCCCCTTTTGAAGGCCTCCAGGCCAGATGCCATCACCACATCCTGTGGCAGGGAGTTCCTCAGACTAACAACGCACTGGGTGACTCCCCCTTCTGATCTAAAGAAACAACGAAACCTTTGGCATACACAGGAGGTACCTTGAGAATATAGGAAGCCGCCCTATACTAAACCAGCGTCTTTGCCCCCATCTAGCCTGGTAGCGTTAGCCCTGACTGCCAGCCGCTACCCAAGAGCTCAGAAAGGATTCTTTCCTAGCCTTTCTGCTTGATTAGTATGGGCTCTGTAGTGAGATGTGAAGGCCCAGAAAAAAAATGGAAAAATTGCATGGAATAGTGGAATGGGTGGAGCTTGGCCCTTTGGTCCTGTACCGTTTTTCTGAGTATTAAATTCCTGTGTCCCTGTAAGAAAAAAAAGGGTGGTGGAGGTGGACGGGTTGGTAGTGGTGGTTAAAAATATCAGGCGTAGTCAATCAAAACTATAAAAATATCAACAGGCATTATATATAAGATGCAGGTTTTTAAAAAAGGTTAAAAGGTTCCCCCTGCACATGCGTTCTAGTCGAAGAGCCAGTGTTGTGCAAGTCCACGGCCACGTGGCCAGCATGGCTGCAAGGAAACACTGTTTTTACCGTCCCTCTTTTTACAGCGGTACCTATTTATCTTCTTGCATTGACCTGCTTTCAAACTGCTAGGTTGGCAGGAGCTGGGGTTATTAGCAGGAGCTCACTCCGCTGCATGGCACCTGGGATTCGAACCGCCAAGCTGCCAACTTTGCTCTTATTCTTTTTATTACCGTTGGTCCCGCTTGGTGGGTGGGGGTCTGCTCTTCTTGTTTTGGCCTTCCACTTGGCCACAGTCATGTGATAGGTCTGGGTGAACCCGGGACCACTTCGTGTTGTTATCAAGGGCGTTCAGTCGGGATCCACTGACCTCCAAGGTGGGACCCTTTTTGACCAGTTTCCTCGCCGACACACTACCAATCACCCGAATGTCTGTTAAATATTGATGTAGTATATATGCCGTTCCTAATTTGGCTGTGGGTTTTTTTTTTTTAAGCTCTGGTGGTTTTATTTCTGAGATCTGCAGCTGCTTATAATGCTTTGTTGTTTTTGCTTTTAATTCTAAGGCAAAAAAATTCTGTGATGAGGACTTTGGGGTTAGATTTGGGAAGTGGGGAAAGTTGAGTAGAGGTCATGCCAGACACATTTGATGGACGACGCATCTGGTGGGGCCACTGTAAGATCCAGGAAGCTGGACTAGATGGGCCTTTGGCCTGATCCAGCATGGCTCTCTTCTTATGTTCTTATGAGGTTTGGAAGCAGAGAAAAGAAAGTTTGGTCAGGGTTGAAAAGTATAGCTATTTGCCATTTTTCTCTTAGAAACTTCCAGAAGAGAGTACTGGGTGAACTTTCTCCTACTCTTCTTGTTGTCTTGGATGTGCAGCTGGTGAAAATTGTATTTTGGTGCATCTGGAGGGTGCCCAATACAGTGAGTAGTTCTTCAAGCCCAGAGCTTATTCTTTGCCTTGCAGCTGTTTTCCCATTGGTGTTATTTTTTTAATTATTATTTTTATTATTTTTTATTATTTTTTATTTATTTTATTTCTATACCACCCGTCTTCCCCAGGGAACTCCGGGCGGTTAACAATAAGGATTTTTAAAAAAACAGATAAAACACAAAATGGCAACCACAGAAATCAAAAAAGATTTAAAAGGGGAAAAGGGGTAGAGAAGGGGACAATTCAATAATAAGAGAGAATTATCGGCAAGCGGCGTCAAAAAGGGGGGAATTTTTTTTTGAATGATGAGCTGTAACAATCCGTACCACCAGTTCTCTATTTCTGCATTTTATGAGTTGGTGTTTATTCTGACTTTCTTGAGTGGGTGGGAAATAGCCAGCCATCCACTCCGCCGATCTAACGTTCTTTCACTCATCGTGGTTTTCTATCACTCATAACTTTACATGGAACTTTACTCCCCTTTAACTGTGTGCATTCTCTTGTAGCTTTAATGTAATGTCGTTTATCAATGCTGTAAGATGTCCCTCAATTCCCTGTTCTCAATACTTGAACATGTCATAATTGTACTGGACTGTATATTGTCCTTCATTCTGTAAGCCTCCTTGGGTCCTTTTTCTAAGGAGAAAGGCGGAGTAAAAATACTCTAAAATAAACAAAAAGAAATAAATAAAATAAATTTCACCTTTCTAGCAGCCTGTGAATTTGGGCTCAAATACGAGGGGGTGGGGGGTGAGTGGCAGGAATTCTAGTCTGTGTTGCTACCATTTTACCTCAGCATGAAAAGTCTGTGGCTGTCTATGCCCTGCTTTTGAACGTTTGGTCCAAACAAATATCATTTGCACCTTGCGGTTCTACCTGGTGAATTCCTGTAAGGCCGTGTGAAAGTAGTTGATACAGGTGACCAAGCGTAGAAGAGACATTTTGGGGAGCAGGTGTGGAATCCGGGTAGTCTTCGAAAATAAAATAAAATCTACATTTGCATTAGAAAGCTGGCCAAAAAAAACGAGCAGAGCACACATCTTGGCATTGTATTGAAAACCGCCTCAGAAGGACCGAAATAGGCCTGGTGAGTGTCCCATTGGTTCTTCAGCCTCCATCGAGTGCTGATTTCAGAGTGGATGCTAATTGATAATTACCCAATTTGCAAGCCCCTGTGACTAGCAGGGAAGGAGATGGGTGGTGGTGGTGGTGGACTAGCATAGCAGAGTGGAGCTTGAGGAGAAAGGTAGAGGGATAAGAACATAAGAACATAAGAATCGCCTTGCTGGATCAGGCCAAAGGCCCATCTAGTCCAGCTTCCTGGATCTCACAGTGGCCCCACCAGATGCCTCTGGGAGCGCAAGAGACTAGATCTCTGTCTCCTGATACCACTCCCCTGCATCTGGCCCTTGAAGTACCCCGGTTTTAAGCCTGGAGATGACACATCTCCTTCATGGTTTGTAACCTGTGATGGACTTTTCTTCCAGGAATCTGTCCAATCCCCTTTTGAAGGCCTCCACGCCAGATGCCATCACCACATCCTGTGGCAGGGAGTTCCAGAGACTAACAATGCGCTGGGTGAAAAAGTATTTTCTTTTGTCTGTTCTCACTCTCCCAACCTTCAATTTGAGTGGATGTCCCCTCGTTCTGGTATTTTGTGAGAGGGAGAAGAGTCTCCTTGGCATAAGTCTTCCTGGCTCCCAAGTCAACGGGATGGAATATAGGGGCGTGGGTTTTGCTCATTCGGAAAGGGGAATTATACAGGTTCTCCCAAGCACACCACTACTGTGAGTCTGGCAAAGGAGAAGTCTTGTTGTTCCAACACAGTTCATACGTCTGCATCATTTGGAATAATTGGTATGTGTGCGTTATGGTACTTTTTTGCGTTCACTTGATTGCCACGTGTGTGAATGTGGTTGCCGGAAACCCTCCCATTACACGGGGAACACTTGGGAGTCCCATACCACTGCGGCAAATCTTATTTACCTCTGACTTCTGAGATATTTGCAGCTAAAACATTTCTTTCACGTCTCGAAGCTTGGTGGAAATTAGCATTTAGCATGCTAGCAATAAAGGCTAAAAGCATCTTATAGAAAAAAAAATTAAACCTGGAATTCTTAAGCAGCTGAATTTGGCATCCATCGCCGTATTTTCCAAGATACTTACACATTTATATCACGCATTTCCTGAGATCTGAAAATGGATTGCATAGATTATCTTGGAATAGCATATGTTATCCCCACAACAAGCCCTCCATACATCCATAGACTGCAATCTCCATAATCTTCTCAAGGGGTACAATGTGATGCCAACTGTGATCCAGTGACCACTGGAATGCTGTGCTCACACACACACCCTGGTGAACTGCTTGATTATAATTGAGAACCTGTCCAAAGGACCTTGAAGGAATGAATGGTTACAGGGAATTTTCAGGCAGCTGGTGTTCAAGTATTCCTTGGCTATATAAAAGGGTGCCCAGTGATAAAGTATAGTGGTACCTTGTGTAAAGGAATTCATTCATTCCAAATGAAATTATGTTAAGCAAATTTTCCTTTGTACAAATTCCCATAGGAATGCATTGAAAACGGAGTGATCCCATTTTTATGTTGCACAGATTCTCCCCATAGGCGATTATGTTAAGCAAATTTCCCCTATCTCTGGAATTTTTATGTTGTGCAAATTTTATGTTATACAAGCTGTTTGTTATACAAGGGTCCACTGTACTGAATGGATAAAGGCAAAGAAATAATGCAACTCCTAACATGCGGAAATCGAGAATTTGTCAGTCCCGAAAAGAGAAACCGAAGGTACAGATTGTTACAGCTGATCATTCAAAATGAAACAAATGGGAAAACAGCCGCAAGATAGGGAATAAGCTCCCAAAACCTGGGAGACTGGCTTGGAGACAGCATAGCTTCCAGGGATGGAGACTCAAGTCATGGAACTCGCAGTCAAGTCAGACTTGGTGGCTTGACACTCGGTGACATGGACTGGGTTTGCGGCGTGGGGCTTGTAATGCGAGACTCGGTACCCAAGATTCGGAATCAGACCCAAAGACTTACCGCGATCACAGAGAGCTTCATTGTTCAGATCAGTCTTGTTCCAAAGTCAGGAAGGTCCTATTGATGTCCAGGGGAGAGCAGGTCCTTCAATGGGAGTCTGAGAAAGAGCATCCCCTCTGTGACGGGGGGTAGAGATGGGCACGACTCAAATAATAGTTTTTTGTTTTTCATTTAGGGATCCGTTTCGGTTCGTTTTCATTTTTTGGGGGGTTTTTGCACATTTTTCGTTTTCGTTTTCGTACGAAACGAAATGAAAAAACAAAAACAAAAATGAAAAATTTTCGTTTCGTTAGCATTCTTTTTAATGCAATGTGTCCGCCGTAACAAAAACGAAAAACACGGCAAAAATTTTCGTTTCGTTTCCGTTATCGTTTTCGTTTTCGTTGCAAAACGAAAAACGAAAATGAAAATTTCGATGAGTCGTGCCCATCTCTAACTGGGGGTTCTAGGTTTTGCGTGCAAGAGCTCCTCTAGGCTCAATCCCTTACTACATTTCTGGTTGAAGTCGCAACAACAGCCAGCGAAAGTGGCGGGTGGGATTTCTGAGACACGTTCATGGAGATGATACTGTGTTGGCTGTCTGGGGCCACTTCTGGGCTGTGCAATCTATTTATTTTATTTATTTATTTATTAAGTGTATTTATTAAATTTATATACTGCTCCATCTAGCTGCACGGCTACTCTGGGCGGTTTACAAAGTTGAACAAAGGTCAATCAAAACACACAATGAATAAACAATCCAATAATAAAAGCATGATAAGAAATAAAACGACATCTATCTAAGCATCAAACAGGAACAAGATGGCCTATTAAAAAAACACAAAAATAAAGTGCATAAACAGTGAATCCTTCACTACTGGAGCTTCCAGCTTAGAAGCTGTTTAACTAGGCTCAGGTCCCTGCATGGACACCCGAAGTTAGGAAGGTGTAAACCAGTGGCTCTCAAGCTGTGGGTCCCCAGATGTTCCTGAAATGCAACTCCCAGAAGTCTTCATCACTTGCTGAGCTGACCAGGATTTCTGGGAGTTGCAGTCCAGGAACATGTGGGGACCCACAGGTTGAGCACCACTGGTGTAAACGCTTGGAAAGAGCACCTGAGTTTTAAGATGGCCACCCAGAGGACCGATCGCCCAGGACCACAGACCACATCTGGGATTTTTAAAATTCCAGTTCTTGCTATTGAGCTGCAGTTCAAGGAAGTGCACACTCTCTCATGCCCTCTTGCTATGCTAACTAGCCAGCATCTTTTCTCTCTGATTACCCCGTGCAGCACTCATCCTGCCCGATAGCTGTTGAACCTTCTCTAAATGAGATCTCCTCTTGCCAGGGGGGCTGAGTACCCCCTGAAAACCCGTAATTAAGCCTCGACCGTCCCTCTTTTCTCTTCCCCACTTGTCTCAGCAAAAGCCGCGAGGGCTCAGGGCTGTTCCGGTGGTTCCCTATTCAGCATTGATTGGTCCTGCAGTGCCGGAGAATATACTGTATATGGAATAAAGCCTCTCACCCCAATAATGAGCCAGCAGGGCACTTAAATTAGCAGGCCACCTGGGGCTGAGGGCCATTTGCTTCCTCGGTGAGGAGGTCCAGGTGGATAGCGGTGGTTTCATAACCTCATATCTTTACTGTTAATCATGCAAAATATGCTGCTTCTCCAGACATGGGTCTGTATCTCCCATAATATAAAATAAAATGGAACAGAACGGAACATATAAAGTGTGTGCCACTCAGGGACCGAGCCACTGTGCCTGATTCCCTCGTGCAAATGTAGGCCTGACCCAAAACATCTTTTTTTTTTAACCCACATTGCTTGAAAAGGCCCCCTTCCTGCAAACAATAGGGTAATTTATTTATTTTAGAGTATTTTTACCCCGCCTTTCTCCTTGGAAAAGGACCCAAGGCGGCTTACAGTAATGAGGGATAATATACAGTCCAGTATAATTAAGACATGTTCAAGTATTTGAGAACAAGGAATTGACGGACCTCTTACAGCATTAATAGACAAACATTATATTAAAGCAACACGGTTTTGAATCCATAGATTCATATAATATACATGTGGTAGTCCATCATTCAAGGAAAGCTTGCCTGAAGAGAAAGGTTGTTGCCTGTTTCCGGAAGGACAACAGAGATGAGGCAGTCCTGGCCTCTAGTGGGAGGGAGTTCCAGAGTCTGGGCACAGCAGCCAAGAAGGCCCTTTCATGGGTTCCCATGAGATGTACCTGTGAGAGTGGCAGGATGGAGAGAAGGGCCTCTCCTGATGACCTTAGCATCCGAGTCAGTTCATACTGTGAGATTCGATCTTTGAGGAGGCTAGGACCCAGATCATATAGTGCTTTTAAGGCCAAGGTCAGCACCTTGAATTCTGTCCGATAGCTGATTGGCAGCCAGTGGAGCTGTTTAATAGGGGTGTAACGTGATCTCTGTACCCCGACCCAGTCAGCAGTCTGGCTGCTGCATTTTGGACCCGTTGGAGTTTCCTGAGACTTTTCATCGATAGCACCTATTCTTGGGCTTGAGAGCAAATACAGTGTTGGGTGATGGTATGCTGAATTACCCTGTTAAACGGTATGCCAATATTCCTTTCTGTGGTTCTGCAAACTTTTACGTTTGCCTCTGTCCCCCTTGGGGATTTGGACCTTTACAAACCTGGGCTCAAATGCCTGCATCACTGCAGAATCCAAGGGGAAATCTCAATATTTCCCTTGACAGAAGGTCAGCAGGACAGGGTTTGGGTTTTACCACTCTATTCTGCTCTGGTCAGACCCCACCTGGAGTACTGTGACCAGTTCTGTGTGTCTCAATTTAAAAGGATATAGACAACCTCGAGCGGATACAGAGGAAGGTGACCAGGATTATTGAAGGTCTGGAAGAAATGTCTTATGAGGAACAGCTTAGGGGACTGGGAGTGTTTAGCCTTTCAAAAAGAAGGCTGAGGGGGTATATGATAGCTATGTTTAAATATTTGAAAGGATGTCATATTGAAGAGGGAATGGGTTTGTTTTCCATGGCTTCAAAGACTAGGACTTGGGGCACTGGTTTCAAACTACTGGAAAAGAGATTCCATTTGAACATTTGGAAGAACTTCATGAAGGTTAGAGCTGTTTGGCAGTGGAAGATGCTGCCCCAAAGGAGGGTGGTGGAGTCTCCTTCCTTGGAGGTTTTTAATCAGAGGCTGGATGGCCATCTGTCAGAAATATTGTAATGGGGTTCCTGTATGGCAGGGGGTTGGACTGGATGGCCCTTGAGGTCTCTTCCAACTCTATGATTCTAGGATCTTCTTGCGAGACCGGCAAAGGGTGTTTATACACAACCCCTAAGCTCCGCCGCAAATGGATGCAAGCTCCGGACTTTAAAAATGTTTACACACCAGCTCCGGACTTTGCAGACAATTAAGTGCGACCCCGCCCACTTTAGCGCGACCAAACAGCAGTTTTCTTGTACCTGCTTTTTGGATGTGACAAATATTTGATCCGGTGTAAGGATAGTGAGTGCGGGGCTCTCCTGGCTTCTGTTTGTTCTTTTTTTGCACCCCACCCCTTTAAGAGATCTGAATGCTGCCGGGAACAAAACGGAGGTAAGACGGCATTCTTTTCTTTCTTTTTTCTCCCTCCCTCAGGCAGCCAGCAACCAGGAAGTGCGGAGGGGGGTGGGGACAGAGAAGAGCGACGAACCCCTAAGATCTCTGGTCCGAATTTAAGTGGCCAGCGGATCTTAGGGGTCGTGTAAAAAGGCCCAAAGTCTCGTGTCGGCTCCGGCGGGGAGGGGGCAAAGAGGCTCCACCAGGCCCAACCCCCTCTCGCCGCCCTCTGCTTGTTGAATGATAGCCCGGTGGGCTGTCATTCACCAATTGGAGATGGCTGGACAGGGGGCTGGGATCCCGCCTCCGATTCCAGCCCCCTCTCGCCGCCCTCCACTGCTCCATTTTTCATCGTGCGAGCGGCACGATGCCAGTAACGGAAACAAACAGAACCGAAGAAATTTTTTGTGGTTCTGTTCGGTTCAAGCTTGCCCCATCGCAACAGTCGTTATTCGTACCATTACATAACAGAACGAATAATGGAGAACGGTAACGAAAAAATTGTCGTTTCGTGCCCATCTCTAATTGAGACGTACAAAATAATGCAGGGCATGAGTCAAGTGGATAGAGGGACACTCTTCTCCCTCTCACAAAATACCAGAACTAGGGAACATCCACTTAAACTGAGGGTTGGGAGAGTGAGAACAGACAAAAGATTTTTTTTTTTACCCAGCGTGTTGGGAACTCCCTGCCACATGATGTGGTAATGGCATCTGGCCCGGATGCCTTCAAAAGGGGATTGGACAGATTCCTGGAGGAAAAGTACATCACAAGTTACAAACCATGAGGGAGATGTGTAATCTCCAGGCTTAAAACCAGGGTACTTCAAGGGCCAGATGGAGGGGAGTGGTATCATGAGACAGATATCTATTCTCGTGCGCTCCCAGAGGCATCTGGTGGGGCCACTGTGAGATACAGGAAGCTGGACTAGATGGGCCTTTGGCCTGATCCAGCAGGGCTCTTCTTATGTTCTTATGGTTTAGTTATCTGGCTGTGAAATCAGAGCTTGGGAGTTCAGTTTTCCACTGGGTCTCTCTGGCAGTGGATGGACTTATTGTGATCCACTGGATCCCTTCCAGCTGAATGGTTCCCACGTGGCCGCAGACAGTGTCAGAAGCTACAGAAAGGATAAATAGTCACTGAATTTGCATTTTAATGCAAGGTTATGCCACATGTTCCATAAGGGTTTGACTTAAATTGCTTATTGTAGCTCCTCATCTTCATGACATTGCGCCTTTGTTGTACGATCCTGCTAGGCAAACATTTTACACAGGCGCAACTGTGTATCCTGAAAAAAACGATGAGAAAGAAAAATGCTTAAAAGAAGAGGCAACCCTCAGCTCTCTCTGTCCTGAGGGCAGCAGTCTGCAGCCAGAAATGTGAACATGCCTGAGGTCGTGAGGTGCTTTGCCCCCCCCCCGTCCACCCCGCTGTTCGGTTTTCAGAAACCGGGAAAGGGTAAACCTCAGTGCATTCAAAGGATGTGCACAAACATACTTTGACTTATCTAGAAGTTGAGTTATGGCAACTGGACTTCTTTTCCTTGAGAGATACAGCGGTACCTCAACTTACGAATTTAATCCATTCCGGGTGCATGTTCTTAAATCGAACTACTCTTACGTCGGGGTACCTATCTAAAACATTGAAAAAAATAAGTTGAAAAATGAAAAAATGAAAAAAAAAATCTTTGTAAGTCGAGCAGACCATATCTAAATTTTTTAAGGCGGCAGTTAAAATGGCAACAGTTTTCCGCTCTTAAGTCAAATTGCTCTTAAGTCGAACTGCTCTTAAGTCGGGGTACCACTGTAGAAACGTTTCGCTGCTCATCCAAACAGCTTCATCAGTCTGAATACAGCTAGTGCAAGTCCTCCATCTCGTAGTCAGCTTCCAGATCAACTCACCTGGATGACTGAGAATCTTCACAGACATACTTTGAGTTCTAAAAAATGGGTAGAGAAATAGCAGCAAAGGAAAGAAAGAAAGATAGCCCTGCAGACTTGCGGGAACCTAAGGGCCTTTTTACACAACCCCTAAGATCCGCTGGTCCCTTAAATTCGGACCAGAGATCTTGAGGGTTTGCCGCTCTTCCTTCCTCCCCACCACTCCGCACTTCCTTGATCCTGTCTGCGTGAGGGGAGGGAGGGAAAAAAAGACTTAAAAAGGGACAAAAGAATAAAGCCTTACCTCCGGTGCCGGTGGAAGTTGCTCCGAGCGCCAGTTACTTCCTGGTTCCTCTTAAAGGGGCGGGAGGCAAAAAAAAAAAACCAACAAAAAGAAGCGAGGAGAGCCTGGCACTCTCCGCATCAAAATTTTTCACTCTCCCAGAGCAGGTACAAGAAAAGTGTGCTGGGACGTGCTAAAGTGGGCGGGGTCGCACTTAATTTTCTGTTAGCTCCGGAGCTGGTGGGGAAACATTTTTAAGCTCCAGAGCTGGGAGCCATTTGCAGCGGAGCTTAGGGGTCGTGTATAAACGCCCTAAGTTACATCATCTTGACACTCGAAGAATGAGAAGCCAAGTTTGGCAGATTTTGACAGTTTTGCTCCAAGCCTGACCTGGTGAGTGATTTACAGCTTGCCTGGCAGGAAATGGCATTTGGGTCCAAGTTCAAAAATGCCCCCTAATTTTTGAGCAAGGTTAGAGATGGTCGTGCCATCCAGAAAGAGCCACACTGCCTGCTTTTATGCACCCCCGGCCCGCGCAACCTTTTTGTCACTGCAGTAGCTCTGACCTTCACGTTTTATTGTATTTCAAAATTAATAGACCGCCTTATGGCTGTTGTTTAAAAACTGGGCCGTTTACGTAGCAGTAAAATGCAAAATAATCACAGGCGGGAATAAAAACAGAAATCGCTTCAAGCCATCAAACCGGAGATGCCTGGGAGAAAGAAGCGGGGGGGGGAGGGGTTACATGACATCAAAAAGAAAGTCGTGGCAACCCCTGGCAAGAATCCAAGAAGGGGGGAAGCAAAGAGTGCTGCTTATATACCATCGCATAGCACTTAAAGCAGTCTCGGACTGTTTACAACTTAATTATGCAGGCTACACCTTGTCCCTACATTAGTGAGCTGGGTACTCATTTTACCGACCTTAGAAGGATGGAAGGCTAAGTGAACCTTGAGCCGTCTATCTGGGATTGAACCTGAGTTCGTGAGCACAGTTATAGTTACATTACAGCTGTTTAACCACTGTACCTACCATGAGGAAAAGATTCAGGAGGGTTCCCCCTGCATGGTGTGCTGTGATCCGTCAGAACTATGAAACTAGACCACACTGGAGGCAACCAAGTTGGAAAAGAAACCAGACAGGGCTAAGATGAGATCCAGATCAAAACACATTACTCTTTTAACTGCTGCGACACCTCTAGAAGAAGCTCGGGCTTAGAGGAAATTCTGCCCGCTGAGCCAAAAGTCAAAACGGCTTCACTTCTCGTTCTGAAAGGCCCACGGGAGTGCCATCAGAGATACCCCTGTGGTGCCGACAGTTTGATGGAGGGGCCAGCATTCCTGTGGAGACATTTTGCTATCGTAGATACCCCCTTTGGCAGCGTGTATAAGCCAGAACTTTAATATATGATGGGGAATTTGGGACTGCAACACCCAAAGTAACCCAGGTTCAGAATCCCTGAAGACTGTTGGGGAATTCTGGGAATTCTGCAGTTGCAAAGTTAACAAAGCTCTAACAAGATGCCAGCAAACAGGTGTGTAATAGAAAGAGTGGGTGGACTTGACCTGAGTTCAAATCCCCTCTCAGCCATTAAACTCAGTGGGTGACCTTGGACTGGTCACGGACTTTCTCAGTCTGCAATGTCAAGGTGCCATTTTGGCACCCACGGCTTTGCTTCCCCTAATGGTTAAGCTCATGTTGTGTGGATGTGTTGTACGTAAGAAGATGACAGAGGAATGGAGAGGTGTGCCTGCGTTTGAAAGTAGGGTGGCCATCTTAGTTCCACCCCAAACCCACCTGTTCTGTGTTTTCTTTCGCCTGGGGAGGAATGACTGGAGGTGGGGCATGTGCTCAAAGCAGGTGGGGCTGTGGTGCAGAGGTTAAACTGCAGTGCTGCAGCCAAGACTCTACTCACCACCCGAGATTAAACCTGGGTTCAGGCAGCCAGCTCCAAGTTGACTCAGCTCCAGAGTTTAGTGTACCCAGTTGAGTGCCGAGCAAACTAAGGTGGGTGAGGAGGGGATGTGTAGCCTGCGTATTTAAAAGAGTGCTTCAAGCATTATGGGGCACTGCCCAGAGTAATTATTTGCTAGATGGTTGGTATAAAAGTCAGATAAATGACTAAACAAACGAACAAACAATGCTGACCAGACAATGACATTTGTCAGCAAAGTGATTTTATCCAGTAAAAACTGATTTTTAAATAAATAAATAAATAAATAAATAAATAAATAAGCAAGCCAACCCATGGCACTGCATGGGTTTAAAGGGGCAGAGGAGGCAAACTGTTTTGATTTGAGTCACTTGGGAAACGCGAGGGGCCTCGGCATGGCTGTTTAGCACCCCCTCAGCCCACCCCAAAACCTCTACACCCGCCGCCCATCCTTTTGCCCTCCATTTCACCTTTTGGGTGCTTTCTCTGGGAAATGCCTGATGGCCGACCCACAAGGAGAAGCGGGAGGCCGGGGATTAATATCGGCACTCATCAGAGTGCCTGTAAATGCACACTCCGGCCGGCTGCCAACTCCCAGGAGAGAGCCATGTTTTATACACATTGATTACACACTTAGCCATAATTTGTGTTTTTCATCCTTCACCTTCCCTCCTTCACACCACCGCTCTCGTGTTTCCCCTCCCTCCTCGCCTTTCGCCCGGTGCTCCCGTTGTTTTGTGGGGTTCATTTGCACCGAGGTGGTTGGGCAACCGGGGAGGTAGCCGGCGGCGTGATTAGCATGCCGAGCCTTTTTTAAATCTTCCTCAGCAATATAGATAAGACAGCTGGTTAGATGAAAACAATTTAATTAAGTTGTATAAAGCAGGCCTTTTTGCTGGGACATGGCTGCCGGGGCACTTGCTCACTCTGCCAAGCACGCCTGCCTCCAAAGGTGGACCCCTGGGGCAGCTTCTCTCACGCCACCCAACGCCTCAGTGCCACAAGCTGATTTAAAAAAACAAAAAAAAACCCGTAAAGTGGAATTAAAAGCAATCAAACACTTCATTGGCTCTAGTCAGTCTGTAGCCCTCACAGGCAGGGCAAACCACAGGCCCTAATTATGATCAAAATAAATTTAAGCCCTCATTGTGTTGGAGGGTGAATAAATAATGCTGGTGGTGGGGTTTTGTGTGTGTGTGTGTGTGTGTGTGTGTGTGTGTGTGTGTGTGTGTGTGTGTGTGTGTGTGTGTGTGTGTGTGTGTGTGTGTGTGTGTGTAACATACTATCAAGTCAATTCTGATTTATGAGATGGGCACAAATTAAAAAACAAATTGCAAAGTTCACTTAAAATTTTTATCTGTCTGTCTGTCTCTCTCTCTCTCTCTCTCTCTCTCTCTCTATCTATCTATCTATCTATCTATCTATCTATCTATCTATCTATCTATCTATCTATGATATTTTTACCCCATCTTTCTCCTTGGAAAAGGACCCAAGGTGGCATACAATAATGAGGGGCAATATACAGGGAGGGACAATATACATGAATATGAGGGACAATATACAAAACATATTCAAGTTAAGAACAGGGAATTGCTAATGTGTTCACTCGTATTCATGCAAATTGATACTCCCAATGAATATGAATTGATGCAATTTTTGCCGGGGTTTTTTTTTATTCATTGATTTGTTGGGCTATAAAATGGCTCCCAGGGCACCTAGAGACGCCAAACTTGTAGAGAAGCCTCTTCCAGCTCTCCTGTACTATTTTTCCGAGTTTGGTGAAGATTGGGTTTCCCAGGGCAGTTGCTAAAGGGCCCTTTTCTAATGACCCCCCACTTTGTAGGTGTATAACTCAGACATCTGAAAGCCAGCGTTCACCAAACTTGGAAGGATTGTAAGGAAAGCCAGAGAAAGGTTCTCTGTAGTTTGGTGTCTCTATGTGCCCGGGGGACACTTTCCTGGGAGTGTCTCTTTGGGGGTCATTTGCTTGGACATCTAAAACCCAAACTTCACCAAGCTTGCAGAACTTGTAGAGGAAAGTCATAGAAAGCTTCCCTGCAATTGTGGTGTCTCTGGGTCCCTTGGGGACATTTTATTGGGGTTTAAACTAAAAATGAATTTACAAATGGATGTTTTGATTAGTCAAAAAAAAATTTCCACAAATTCGCTTTTTGCAATTCGTTGACCTTGACAAATCACAATTTTTCTGATTTGCTCCCATCTCTAATACATATTGATCAAATGAAACTTCCAGAAGCTTGAACAGAAGACAACAACTCTCGAGAGATCCAAGCAGTATGGTCCAAAAAGAATAATCTTTTCAAGTTCTGGAAATGTAGAACATTTTTCATGTTGTTGCTTGAGCAATAATACTGCGAGGAGATCAGGTTTAAAATACAATGGGATTTACCGTTCCAGTGCTGTTTTGCTTTTTTTTTTGTGCATAATTCGGTTAAATAATATGTTGTCATCATTCCTGCTTTTATTTATTTATTTATTTATTTTTAATGGCTCAGATTTGTTATAAAAACCA
Organism: Phrynocephalus forsythii; assembly: GCA_029282475.1. Taxonomy (NCBI): domain Eukaryota; kingdom Metazoa; phylum Chordata; class Lepidosauria; order Squamata; family Agamidae; genus Phrynocephalus; species Phrynocephalus forsythii. The sequence goes on along the minus strand of JAPFRF010000008.1, from coordinate 20,489,151 downwards.
AGAAACAAAGTTACCATGGGGGCCACTCAGGCCGTAACTCCGCCCGGTGCTTTCACATATTGTCCTGAATTGAACGGTGTTGCCCAAACTCATTGTTAGGCAATTCTGTTAATCAATCCTCTATCAAGCACCATCACGTTTGCCTCTTTTTAAAATTCCCCTCCCCATGCCTAAGCCCAGCCATCTCTCCGTCGGGGAGGCTTGGTGGTGAAATATCCCAGTTTGAGGTTGCAATGATGGAGAAAAAGTTGGCTTATTTTGATTACTGCCATTGCGCAGACTGTGAAAAAAAGATGCCTGAGGGGGGATATGATTCAGACATACAAAATAATGCAGGGCATGAGTAAAGTGGATGGAGGGACGCTCTTCTCCCTCTCACAAAAATACCAGAACTAGGGGACATTGACACAAACTGAGGGTTGGGAGAGTGAGAACAGACAAAAGAAAATATTGTTAGTCTGTGTAACTCCCTGCCACAGGATGTGGTGATGGCATCTGGTCTGGATGTCTTCAAAAGGGGGATTGGACAGATTCCTGGAGAAAACTCCATCACAGGTTACAAATCATGATGGAGATGTGTTATCTCCAGGCTTAAAACCGGGGAACTTCAAGGGCCAGATGCAGGGGAGTGGTTTCAGGAGACAGAGATCTAGTCTCAGGCGCTCCCAAATGCTTCTGGTGGGGCCGCTGTGAGATACAGGAAGCTGGACTAGAGGGGCCTTTGGCCTGATCCAGCAGGGCTCTTCTTATCTTCTTATGTGTTTGAGAGACAGAAAGGAGGGGGGCACATTTTCAAGCAGCACCCACATATACAATTGACATGGGTGCATTTTTGAAACATGTACAACTAGGGGAAGAAATCTAACCCTTTCAATCAATGCCAGCCTTTTTGTGGTTGGCTCACGGAGTGCTTCTCGGTCTCCCTTAATGGCTCCTTTGGGCAAAAGTAATTGTATTCCTTTTTCATTGGCTTTAAATGTTGTTAACCGTCTGTGAGCCTTTTGGGATGGGTGAGGTTAAAAGGGCAATCAGGATGATTTCCTACCGACCTGGCAGGAGTTCCATCCGTTTGTGTTCTTTGGAACTGCAGGATAGCTTGGTGGTGGAGACCTCTGGCTGAAGAGCCGGATGTTTGGGGTTCGGTTCCCCACCGTGCTTCCATGAGAGAGGTCTGGACACGATGATCCATAGCAGTGGTTCTCAACTTGGGGGTCGCCAGATGTTCCTGGACTGCAACTCCCAGGAATCCTAGCCAGCTCAGGTAGTGGTGAAGACTTCTCGGAGTTGCAGTCCAGGAACATCTGAGGACCCACAGGTTGAGAACCACTGTTCCATAGGATCCCTTCTGTCTCGGCCATTCAAAGATGGCAGCTTGGCACGGAGGAGCTTTCCCGTCCCTTGAGGGCCCTGCTGAGCCCAGCGTGGGACCTGCCTCTTGTAACCCTCTCCCTCGTGCTCCTCCTGCAGGCCCACCTTCCAGTACTTCACGTGGCACACCTGCGTGCTGGGGATCGCGGGCTGTGTTGTCATGGTCTTCCTCATCAGCCCCATCTACGCCTCGGCCAGTGTGGTTTTCATGGTTCTCCTCCTCGTCGCCCTCCATTACTCGTCGCCCAGCAGCAGCTGGGGCTACATCAGCCAGGCTCTGATCTTCCACCAGGTAAGGACAGAATCCTAGAATCTTAGAGTTGGAAGAGACTTCAAGGGCCTTCAATCATCCTGGTCACCCTCCTCTGTCCCTGCTTGAGGTTGTCAACATCCTTTTTAAAATTAAGGTGCACAGAACTGGATACAGTACTCCAGGTGGGGTCTGACCAGATCAGAATAGAGTGAGTCATGGCAGCTAGATTCATCATATCATCATTGTATGCCGTCGGTCAATTCTGACTCATGGCAACCCCTTTTTAGGGATTTCTCGGTAGATAATACTCAGAATCTTCGGGTGTGTGGGTGTGTGGCTTGGGCCGCGCATCTTGCCCAAAGTCACACAGGCTGGCTCGACTCAAAGGAGACACCGTGGGGAATCGAACTAGCTTTCTTTACTTTCAAGGATCACACAAACCTAAGTCAGCATTTTTGCACAGATGGCCCAATGCTTCCCCCCTTCTCACGCATGACCAAAATATTTCAGTTTTCCTTGTTTTGCACCTTTTATACTTTATTTCGCGGGGGGCGGAAGAGCCTCGTGGCGCAGTGGTTAAATGCCTGTCCTGCAGCTGAAACTGTGCTCACGGCCTGGGGTTCAATCCCAGGTAGCAGGCTCAAAATTTGCTCAGCCTTCCATCCTTCCGAGGTCAGTGAAATGAGTCCCCAGCTTGCTGGGGGTGTGGGGAGAAATGTGTAGCCTGCATAATTAAATTGTAAACCGCCCAGAGAGTGCTTGAAGTGCTACAGGGCAGTATTTAAGCAGAACACTTCACTCTTTGCTTTGCTTTCTTGTTTTTTCTTCATCTGCTTTTGTACTTCTCTGTTGGTCGCCGTCTCAAGGCGAGAAACACCTAGCCTCCTACAATAAATAAAACATTCCAAGGGCGTTGATCTTTTGCACAGCAGCCTGTGTCCATCATTCCATTGATGAAGCTGCTTGGAAGAGTAGCGAAACATTTCGGTGTCTTAAGAAAAGAATTCCGGTTGCCATGACTCTGTTTCCGGATAACCTCACCTGGATGACTGGGAATCTTCCCATACATCATCCCATTTCATGCAGTAGAACAATGAACACTAAACTTTGCACATCCTCTAAGTTTTGTCACCTATTTCGTCCTTGGCCATAAAGCAAAGCAAAGTGCACTGCTTATATACCTCCCCATAGTGCCTAAAACTCTCTCTGAGCAGTTTGCAGTTTTATTATGAAGGCTGATCATTCCCTCACCACCACCACCACCACCCACAAAAAAGCTAGAATTTACTGACCTCGGAAGGATGAAAGGTGGAATCAGCCTTGAGCTGCCTACCTGAGCCCATCGGGAACAAACTCAGGGCATGAGCAGAGTCTTCACTGCAGTACTGCAGTTTAACCCCAGGGCCCGAGGGTCCATTAAAGAAGTGTCCCAGCCCATTATCAGGAGGCTTTCTTTGCCCTCAAGCGTATCCTGATGTGGGGGCAAAGAAGACTTATTCTTGACGTTTGGATCCGTTCCCTTCCAATATTTTTTTTTTGGCAAGTGGTGCTATGTTCGACAATGCCTGTCCCGTCCTCTAGAGCCTCCGCCACCATTTGCAAGAGAGAACAAAGACTCCTTTCCCCCCAGAATAATTTATCTAGCGTAATAACCACTCTGTGAACTTTTAGCTGCCTTCCGTCAATTGCCAGCGGTGTCCTTCTGCGTGCCCCCTTTTCGGCAGACGGCTCGTTCCTCCAGCTGGCACGCGGTCCCCAGGCACCGCCTTTCCCTCGGATTCCTGCCCAGCCCCGACGCATTGGGCCCCTTGCCCAGACCCAGCCTTTTAATTTTTCTGTCGTAAAACCAACACTTAAAAGCTCCCTTTAGCGTATAATGGAGCACTCTCATTACCCAGCTGCTGCCTCATCAGCTTGCACAGCAAGAGCCCAGGTTCTCGGCGAGAACGCAGCCATGGCAGATTGCCGGTTCAGGACCACGGCTGGCACAATCCCTGCCAAGGCCAGGCCTGTTGCTGTGTGGCATCCTTTGGCCGTGGCGGTTCCATACCTGTCAAGTTTTCCTGGCCGCCGCCCGGGATGGGAAGAGGGAGGTATAATGCACATACGTGCACAAAGGCCCACCCACCCTCACCCGCACCCGAATCTGCCCCCACCACACCCCCACACACAAATGCCTGCCCGCCCGAATGCTCACACACACCGCACACTTTGCCCCTCCCATCTCGCCGTCACTCCATTTCCGGGAAAATAAATGACCCGGGAAGAGGGCAGGAAAAGGGGTGGAAAAACAGGATTTCCCGGCCGTTATGGAAAACTTGACAGGTATGCAGTTCTGAGAAGCCCACATCTTGCCATCCGCTCTGAGGGGGTGGGGCTGCTCTCCTGGAATGTGAAAGTCTGGGGCCGTTCGCAGGGGCTTCCATTGGAACAGTTTGCTGAAGCCCAAAGCTGGCAGTAAAAATAGTCATAGAATCATAGATTTGGAAGAGACCTCAGGGGCCGTCCAGTCCAACCCCCTGCCATTCAGGAACCCTCATCACAGGACTCCCGACCGATGGCCATCCAGCCTCTGCTTAAAAACCTCCAAAGGAGACTCCACCACCCTCCTTTGTAGCAGCTTATTCCACTGCCAAACAGCTCTAACTGCCATGAAGTTCTTCCTAATGATTAAATTGAATATATTTTCCTGTAGTTTGAGACCATGGTCCCACGTCCTAGTCTCTGAAGCCATGGGAAATAAACCAGTCCCCTCTTCAATGCGACATCCTTTCAAATATTTAAACATAGCAATCATATCCCCTCTCAGTCTTCTTTTTTGTGAGGCGAAACATTCCCATCTCCCTAAGCCGTTCCTCGTAAGACATTACTTCCGGACACTCAGTCATCTTGGTCGCCCTCCTCTGGACCTGTTCAAGGTGGTCAACATCCTTCCAGGATCCATCCATGCTGGTTGGGAAGGCCTAAGAATTGCAACCCAAAGTGTTGGGCTGAGCTCAGGAGATTCAAATCCCTCCTCGAGGATGAAAGCGAGCCGTAAGAAACCACTCCCTTAAGCTCAAAGCCCCACTAAGATCCTCTTAATCTTGAAAGGATGGTAACAATCGTCTTGTAGGGATTTGGAATGTCTATCTGATAACGGCAGCTCTTTCCAAATATTTGAAAGGCTGTCACAGGGCGTTTATACACGACCCCTAAGCTCCGCCGCAAATGGCTGCAAGCTCCGGACCTTAAAAATGTTTACCCACCAGCTCCGGACTTTGCAGACAATTAAGTGCGACCCCGCCCACTTTAGCGCGACCAAACAGCAGTTTTCTTGTACCTGCTTTTTGGAGGTGACAAATATTTGATCCGGTGTAAGGATAGTGAGTGCGGGGCTCTCCTGGCTTCTCTTTGTTCTTTTTTTGCGCCCCGCCCCTTTAAGAGATCTGAATGCTGCCGGAAACAAAACGGAGGTAAGAAGGCATTCTTTTCATTCTTTTTTCTCCCTCCCTCAGGCAGCCAGCAACCAGGAAGTGCGGAGGGGGGTGGGGACAGAGGAAGAGCGACGAACCCCTAAGATCTCTGGTCCGAATTTAAGTGGCCAGCGGATTTTAGGGGTCGTGTAAAAAGGCCCACACAGAGAAAGGGGCAGGATTTGTTCTCAGTCATCCCAGAGTGCAGGACACGTAATCATGGGTTCACGTTACAAGGAGGCAGATTCCAGCTGAACATCAGGAAAAACTCCTTAACCAGTATGACAGCAGAATCCATGACCTCGGGAGCAAGTGCTCCCATGCTGGAGGCATACAAAAGAAAACTGGACCACCATCATTCAGACAATCCTTGCTGAGTCCAACCCCCTTGAGCAGGGGGGTTGGACTCGGTGGTCTTTTAGGCCCCTTCCAACAACATTGTTCTGTGATTCTCTGATGTCTCGTTACCGCCAGAGGGCTTTACCCTAAGGCAGGCATGTCCAAAGTCAGGACCGGGGGCCAAATGCTGCCCGTTTACAAATTTCGAGTGGCCCACAGCCTCTTCTCCCCACTGGCTCAGCCCGTCATGCATCCCCGCCAGCTGGCCCCTCCCCATACTGGATGGAGGCATCCGTTTGCAGTTTTATGTTTTGCCTGCCCTCCCTGCCTCTGTCCATCCCCCCAGCAACCTGCCCAGCCTACCCACCCCCAGCTCCATTGCTGCAGCATCCCTCCCTTCCTCCTTGCACGTTATAGAGACTTGTCCAAAGTCCAGCCCGGGGGGCCAAAGGCGGCTGAATGGTCGGCCCCCACACATTTTCACCTCACCAAATCTGGCCCTCCTTGCAAAAAGTTTGGACACCCCTGCCCTAAGGATTCATATTTCAGAGCCTTTTTAAAACTCCACTGAGTGTCAAGCGGATTTCAGGTACCTTATTTAGGTACAGATGCCCTCAAGAGTTGGCAAGCGTTGGTATTCCCCATTCATCTGAGACTCTGAGTCTGCCTGGTGTTTGTTATAATGACAAGAGAAGCCAAGTCCTGCTGACTTTACACTGACCTGCAAACAGCTTCAGTTTTACGGGCCACCTGGCTCGCTTTTTTTTTTTTGTCTTGTCTAGCAGATACAGAAGGGAGCTCTTAGCCTTCCTTGCCATTTCTGGTGGAATCGGGCTCTGGTAGGATGTAACCAAGGGTCCAGGGATATTGGTGAAGGGTGATTCCTGCCAGCCTTCACTGGAGAGGAAAGGAGCGGGGGGGGGGAACCATGAGAGTTGTAGCCCAGGAACATTTGGGGGAGTGGGGGGGGCTTGGCCATTTGCCAGGCCCAGGGTTAACCCTTGTAGGCGGCCATCCGGTCCTTCCTGTCCTCTGCCCGTTCCTAAGAACAAATCCATGCTAAACAATGCCTTGAAGGTGTCACTGCTTTCTCACTATCCTTCCTGAAATGCGTTCTCCTCGGAACTGGACCGTGTCCAGCGCTGGTACTCTCAGCTTAAGAAAAAGCTGGACTACTGTAATGCGCTCTATGTCGGGCTACCGATGGAAAGTCTTGGGAAACTTCAACGGGTCCAAAATGCAGCAGCCCGATTGCTGACAGGGGCGGGCTACAGAGATCACATCACACCCCTATTAAAGCAGCTCCCCGGGCTGCCAGTCAGCTATCGGGTACAATTCAAACCGGGCTGGTTTTAACCTACAAAGCACAAAACAGCCTGGGTCCAAGCTACCTCCAAGATCGAATCTCAGAGTATGAACTAGCCTGGGTGCTAAGGTCATCAGGAGAGCCCTTTCTCTCCATCCTTCCACCTTCACAGGTGCATCTCAGAAGAAGACATGAAAGAGCCTTTTCTGTGGCTTCTCCCAGACTTTGGAACTCCCTCCCGTTGGAGGCCAGGACTGCCCCGTCCCTGCTGTCTTTCCAGAAGCAGGCAACGACCTTCCTCTTCAGGCAATCTTTCTCTGAATGAGGGACTACCTGCTATGTAACTTTTATATAGATTACCATGCATGATTGCCTTGACCGATTTCATAAGAACACCCGTGTGTTCCGTGTTATTTTCCACCCCTCATAATGGGTTTTTCTTTTCTTTTTGCGTATTCTTTGTAGTTTTAATGTTACCTTTTAAGGTTCCAAGATGCCTCTTCTAATTCCCTGTTCTTCACTCGAATATGTCTTAAATGTTCCGGGCTGTATATTGCCTCTTATTACTGTAAGCCGCCTTGGGTCCTTTTTGAAGCAGAAAGGTGGGATAAGAAGATTCACAAGAAAAAAAAATAAACAAATAAATGTCAGACAGCATATTTGGGACCCACAGGGTGGCACACCGGTAAATCTGAAATGTGGGCCCCCTGCCCAAATCCCGTTCAAATCAGCGGGAGCATCATGGAAGCAACGGATCCGTTCATTTCAGCAGATCTAGGAAGGGACGGTGTCTGAGTGGATGACGCTCCTTGTTGGCACTTGAGGGGCTCCCTTTGGATTTTGCCATTCAGGTACTCCCCAAGAATGGTAGACCCAGGCGAGAGAAGCAGGTTTTCTCTACCTCCTGGACCAGTTGTTGTTTCTTTCAAAGCGAGGCCTCCAAAGGCATCTATAGCATCACTTTGGCTCAGCACATTTTTGGCAGGTAGATGTATGAAACGACGCCCACAGCAGGTGGATCAAAACAAGTGTCGCAAGACCACTGCTGGGGGGGGATTGATTTATTTGTGTTGCTCCCCACCCCCACTTATCCTTTAAAAAAAAAAACTTGCCATCCTGGCCCTGTCAAGCGGAGGGAGGGGGCGAGCTCTCAGTGAGGGCAGGCTGGGAAAAAGATGAGCTTCTCTGCTGTGCATCGGGATAATAACATTTAGTCACCGAGGGGATGTTACCCTGATGGACGCTGATCAAATGCGCCCGTCCCTGGTAGTGAAGACAGATGCCAGGAGCGGAGGATATAAATGCATTAGCCTGTCCTGAGTTGTGGTTGAGTGACATGTGCATGGATGCACACACGCACAGAGAGAGAGAGAGAGAGAGAGAGAGAGACAGACAGACAGACAGACAGACAGACAGACAGACAGACAGACAGACAGACAGAGGGGGGAGAGAGTGCGAAAGAGTGAGCAAGGATAGGAAGAACAGGGGGCTCAGGGCAATAGTGGGGGAGGGGAATGAATTGTGATAAATTTTTTTCCTCCCACTCCCCAATGTTGGCTAGCAGCCTAGCAGCCCTGCTTTTGACCAACATGCAGATCATGGGAGCTCTTCACATCCTTCAAGAGTTGTCACCCCGATCCAGGACCAAGGCTGTGGTACAAAGAGCAGAACCCAACTTGGTGGGGTTAAGTGAACATAAGAACGTAAGAAGAGAGCCCTGCTGGATCAGGCCAAAGGCCCATCTAGTCCAGCTTCCTGCATCTCACAGTGGCCCCACCAGATGCGTCTGGGAGCGCACGAGACTAGAGATCTGTCTCCTGATGCCACTCCCCTGCATCTGGTGGGAGGAGAACAGATTTGTATCGATGATTTAGGAGAAATTTCTCAGTAAAATGGGCAATGGCTTATTGGTTTATTTAAAATATGGTGACCCTGTCTTTTTCCTTGGAAAGGGCACAAGGCATCTTACGTCACTGAAGGACAATGTATAAAGTTGGAGACAATGAGTAGGCAACATTCTTGAATGATTGGGAACAGAGCCTTCCCCTCCTCTGTATGACTGTCTTTCAAGTATTTGAAAAATGCTGCCCTTTCTCTGCTCATTCTTCTTTTCTCAAGGCTAAACAGGCCCAAGCTCCTTCAGTTTGTCCTCCTAGGGATTGGTTTCTACCCTGTTTCCCCAGAAATATGACCTACCCCAAAAATAAGCCCTAGTGTATCTTCTTGGGGAAAATAAATAAATCTAAGGGCCTTTTCACACGACCCCTAAGATCCGCTGGCCACTTAAATTCAGACCAGAGATCTTAGGGGTTCGTTGCTCTTCCTGTGTCCCCACCCCTCCGCACTTCCTGGCTGCTGGCTGCGTGAGGGGAGGGAGAAAAAGAGAAAGAAAAGCATGCCGCTCACCTCCGTTCTGCCTCTCGCTCTTGCCGGCAACATTCCAGTCTCTGTAAAGTAGCTCTTAAAGAGGCAGGAGCCAAAAAAACAACACCGCATCAAGGAATTTTCACCTCCAGAGAGCAGGTACTTGAAATGTGCGCTGGGATGCGCTAAAGTGGGCGTGGTCGCACTTAATTTCCTGTAAACTCCGGAGCTGGTAGGGAAACATTTTTAAGCTCCGGAGCTGGGAGCCATTTGCCCCGGAATTTAGGGGTCGTGTATAAACGCCCTAAGACAGTGTGTTATTTTCGGGAAAACACAGTAGGCTTCTAATTTGCTCCAATTTGTTGGCATCCTTCTTGAAGAGCGGCGCCCAGAGCTGGATGCAGGACTCAAGAGGTGGGCTGGCCAGTGCCGAATAGAGAAGGACTCACCAAACCTGAGCAGACAAGGCTAGGTATGTTCCCAGTGGTGAGCCCCAACCTTGTTGGAGATTCCCCCAGCAAAGCCTGGCCATGCTACTTGTTCTTTTGCACAGGAGTTCCTGATAAGAGTTAGACTCGATAACCATTAAGGCCCGACATCCCCTCGAGTGGCAAATCTCGTAAGGCGGCATCCAAGGAGAGGTCACGTTGTGCTTCAGCCGACGTGGCACTGATCTTCCACATTTTCCGCAGCATCGTAACGTGCTGTCAAACTGGAACTGCTGCAATGCTTGCTATATTTGCGATACCATAAATGAAAGGAAAGGTCTCTCCTTTTGGAGGCGGCCGGGGGGGGTGTTACAATGGAGGAGAACATAAGAACATAAGAAGAGCCATGCTGGATCAGGCCAAAGGCCCACCTAGTCCAGTTTCCTGTATCTCACAGTGGCCCCACCAAATGCGTCTGGGAGAGCACGAGACTAGATCTCTGTCTCCTGATACCACTCCCCTGCGTCTGGCCCTTGAGGTACCCTGGTTTCAAGCCTTGAGATGACACATCTCCCCATCATGGTTTGTAACCTGGGATAGACTTTTCCTCCAGGAATCTGTCCAATCCCCTTTTGAAGGCATCCAGGCCAGATGCCATCACCACCTAATGTGGCAGGGAGTTCCACAGACTAAGAACACGCTGGGTAAAATAAAAAATTCTTTTGTCAGTTCTCACTATTCCAACCCTCAGTTTGAGTGGAGGTCCCCTAGTTCTGGTGTTTTGTGAGATGCAAGATGAGGAAGCAAGGGAAGGAGACACTGAGAATAGGGCAGGATGGAGCCCATGGGGTAAAGGTGTCTTTGGCCCTTGAGCCCAGTTGGAGATGCCAAGGGTCCAGTGGGGCCTCAACAAGGTTGTGACGGAGACCAAAGTACAGGGAGAAGAACAAGAGTCCAGGGTTCTCTGAGGAAGCAGCACTTGAGCCAGTGAAGATCTGGAGCAGTGGTTCTCAACCTGTGGGTCCCCAGATGTTCCTGGACTGCAACTCCCAGAAACCCCTTCCAGCACACTGAGTGGTGGAGGCTTCTGGGAGTTGCAGTCCAGGAACATCTGGGGACCCACAGGTTGAGAACCACTCATCTGGAGGAAGGATTAATGGGAGATGATGCCAAAAAGCGAGAGTGTGGGGCAAAGCCGTGACTTGGACAAGTTCCATTTTGGCTGGGGGCAGGAACTAAAATGGCTGGAAGCTCCCAGCCATGCCGGCTGGGGGTTCTCGGGACTTAAGGACTAGAAATAGAGAAGGAACCTTGTCCCAGGTATAATTTCTATACCGCCCGTCTTCCCAAAAACTCCGGGCGGTTCACAACATGAAGGAATAAAGAAAACAAAAGCAAAAACAAATAACAAATATAGCAATAAGTACTTGGCAAGATGGCGGGAAAGAAAAAAAAAGAAAAACAAACTAAAGGTCGCCAAATGCCTCTCTAAAAAGCAAGGTTCTAAGCGCTTTTTTAAAGGCGGGCAGGGACTGTGCTAAGCGCATCTCACTTGGTAGATGGTTCCAAAGCAAGGGGCCAGCCACAGAGATGGCTCGGTTTCAAGTAGCCAATTTCCTAGCCTCAGTGGGCGTGGCCACCCGAAGTGAGAAGGCCTGTGATGTTCTGGTGGGTCGGGCCCCAGTTGATCATTGGAAGATCCACTTCGCCAGGTATTCAGGTCCGTGGAGGGTTTTGTAAATCAAAACCTTGAATCTTACTCGGGACGCAACAGGCAACCAAAGCAGACGAGCCAGAACTGGGGCGATGCAGTCATATGTTCCCGCACCAACCACCAGTCTGGCTGCCGCATTTTGGACCCGCTGAAGTCTCCGAATAAGATTCAAGGGCAACCTCACATGAAGAGCATTGCACAACTTCTCAGGGACATCTCGTCCAGGTACGGACGAATCTGGGCAATCTGCCGAACATGAAAAAAGGCAGTCCTGGAAATGGCCATCACCTGGGCTTCCAGAGATAATGCTGGATCCAGGACTACACCCAGATTCCTGACCCTATCTACCAGCTGGAGGGTAGTACCCCCCAGACTGGGGAGAGGGCCACTGTACCTGGCAGATTCTCCGGTTTGGTCCATTCCATGAGTGCATCCAGGCACAGGTCAAGGGTCTGAACTGCCTCCACTGCAGAGGTGGAAATGGAGAGATAGAGCTGCGTGTCATCAGCATATTGATGACAGCAGACTCTAAATCCCCTAATGACCTCAGCCAACGGCCTCGTGTAGATGTCAAACAGCATGGTGGAGATGGCCAACCCCTGGGGCACCCCACAAGGGAGTGCCCAAGGGGCCGACAACTCCTCACCCAGCTGAACACTCGAGTCTGCTTTCAAGGAAGGACCGTAGCCAGGAAAAAACTGTGCCTCCGATCCCTACCTCAGAAAGCCGACCCATCAAGACACCGTGGTTGACAGTATCAACGGCCACTGACAAATCTAGGAGGACCAGCAGGGTAGAGTAACCCCTGTCAGCTCCCCTGATGAGGTCAGACTGCAGCGCGACCAGGGTGGACTCAGTCCCCCGACGCGGCTGGAACCCAGACTGGAATGGATCCAGGACAGGATCCTCCTCTAGAAATGTTTACCAACAGGATGTAAGGCTGAGCGAACCTTGAACCAGCTAACTGGGATTGAACCCCAGGTCATGGGCACACTTCTAGCTGCAGTGCAGCAGTTTAACCACTGGATACAGGATACAGCTGAAGGCATCCATTACTTTTCTGGAGGAATGGACGAACCAGCATTTTCACCTATATTTTAGACAGTTATGAAATTTCAAAAATGAGTTTGGCAGTTCCTGGCACGGTGTATCATTTACAAGGGAGAACACCATCTTTGGGGTGGAATTTCACAAGGGGTTTTCAAACCATTGAAAGGTCCGTTTTGCCTTTTACCAAATAAAACAGTAATCATGTGCCGTCTAGTTGATTGTGAATTATGGTGATTCTTCCCAGGGTTTTCCAGGCAGGGTTTATCAAAAGGGTTTTCCCTTCCCTTCTTACGGAGGAGGGATATTCGGGGCTGTGCAAATGGTCCAAGGCCATAACGAGGCATCTCTTCTCCTGGGAGGCATCATGTGGAATCGGACTCCCAGTCTCTGGCTTGCAGCCAGAAACCTAGACCACTAGGCTACCCAACCAGCTTTTACCTCAAGTAGAACTTAAAGTAGATTTTTCTTCAAGTGTGGCCCCTACGAAGCTTTGGAGGAATTCAAAGGGAGTTGAAGACCAGCACAGTTTTGCATAGCACTTTAAAATGTCCCGTACCGCCAGCAACAACGAAACCTAAATACGTACAGTAGGACCCCCATATCCACAGTTTCACTTATTCACAGCCAAAATAATATACATAGCATGGAATCTGTCACTATCTAGTGGCCAGTTCTGGTAATGCAGGTCAAAATATTTTTCTGGGGTCCCCCCCCCTTTACTAACTGTCTGTCTGTCTATCTGTCTGTTACATTTGCTATTATTCATGGGTTTCCGTATCTATGGGGAGGGGGCCAGAACCAATCCCCCACTAATACGGAGACCCTACTGCATGGCAATTGAAATCCTTATTCAAAGGGCCTTCTCGGCTGCCGCACCCAGACTCTGGAACTCCCTCCCACTAGAGGCCAGGACTGCCTCATCTCTGTTGTCCTTCCGGAAACAGGCAAAGACCTTTCTCTTCAGGCAAGTTTCCCTGAATGATGGACTACCATGTGCATTTTATATGAATCTACGGGTTCACATCTAGGCATGTCCAAACTTTGGCTCTCCTGATGTTTTGGACCACAACTCCCAGAATTCCAAGCCTGTATTTCCAATGGCAAAGGACTATGGGAGTTGTGGTCCAAAACATCTGGAGGGCCGAAGTTTATAACCGTGTTGCTTTTTAATGTAATGTTTGTCTATTAATCCTGTAAGATGTCCCTCCATTCCTTGTTCTCAAATGTTTGAACATGTCTTGACTGTACTGGACTGTATATTATCTCTCATTACTGTAAGCCGCCTTGAATCCTTTTCCAAGGAGAAAGGCGGGGTAAAAATACTCTAAAATAAAATAAATAAATAAATAAATATCTCCTTTGTTCTGACCTCCCTTTCCTCTTTCCCCCCCTGAGTTGAGCTTTATATTGTAAGCTTCTCAGGGTTGAGTGTGATGCGGCGGCCAGGAAAGCCAATGTGATTCTTGGTTGTATCAACAGAACCATAGTGTCTAGATCAAGGGAAGTACCACTCTATTCTGCTCTAATCAGACCCCACCTGGAGTACTGTGTCCAGTTCTGTGCATCTCAATTTTAAAAGGATGTTGACAACCTTGAGCAAGGAGGGCGACCAGGATGGTTGAAGGTCTGGAAGAAATGTCATATGAGGAACGGCTTAGGGAACTGGGAATGTTTAGCCTTTTAAAAAGAAGGCTGAGAGGGGATATGATAGCTATGTTTAAATATTTGAAAGGATATATTGAAGAGGGAACAGGTTTGTTTTCCATGGCTTCAGAGACTAACTCGGGGCATTGGTTTCAAACTACAGGAAAAGAGATTCCATTTGAACATTAGGAAGAACTTCATGACAGTTAGAGCTGTTCCGAAGTGGAATAATATGCTGCCCCAAATGAAGGTGGTGGAGTCTCTTTCCTTGGAGGTTTTTAATCAGAGGCTGGATGGCCATCTGTCAGAAATATTGTAATGGGGTTCCTGTATGTCAGGGGGTTGGACTGGATGGCCCTTGAGGTCTCTTCCAACTCTATGTTTCTATGATTCTATGATCTATCCTGACTATGCATCATGACAACATAGCATAGGTGTTGTTAAGCATCAGTCAGTGATGAACTTCCATACGGGCTCAGGGCGTTGGCCTGCCCTACATGTGATAGAGACTTGAGACTTCCTTCATTTCCGTCCTTGTGCTTCTCTCCTTGCCCAGGTCCGCAAGTACCTCTTGATGCTGGACATCCGCAAGGAACATGTCAAGTTCTGGCGCCCTCAAGTGCTCTTGATGGTCCGGAACCCCCGGACCTCCCTGCAGCTCATCAGCTTCATTAATGACCTGAAGAAGAGTGGCTTGTACGTCCTTGGCCACGTGGAGCTAGACAGCCTAGGTAAGGGGACAGCCGGAGGGTGAAACCACAGGTTTAGCTAGTGGAGGTGCCACGAGAGGCAGGAGGGTGGAGGCCTGGCGAGAAGAAAGGTGCTGTGCTGTCACTACATAAGAACAGCCTTGTTGGAACAGGCCACCGCCCTTCCAGTCCAGCATTCTGTCTCACACAGCACTGGCTCACCATTTTCTTCAGGGTATTCCCCAGCAGATATCTTCGCCTGCTTACGATTCCCTGCAAATGGCATTGAGAAGTATCCTGCCTCTCTCTCCAACCCGGAGGTTTTCCTTAGGCATCCATCATGATAGCCATTGATACGCTTGTTCTTCATGAACTTATCTAATCCTTTCTTAAAGCTGTCAAGGCTGACAGCTGTCACCACTCCTTCTGGCAGGGAGTTCCACAGACCAGTGATCCTCTGGGTGAAAAAGGACTTTCTCTTATTTGTTTGAGATCTAGCACTCAAAGGTTTCATGGAGTGCCCCCCCTAGCTCTAGTGTTGTGCGATAGGGAAAACAGAATTTTGAAAAGTTCCATGCATCCATCCATCCATCCATTCATTCAATCACTCATTCATCCATTCATTCTTACACTTGTCCATCCATCCATCCATCCATTCATTCAAAATGTTTTTACCTTACCTTTTTCCTTAAAATGGCTCAAAACAGTTTACATCGTTAAAAGGACAATATTTGAAAAGCTAAAAAAAATAAGGATGCAAGTTTAAAAAAGAATTAAACAAGTATTATATTAAAAGCGGTAAATAAAATTAAGACGGAAAACACCACAAAAAGCAGCAGAGACCAACAGTCTTGATTGGCAAGGCCTTTCTCAGGCAGCCAATTACTAGGGACCAGCCTTCCTGAACAGAACGGTTTTTGCCTGCTTGCAGAAGGAGACAAGAGATGGGGCCAGCCTGGCCTCCAGTGGCAGGGAGTTCCAGAGTTTAGGAGCAGCGACAGAAAAGGCCTTATTTCATATCCCCACCAAACACACCAGTGAAAGTGCTGGGACTGAGAGAAAGGCCTCCCTTGAGTTAGGCCCATAAGCTTTCACCCAAGTTTTTTGGGGGGTTGTAAGCTGAAACCAGCGCATGCTGTCTCCTTCTTTGGAGGCATTTAAGCTTAGGCTGGATGGCCATCTGTCGGGAGTCCTGTGATGGGGGGTTCGTGCATGGCAGGGGGTTGGACTGGGTGGCCCTTGAGGTCTCTTCCAACTTCATGAATCTATGGTTCTTTGATTCTATGTCTAGGAGTTGTGGTTCAAAACAGAACTTTCGCAAGCTGCTCCCTGTTCTGTGTTTGGAAGTTGAGTCATGGCTACTGGACTTCTTTTTTTGAGAGATAGAAACATTTCGCTGTTCATCCAAACAGCTTCATCGGACCGATGAAGCTGTTTGGATGAACAGCGAAAGTTTCTATCTCTCAAAAAAGAAGTCCAGTAGCCATGACTCAACTTGCAGATAAACTCACCTGGATGACTGAGAATCTTCACAGACATATCCCTGTTCTGTGGTTTTCAGATCGGCAGCCCTGGGCTCCCGTGGGTGCTGTCCATTTCTTCCAATCTTCAGGATTTGGAATTTTAAGTTTTTGTTGCTGTGAAGAACATGCTCAGATGTCACCATGAGCTGGCTTTCTTCCGGAACTTTAGCTCACCAAATATAACCCTGCATGGCCTCTGGTTTGGCTTGGTCTGATATGATGTGGCAGTTGCCAGAAAGCCAGAGAAAGAATCCAGTTTATTTCAAGGTTTCTTCGTTTCTTTGGCTGCTTGGGGGGATTTCGAGCCAGCCGCTGCGCCAACTCCTCCCCAGTTTGCGTTTCATGCCCGTTTGGTTGGTTTCTCTGTTTCATTGGATCATTGGTTTTCTGTCAAGGGTAGACTCCCAGCGCTATTAAGAATACATGGAACGTATTAAAAACAAAAGTGAAACATTATTCAAAAACAGATTAAAATGTTTTTAAAAAGAAAAGCTGGTCCAAAGTATTTTCTAAAAGTCCAGCCTTAGAGACTCAAGGCCCTTTTGGAGAAACAAAGAGTGTTATTGCTTATATATTGCCCTTAAAGCACTCTCTGGGTGATTTGGCTTCAGCCAGCTATCTGAACCTTGTTGGGCTCGAACTCAGGCCGTGAGCAGAGGTTTGACAGCAAGTACTGCAGTTTCGCCGCAGTGCCACGGGGCTCCTCTTCGAGCTCAGCCGAGATGGAGCGAGGCAGACTTTCCTTGGAGGAGGCCCCTACAGTCAAGGGGCTGCTGCCAACAAAACTCTGCCTTGTGAATCCATCCTCCTGGAATCTTATGATAGTAGAGATGGGCATGAAATACTAAAATAGGGCTTTGTTTCGTTTTTCGTTTCATTCCATTTGTTTCGTTTAGTTTCGTTTGAAATGTTTTTTTAAAGTTCATTTCGTTTTTTGTTTTGTTTCATTTTTGTTTTTAATGTACTCTCTCTCTCTCTCTCTCTCTCTCTCTCTCTCTCTCTCTCTCTCTCTCTCTCTCTCTCTCTCTCTCTCTCTCTCTCTCTCTGTGTGTGTGTGTGTGTGTGTGTGTGTGTGTGTGGTGCTTGTGTAACTTCCCTACACCCGATCCGACATGGGAAAAGGTGAGATTTGTAAACGTTGTTTTTTTTTTTGCCGCCCTAAGTCCGGCAAAAACTGTAGTGTGGGCTTGGGGTGGCAAAAAAAAACTTTCAAAACCCCGCCTTTCCCCCCACCCGATTGGGTGCCGGAAAACCATTTTTTTTAATTTTTTGTTTGTTTGATTGCTGCCCCAAACGCCAATCAGCTGCAGGGCTTGGGGCTGCAGAATAAGAGTTTTAAAATCCCTCCTTTCAATTGGGTGGGGGGAAAGGAGGGATTTTTAAACTTTCTTTTTTTGCTGAGCTCCAAGCCCATACTACAGCTAATCATTATGTAACGAAACGAATAACGAAATGAGTAAAACATTCATTTTGTGCCCATCTCTATATGATAGTAAGGCAAGTAACAGGGTCTCCATGGTGGAACCCGAAACGATTTTTATTTTATTGCTGCAGTCTTCAGAAACCACCAGTTAGCCTGGCCTGTAACTACAATAGTAGGGAGGATTTGTGGGATATGTAGTCCAAAAAGTATAATGTTTCCAAGCTCTGATTTGTTGAGTCATTCCAACGCAAGTGGGAGTGATTCCTCGCTGGTCGCGTGTAGTCAACACGGATTCTTGCGACCTTCTTAAGACCCACAGGCCTTAGGAAGAACTGACCAGAAAACCAGCAGGCAGTATGTTAATAATTATTTATAGTCCTGCAATATTTTGTTTATTAATTATTTAGGTTGATTTATTAAAAATGTTTTCAGCAACTGAAAAGTTGTTTTAAATTACTGTGTTTTCCATGTATAAGACTATATTTCTTACTAAAGCCGTTAGACTAAAACTTTAGGGTCGTCTTATACACGGAAGTAAGCCAATGAGAAAACTACACAGTAGAAAAACTGTTGTATCAGGCTGGGAAATTGGGAGTCATCTTATGCATGGGGGCGTCTTATAGACAGAAAAATGTGGTAATTGATGAGTGACTTTTTTAAAAAAAGTACACATATGCAAGCAATCGGAGAGAAAAAGGGTCCTGCTATCAAGTATCCTTGGAAGATATGAACAAAATTTGAAAATATCTTGATAGGCTTGAGCACTGAGCTGGAAACAAAATAAGGAATATGAATAAGAATGTGTTCAAAGGGAGGGGTACCAAACGCACAACTACAAGATGGGGGATACCTGTTTCATTAATAGTAGGCGTGAGAAGGATCTTGACAAGATCAAAACCTGAGTATGAGCCAGTAATGTGGCTGCAAGAAAGGCAAATACAATTTTAGGATGCATTAACAGAAGTATAGTTTCCAAATCCTGTGAGATGCTAGCCCCCCTCTATTCAGAACTAGTTGGGCCTCATCTAGAATACTATGTCCAGTTCTGGACACTGCCCTTCAAAAAGGATGCTGACAAATTGGGACAAGTCCAAAGGAGGGCAGCAAGGATGATCAGGGGGCTGGAAACCAAGCCCTAGGACAGTGATGGCGAACCTTTTAGAGTCCGAGTGCCCAAAGTGCGATTCAAAACCCACTAATTGTTTGCAAAGTGCCGATACAGCAATTTAACCTGAATACAGGTGGCTGTGAAGGGGAAATCTCTCCGAAAGGAGATCAGACAAAGGAGGAGCAGGATCTGTTCTGGATCAGCCCAGAGCGCAGGACACTCAACAGTGGGCTCAAGTTTCAAGTTACAGGAAGCCAGATTTCGGTGGAATGTCAGGAAAAACTTTCTAATTGTTAGAGGTGTACAACAACGGAACCCGTCCAGATGCCATCCCAAAAAGGCAATGCTATACTTGCACAAGACAAAACTAAGGGCGCTTTTACACGACCCCTAAGATCCGCTGGCAACTTAAATTCGGACCAGAGATTTGGGGGGTTGTCGCTCTTGCTTTGTTCCCACCCTTCCGACATCCATTGTTCCTGTCTGCATGAGGGGAGGGAGGAAAAAAGCGAGAAAAGAATGTAGGCTCACCTCCGCTCTGCCGCCGGAAGCCGCCCCGGGAAGCATTACAGTCTCTTAAAGGGGCAGGGGGCAAAAAAAAAAAACCCCAAACAGAAGGTGAGGACATCCCGGCACTCACTGCTTTGCAATCCGCATCAGAAATTTTTCACCTTCAGAGACCAGGTACTTGGAAACTGCGCTGGGATGCGCTTAGGTTGGTGTGGTCGTACTTAATTTTTTTTAAAGTCTGGAGCTGGTGGGAAAACAATTTTAAGCTCCGCATCTGGGAGCCCTTTGCGTCGGATTTTAGGGGTTGTGTAAAAGCGCCCTAAGAGATGGAGACTGACCAATCGAGTGGTTTGAGATGGGTGTTGGAGAGGGCCAAAGAGAGTTTTGTACCCAGTTTACTCACAATCATTACCTGCTGCACCTTCAGGGCAGATACCCTGGACCCTCGTATAACAAGCAGTTTGTTTTACAGAAAATCCACACAATGGACAAAAATGTTCGGAGATAGGGGGAAATCGCTTAACAGAATCGCCTATGGGGCGAAACCCTACAACAGAAAAACGGTCGCGACGAGGGTTTCATCCGTTTTCAGTGCATCCCTATGGGAAATTTGTACAAAGGAAAATTTGCTTAACAGAATTTTATTTCGAATGAATTAATTCCTTTATACAAGGTACCACTGTACCTGCTTCGCCAGCCCAAGTTGCATTCACATGGGCTCCAGCCCAAAGCACACAGGGGTGTGCAATAATCATCATCACTTTCGCCAAACTCCTATCCTTTGTGCTGCAAATTGATTTTTCAGCCACTTTTATACAGGCTGCAAATGGGGCCCCTCCCTGAGCCATTGTGGTTTCCATGGTTACTAATGGATTTCCCCTCGCGCGCGCCCCCTTCCTGGAATGGGGGAGACGTACAAGGAGGGGGATTGTTAATTTCATTTTTCAGCCACACCGAAGAAAGAGAGGAAAATATCATAAAATCCGAGTGATTGTGCAAATGCTTCAAAAGAAGGCTGTGATGCCTAAGAGTTGGGGGTGAGGTCCTTATGAGGAAGGATCAAAGGCTGCGGCAGGTGGAGATGGAAGGACCAGTTCATGTCACAATGAGGTGAAGCCTTGAATTGGGCTTCCCCGCATTTTGTCCACTCATTTGGGGGAACTGCCTGATGGAGTGACAGGTGGCCCACCCTGAGTGTGGCACGTCAGATTTCCTCTGAAACAGTGTCTAAAGAAACAGGGGGAAATTAGGGGAAACCTGTGTGGTCCTTAAAGTTCCACCAATGCCGGAGTAGGTGATGCGTTTGTTAGACCAATTTTAAAAAACGAGCAAACAACGAGCTTTAGGGGGTGTAGTCCACTTCTTCTGGTCACAGTGCAGAAAAGTTGCAAACGAGAGTCCCGAAAACTTGATGGCCAGTAGCTGGGTCAGGTCATATTTCTCAGAGGGGAGTTCAGATGTTGGTTGCAAACGGCCTTTTTGGTACACCCCTGCTAGCATTTGGCTGGAAGTTTCCACCCAATACTGAAAACAAATGGAAAGATCTTTCTCTGAACAGAAGTACAGCATTTTCCCATATATAAGACTATATTTTTATCTAAAATTGTCAGACTAAAACTTGACGGCCGTCTTATACACGGAAGTAAGCCGAGGAGAAGACTGTTGCGAAACTCTAATCTTGCCTTGAAAAAGTAGCTGGAAATTATGGCGGTTGAAGCCTGCGATAACCTTCTTTGGATAATCTTCTCCGGCACTTAACTACAGGTCACTGGAAAATGAGTGGAGAATATATAGATTTACAGAGAACAAAAGTGATTTTGCCGGGGGATCCCTACATTGATAGCAACAGAAGAACGTGACACAACACTGCCTGCAGCCTTTGAAACATCTGTGGTCCTCAGCTGCATAAACGTTGGGGTCGTTTGCTTTGAAACACTTCTTCCCTGGCCCATACGCTGAGATGTTATGGAATGTTTGTGAACATTCCTTGCTCTCAGGAAGTGTAAGAAGTGTCGGCCCACAAAGGATGGCTAGGGCTGTGTACTGCTAATGAAATAATGGAGGTGTGTGTGTGTGGGGGGGTGCCCTTTTGTCTTTGGACATGCCCACCGCTGAAACGTAACCTCCCCAATCATTGTTCTTGAAAGAGGGTGCCTCCTCTCTGGCCTGGGTGCATGTAAGGATTGTCCCGATTAACTAGTCCTATAGCATATCCTGTTCTGCCTCTTTATGCTCTTTCCTTACCTGGGGACGTGCCCCTTTTACAGACCGGGGGGCGAGGAGTGTGTTGGACTGCAACTCCCATCAGCCTTGGGCGGCTGGCAAGGAGGAGGCCTGATGGGGTTTGTAGTCCGGCAGCACCTGGAGAGCCACACATTCCCAAGCCACGGTTTCCTGGAAGACACACCCGCCCAATTTATGCCCGCTTTTGGTCTCCATGGCATCTTTGTTCTGAGCTCTGCCTCTTCAAAGGTTACCCTGAGTCTTCCTCCTTTCCTTTCTCTTGGTTCGGACTCCCAAAGCCACCCCCCGCAGGCTGACCCTTCTCCTTGTCCTCTCAGATTCCCTGCCTGCTGACCCCCTCGTGGACCAGTACGACGCGTGGCTGCAGCTCGTGGACAGGTTGAGCATCAAAGCCTTTGTCAACTTGACGCTCTCGGATTCGGTGCGTCATGGCACACAGCAGCTCCTCTTCATCTCCGGCTTGGGTGAGTCGCTCTCCTGCTTGGGTCGTAGGCCTGGTGGTAGGCGATCAGAGCTAGGATGAGTTGCTTTGGGGGAGGGCTACAACTCCCCGAACCTCCCGGAAGCATTCGGGGAGTTATAGTCCAGAAGTGCAACATTTCAAGGCTCAGCGCTGGTTCTGGGGCAGTGGAAGTCTGCCAACGTTCTGTACAAGTCAAGTTCTACCCTGGGGGTTGAGTTGTGGCAACTGGACTTCTTTTCTTGTGGGATCGAAATGTTTCACTACTCCTCCGAGCTTCTTGAAAGAGTAGAGAAACGTTTAAATCCCACAAGAAAAGAAGTATTGACTCAACTCCCAGATAATCTCACTGGGTGACTGAGAAACTCCATAGACATACTTCTACCCAAGTCCACCTTGTTCTAGTTCTTCCTTGTTAGTTCCTGTTTCCCCAAGGAGCAAAACAGAGGGACTGTGGGATAAACAGATTATTCTGTTCTTGCTTAGAGATGGGCACGAACCACTGGTTTGGCAGTTCAGCACAGTTTGTTACCCGGTTGAACAGCTGATCCATGGAAGAGGTGGGGCAGGGTCTTGACACCAAGTGAGTGCACTCAGGAGAGGGTGGGAGACTGAACCATGGCTCAGCTGTTCCATCAGGAAACAGATCATGCTAACCCCCCAAACCAGTGGTTCGTGCTCATCTCTGTTCTTAATCCATGTCCATTTTACAATTATGTTTATAAGTAAATTCCAACCCCCCAAACCAGTGGTTCGTGCCCATCTCTATTCTCAATCCATGTCCATTTTACAATTATCGGTTTATAAGTAAATTCCAACCCCCCAAACCAGCGGTTCGTGCCCATCTCTATTCTCAATCCATGTCCATTTTACAATTATCAGTTTGTGTAAATTCCAACCCCCCCCAAACCAGCTGTTTCTGTTCATCTCTATTCTTAATCCATGTCCATTTTACAATTATCAGTTTATAAGTAGATTCTGTCTTGTTTCTCCACCAGTCTGTGTTTTTAGATGAATGCTTGCATTACATTTGTCCCTGTTTTTCAGGCATTTATGCACAAAAACAGTCTACAGTGGACCCTCGTATAACAAACGGTTTGTATAACATAAAATCTGTACAACTTAAAAAATTCCTGAGATAGGGGAAATTTGCTTAACAGAATCATCTATGGGGCAAATCCGTACAACATAAAAATGGTCGCAATTAGGGATTACTCTGTTTTCAATGCATTCCTATAGGAAATGTTTTGCTTAACATAATTTCATTTGGAACAAATTAATTCCTTTATACAAGGTACCACTGTACTGTGTTTGCTTCAACATAGAATATGGAATTTTGTATAAATTCTGATTAGAGATGTAAAATTTCCAGAAACTATGAGGAGGGAAATGGGGGGAAAGGCCTTTAATTTTTCCATTTTTCTCCCCAATTTTTTCGTCACAGCTTTAAAATCTTATATCTCTAATTCCGATAGATTTTAGCCCAAAATTGGTGCCGTTCTTTTGGTATCCATATAGGTTTCACAGATAACTTGCTGTGGTGCTGGAGCAGATCTTGTTTGTGGTGTCAGGCTTATGACCAGGCATGCAACTGCAGTGTACCCTGTTGCCTTCTCAACTACCCCCCCCGTTTGCTGTGGTATGTAACACAAGCCATCACCAATAGGATTTTGGCCTCTATGGGCGTTTATACACGACCCCTAAGCTGCGCTGCAAATGGCTCCCAGCTTTGGAGCTTAGAAATTTTTCCCCACCAGCTCCGGAGTTTAGAGAAAATTAAATGCGACCCCACCCACTTTAGCGCGACCCAGCACACTTTTCTTGTACCTTCTCTCTGGAGCTGAAAAATATTTGATGTGGATAAGAGTGCCGGGCTCTCCTCGCTTGTCTGTTGTTTTTTTGCCTCCCGCCCCTTTAAGAGCCCCTTGAGAAGGAACCAGGAAGTAACGGGGCGCTCGTGGCAAGATCGACTGGCACCGGCAGGTTAGTAAAGGCTTCTTTTGTCCTTTTTTTCCCTCCCTCCCCTCATGCCGACAGGAGCAGGAAGTGCTGAGGGGTGGGAACGCAGGAACAGAAACAAACCCCCAAGATCTCTGGTCCGAATTTAAGGGACCAGCGGATCTTAGGGGTCGTGTGAAAAGGCCCTGAATCACAAAATTACAAGAACTGCGAAAACCGAATAAGGACCAGGTTCAAATCAATAAGGACCGGGTTTAAATTTTGTATTTGAGAATACAAAAGCTAATTGTTTCACTTAAAGAGTGCTTAAGGAAAGAATCCCCACTCCCACTCAGAAGAGTGTAGGCTGGCTCAGTTTTCAGTCCACGGCATCTCTTAGGAGCTGTAGGGAAACAGCACCTGTCTTAAGACTTGCTGCTGAAGTGGTACAGAGCAGTGACAGGGAACTTTTAGCTCTGCAGATCTTTTGTCGTTCAGTCGCACGGAATCCCACACTGATGTGGCCGTGGGTGAGGGATTATGAAAGCAGCCTAGCCATGCCGGGTCAGGTTCCCGAAATTAAAACCCATGGTGCCTGGGGGCAAAAAACTTTGCCAGTCCTGATTAGACAACACTTAGCTAGGTAGAGCAAAGTCTTTGAGTTTTCTGACCATTTCTTGCGGTTCCCGTTTTCAGAGGAGCTGACTGCACAAGGGACAGATAAATCAGCCCATGATCTAGCTTCAGAGGTTAGGACTCGGGGCAATGGTTTCAAACTACAGGAAAAGAGATTCCATTTGAACATTAGGAAGAACTTCATGACGGTTAGAGCTATTCGGCAGTGGAAGATGCTGCCCCAAAGGAGGGTAGTGGAGTCCCCTTCTTTGGAGGTTTTTAAGCAGAGGCTGGATGGCCACCTGTCGGAAATACTGTGATGGGGGTTCCTGCATGGCAGGGGGTTGGACTAGATAGCCCTTGAGGTCTCTTCCAAATCTACGATTCTATGATTCTATGATCTCCCTTTTGGCAATGGGTGAAGGACCCCACCCACCACTCACTATTCCATCCTTTGAAATGTGATTGATATGATAGCACTTTTCAAATACAGTGGTACCTTGTCTAAAGGAATTAATTCGTTCAAAATGAAACTCTGTTAAGCAAATTTTCCTTTATACAAATTTATCATAGAATCATAGAGTTGGAAGAGACCTCAAGGGCCATCCAGTCCCACCCCCTTCAATGCAGGAACCCCCATCACAGGATGCCTGACAAATGGCCATCCATCCTCTGCTTAAAAACCTCCAAAGAAGGAGACTCCACCACCCATAGGAATGCATTGAAAACAGAATAATCCCTAACCATTTTCATGTTGTACGGATTCGCCCCATAGGTGATTCTGTTAAGCAAATTCCCCCTATCTCTGGAATTTCTTATGCTGTACAGATTGTATGTTATACAAATCGTTTGTTATACGAGGGTCCACTGTACTTGAAAGGGACAGAGGAGGGGCAGGATTGGTTCTTGATCATCTCTGAGTGCAGGATACGTGAAAATGGGCACACAAGCCATAGGAAGCCAGCTTTTAGCTGAATCTCAGTGGGGGGGGGGGAACCTCTTAACTGTTAGAGTAGTATAACAGTGGAACCCATGACCTCGGGAGGTGGTGAGCGTTCTAGCGTAGGAGGTGTTCAAGAGGAAGCTGGACTGCCATCTGTCCGATCTGCTTTGACTGGTATTCCTGCATTGAGCAGGGGGTTGAGCTCTGAGCTTCATGATTCTTCCAGTTCATTCTGTCTCAGCTCAACAAGTCTGGAAGTTGAGTCATGGCTACTGGACTTCTTTTTTGAAGAAGTCCAGTACCCATGACTCAACTTCCAGATAAACTCACCTGGATGACTGAGAATCTTCACAGACAGCTCAACAAGTGTTTCCCTGGTGTCTCTTCCTCGTACTCAGGAGGCATGAGGCCGAACACCATCGCTCTAGGTTTCTATGACAACAGAGCCTCCCCGGACTGCCTGGCCCAACACCCGTCCTTTAGCCTCGAGGAAGCCACTTGGCACAACTTCCCTCCTGTGTGGTCTTCGGGGAGCCACAAGCGGCTCTCTCCCCACGAATACGTGGCCATCGTCGCCGACGCCGTGAAGATGCTGCGGAACGTCCTCCTGGCCCGCTCCTTTGACGAGCTGAAGCTCCCGCAGGCTTCCGGCGCTCAGGCCCAGCCCCTCATCGACGTCTGGCCCATCAACCTGCTGCGCCCCGACAGCGCCCGCTACGTGGACACCAGCAGCCTCTTCCTGCTGCAGATGGCCTGCGTCCTGGCCATGGCCCGGGCGTGGCGCCGGGCCCGCCTCCGCCTCTTCCTGTGCGTGGAGAGCGGGGCCCGCCCCGGGGGCCAAGAGGACAAGTTGCGGCAGCTCCTGAAAGACCTGCGCATCCAGGCCGACATCCACACCGTGCTCTGGGACAACGTGGTCGCCCTCCATTGGCACCACCAGCAGGAGGGGCGGGAGGGCAACGCCATCAACTTCCCGGGCAACGCCGCTTGCGTTTCGGACGAGTATCTCGGCGCGGTCAATCAGCTCGTCCTCCAACAGAGCTCCGCCCCCACCGTCCGCTTCCTCTATTTGCCCCGCCCTCCGGCAGACACCAACCTCTACCCCCGGTACTTGGAGCAGCTCGAGCTGGTCACTCGCGGATTGGGGCCCACGCTGCTGGTTCACGGAGTCAGTGCCGTCACCAGCACCGAACTCTAGAGCGGGGCGGGGGGGGAGGAGGTGAGGGCAGGAGCTCACTGTGGACCTCATTGGGCCGGTGGCCCTTGGTTGGCTTATGCCCACGTTGGCCACCATCTTGGCGACTCCCAGAACACCGGACCAGCGTGATGTAGTGAGAAACGAGGACTTAGCTGGATAATAGAAGGCTGTCATGTTTGCCTCTGGGTTCTATTTGCCTCCTTTCTCCTGTCGCCCCCCCCCCGCAAGGTGGCCTGTTTTATGGCCCCCCTGGACATAGAACTGGGGAAGAGTCCCTGGCACCGTGCAATGCCACCGGGGCGAAGACTGGATGCTTATCACTTCATGCCCTCCATTCGCATGCCAACGGAGGCTGTAGGCCAAAGTCACCGCACCTGCACCGGGGCAATGCCAGCAAGGCACCATTTGGGTGCCAGTGGCTTGGAAGTCCAGGGACACTTGTAGAAAAGTTGGAGGGTGGTGGAAGACAGCACCGTTATTGCCAAGCAGGTTGCTGTGCTGGGATCGGGTTGCAGGGGGGTTGTTAGCTGTGCTCCTCTGTTGGGGGGTTGATGGGAGTAGTTTCCCAGTTGTAGTTGTGGTCGGCTTTCCCCACTGAAGGGCCAAGAACACTGCCTTGGAGTCCAGCTGAAGGCAGAATCCAGCCTCCTTGGTTTTGAATATTGGCAGCTGCTCTCCTGTGATAGCTTGGTTGTGTGAAATGTACCTTTTGGCGGAAGGAGAAGAAGAATAAGAAATGTCAAGGAGTGGGTTGATCATTTCTGGTTTGCCCGCCTTTGCTGTCTGCTCAGCCACGCGGGGTTTCAGGAAATGCAGCGAAGCTACTCTTGAATTAGTTGGCAGTTGGGAAGTATAACTCTTAGTGTTGCTACTCCAGGCATGTCCAAACTTCAGCCCTCCAAATGTTTTGGACCACAACTCCCACAGTCCTTTGCCATTGGAAACACAGGCTTGGAATTCTGGGAGTTGTGGTCCAAAACATCAGGAGGGCCAAAGTTTGGACATGCCTGTGCTGCTCAGAAGGTGGCCATCTCACCTCGCCTTTCCCCACCACCATCACCCCAACTGGAAACCTACCAGTCCATTTTTCAGCATCTCCCATCACTGAGAGCTTGTCTCTTCCCCAACTTCAGGTGTGCTTAAAATATTTCCAAATTCCCGCACCCATTGTGTAGGTTCCTCTCCAGGAAATGAAAAGGACCCAGTAGCAGAGATGAGTTCCCTGGTAGAAAGAAGAGCACCCCACCCCCAAAAAAATCACGGGCACTGTAGATCCTCTTCCAGTCACACAATTTGGGGAAGAAGGTTTTTAATCTTATACCAAGGAGGGCAAAACACCCTGTGTGTGTGTGTGTGTGTGTGTGTGTGTGTGTGTGTGTGTGTGTGTGTGTGTGTGTGTGTGTGTGTGTGTGTGTGTGTGTGTGTGTGCAGTCCTCACCCAAGCTGTTTTGTGCCCCATCCTTGACCCAACAAATTGCCCATCCAGAGAAGATGAATCACCGATCCTGGAAGAATCTGAGATGGATGGGTTTACGTTCTAAATAGTTTAAAAGTTGCTACTCCAG
Source organism: Phrynocephalus forsythii (assembly GCA_029282475.1). Classification (NCBI taxonomy): domain Eukaryota; kingdom Metazoa; phylum Chordata; class Lepidosauria; order Squamata; family Agamidae; genus Phrynocephalus; species Phrynocephalus forsythii. The sequence continues at coordinate 20,461,014 of JAPFRF010000008.1, read as the reverse complement.
CACCGTTTGTCAGTTTAAAAACCACCCATTTATTTAAAAAAAATTAGATGTTTAGGATACTTCTTGGATTTTCTTTCCTTTTTGGGTGACTGGGGTCATTTAGGTGTTTTGTGCAGGTCCCAGATGAAGGCAGGGGCAGAAAATGTGGCCCCAGACTCACCATGGTTCCCACCCAGGATCTAAGGACTTCACCCCAGCAACAGGGACATTAGAGACTACTTGCTATGTCTCTTTTTCTCCTCTCTCTGTTAGGATAATTTGTGGGCCTGACCTGCCAATCCCTTCCCTCACAGATGGGGGGGGGTAACTCCCTAAGCTTTCTGTATGGTTGGAAGTTGCCAACGAGAACCAGGCCGGCCCTGCCATTGGGGAAAGTGAGGCAGCCGCCTAGGGCAGTACTTCTTGGGGTTTCTTGTATGGTGATTCATTCATTGATTTAGCTCTTGGACATTAGCTGTCAGAGATGTGAGAGGCCTCAGTGGCGAAAGCTCCTGGTTGGGTTTCGGCCCCTTCACACAGAGTCGGTGGGGATCATTACCTGCTGTGCCTCAGGTGGCCAAATATCCAGAGGCGGCCCCGACCAGGGCAGTCCCAAGGCCCTCCGAGTCCTGATGACCCTGGCTGTCACGAGAGCAGAAGACCGGCCAGGATTCAATTACCGGTGTCGTTGACTCTTGCTAATGCGGGTCCCCCCTGGGCTGTTCTCTCCTCGTCCGACTTGTCACATTTGCTGACAGGTTGGCACTTGCTGTCAGCGCTGCGCCACCGCGGACTTACCCGCTGCCCCCTCCCGTACCACCAGCCTGCGTTGCTACAGACCTTCTCAGCTGTCGAGAGTCAGGGGTGCAGGGTCCCTGTAAGTTTTGGCAGTCTCACGAGCCAAATGAACCCCAGTTATATCAATTCCCACCGTTATTTACATTGTCTTGTAAATTTAAATTCACACAACACACGGGTAATTAATGTTGCTTAATTTGGCCAGCCAATTTGGGAGGAGGGGTTGTTTCACCTCACCAGCACGGCCTTGTTAAAATCATCTCATCCTTCTATCATTTCAACCCTTATCATTCTGGCAGGGGTGAACATTGCTGTTGATTTATTTACTTTGCAAATGGGTCAGAGGATCACTTCATGGTCACCACTTGTGTACACCCTTACAAATATATATTTTTTTAGAAAAATACTTTTAGCGATCAATCCTAGATTACTTTTTCTTTAACAGTTTTCTCCCACAAGTGTTTATCACTTAGCCGATAGCTGCCTTCGTGTGGCTCATGGTTAATTTGTCCCTAGCTGTTCAGCGGTTCAAGTCATTTTTAATTCTTCCTCCTACAGTTTCGCATCATTACACGCGGATGTATGTGCCGCTTTAGCGCTACGTCACTTCACAGATTTAAACAACACCGACAGCAGCAGTTTTTTAGGGAAGCAAGAATCCAGAAACAGGAGGGGAAATGAGCCAATTTCTATGAGATGGCGCATGTACCTACACTCCTGGTACAAATCGCAAGAAACGGACCAGTTGAAATGACAGCCACGAGAACGGACTCAGGGGTATATATACCACGTGGCTGTACCTACAAAGATATTGAATTTTTAAAAAGGAGAAAATAAAGGAGTCAAATGATCCGTGTGATGAGGCTCTTACTTTGGAAGGCACTTCATCCGCCCAACATTGATCCTGGCTACTGAGAGACCAAACACGTCACAAGCACGCGGCTTCCCCTAACACACCAGTGAGTGAGTGGAAATACTAATACAGGATTGCTCTGGTGTCTGTTTAGTGTTGGACTTGGGAGGTGTTTTTTTTTTCTTTATTTCTAAAATGGAAAGACGTCTGCAGCTGCTGAGGGGCGGCCCACTGGAACAGGAACCCGTCCCCTGCTTGCTCTTCCATTCTCAGCTGTTCCCCTACCGTGGGATATTCACCCTCCACCCCATCCCACAAAATATTGTGATGGGGGTTCCTGCATGGCAGGGGGTTGGATTGGATGGCCCCTGAGGTATCTTCCAACTCTATGATCCTATGATTCTAAAATCCCCCTCTGAGCTTCAGGGGAATTGTTTACCCAGGCAGCGTGCCAGCTCCGAAGATTGATTTGTAGGTTGGCCAAGCCCCCCGCCCCCCCCCAAGCCTCCCCCAAGCCTCAGCCTCCTTTTGACTGGGAAGAGACAGGCCAGGGAAAGTGTTGAGCACGAATGATGTTAGTGTGATCAAGGTGGGGGATATTCCAGAGCTATCTTTGAAGGAGACAAGGGCGGCGGAATCAGAGAGTGGTAGTTCGGAGAACTTGCTGGGGGATTTGGGAGCTGCTGCGGTCCCAAAACATCACGGGTAACAGAGTGTGCAGCTGTTTTTGGAAATTGCTCAGAAACATCAGTAGGTCCAAAATTCAGGAGCCAGATTCCTGTTTGAGGCTTGATATGGGGAACAGACACACACACACACACACACACACACACACATGTTACAGCCGCACCTGCTCATCCGTCTCTGGACAGAATTCAAAGTGCTGGTTCTAACCCATAAAGCCTGAATGGCTTGGGTCCAAGCTGTCTCAAAGCCCACATTTCTCCACATAAGCCTAAATGGATATTAAAATCATCAGGAGGCGCCCTTCAGTCTTGCCACCTTCACACATGTGTGCGATGGGGACACAGGAGAGGGTCTTATCTGTGGCTGCTCTCGGACTTTGGAACTCCCTCCCACTGGAGGCCCGACTGGCCCTATGTTTGCTGTATTTCCAGCAGCAGACAAAGACCTCTCTCTTCAGACAGTGACTGGCTATCTGGGAAACAATAAACAGGAAGGTTTGTATTTTTGTTGCTTTTATATCTGTTTTAATAATACTGTTATCTAACATTTTAAATATATTCTCTAAAGCTCTCACGCCCGGAGATCTGATAGTTGTTGTCAGGTCTTTTGGGCTGTTTGGCTGGGTTCTGGAAGTTTTTCTTCCTGACGTTTCTCTAGACTCTGTGGCTGGCATCTTCAGAGGGCAAGGAGCTCAGGGAACTAGGAGTTATCTCTGTGGATATCAAGTGAGTAAAACTGGTTTTTAAAGTTGTGGGAAAGAGGAAACTTGTCCTAGGCAGGAGAGTAGGTGCTAGTCATTGTATTGTGATGAAGTGATTAAGAAGTTTCAATTCAATCGGGTAGCAACGATCCTTCTGTGTAGTTGATGGTTGTTTTAGCTATTATATTCTATGAACTGACAACTGTTGCTTGTGGCTGGGTGGGAATCACTGAGTTTTGACCTTTTGCACTCTGCAGCTTTTTGTACCGGAAGCCAGGCTTTGTTGATTTTTGGACTTTCTTCTTTTTTGTTGAAACTGTGCTTGTGTTTGTGGATTTCGATGGCTTCTCTGTGTAGTCTGACATAGTGATTGGTAGTGTTTACCAGTACCTCTGTGTTCCCCGAGCTCCTTACTAGTTGTCAGAGCAGCTTGCCCTCTGAAGATGCCAGCCGCAGGGTCTGGTGAAACGTGAGGAAGAAAAACTTCCAGAACACAGCCAAACAGCCTGAAAAACTAACAACTATTTTAAATATAATTTTAATTCTTTAATATTTAAAATAGTTATTTATTTTAGCTTGAATATTGTATTTTAATTAATTAATCTGCTTTGGGTTTCTTTTTTTAGGAGAAAGGTGGGGTAAAATATTTCAAATATTTTTTCCAAGCTCAGTCTAATACCACTGGCACATCCTACACTTTATCAGCCGAACCAAAATGAGGTTCCAAGACCAACACTGTGAGCTAACAGGGCCTCAAAATTTATTTTATATCTTTTTAATTATTTGTATCATTTGTAGGCTGCCTTTCTCCTTCTAGTGAAGGCACCCAATGTGGCTTATAGTGTTATAACAAGTAGCATTAAAAACTCAATTATAGCTTAAAAAGCAGAGAACAAAAAATAATTAAAAACACATCAAGTAATTAAAACATTTAAAACTTTAAAAATAAACTTAGAAAGGAGAGGGCCTGCATCTGGTGATTCAGTTGTAGTTACTAATAAAGCCTGCTTTAAAAGGGATGCATGCATGCATAAAGATAAAGGTAAAGGTTCCCGCCCCCGCACATGCATGCTAATCGTGCCCAACTCTAGGGGCAGTGCTCACTATATTCAAGCCAAAGAGCCAGTGTTGTGCAAGTCCGTGGCCACGTGTCCGGCATGGCTGCAAGGAAACACTGTTTTACTTTCCCAGTTTTTACGACGGTACCTATTTATCTACTTGCATTTACATGCTTTCAAACGGCTAGGTTAGCAGGAGCACGGGTTAACAGCAGGAGCTCACTCTGCTGCGTGGAACCTGGGATTCAAACCGCTGAGCTGCTGACTTTGTGCCCAACAGTTTTCAGTACTCTAGCCCGCTAAGCCACCACGTACAGACAGACAGACAGACCACTCATCGTGCTACTAGCCCGCTGTGGGTGGGTCACAGAATAATAAAACAATAACACTTCAAGTGGAATCATAATGCATTAAACATATCAAGTAACTAAAACTAAACATACAAGAAAAACAAGGCTCAGCTTTCAGTGGAAGGATGTAAAAGAAGGGATCTGACCTAACCTCTAAAGAGAAGGCATTCCACAATATGGGAGCAGCCGTGACTGTTTTTCAAAGTTGTTTTTTCTGTCTTAGAAGATAGCAAGAATACATTAGAGCATGTACAGAGTGCTTTTTGGTTCTTAGCAGCCGTAGCGCAACAAATGAGGTTTGGCATCTCCCTAGCCAAAGCGTTATTTCCTCCCAATATTTGATTGATGACTTGAATTTGGCCGCAGAGCCTCGTAGCACAGTGGATAAATCATAGAATCATGGAGTTGGAAGAGACCTCAAGGGCCATCCAGTCCAACCCCCTGCCATGCAGGATCCCCATCACAATATTTCTGACAGATGGCCATCCAGCATCTGCTTAAAAACCTCCAAAGGAGACTCCACCACACTTTGTGGCAGCATATTCCACTGCCGAACAGCTCTAACTGTCATGAAGTTCTTCCTAATGTTCAAATGGAATCTCTTCCTGAAGTTTGAAACCAGTTGCTCCGAGTCCTAGTCTCTGAAGCCATGAAAAACAAACCTGTTCCCTCTTCAATATGGCATCTTTTCAAATATTTAAACATGGCTATCATAACCCCTCTCAGCCTTCTTTTTGTAAGGCTAAACATTCCCAGCTCCCTAAGCCGCTCCTCGTAAGACATTTCTTCCAGACCTTCAGCCATCCTGGTCGCCCTCCTCTTTACCCGCTTGAGGTTGTCAGCTTCCTTTTTAAATTGAGGTGCACAGAACTGGACACAGGACTCCAGGGGTGTGTGTGACCAGAGCAGAATAGAGTGGTACTATCACTTCCCTTGATCTAGACACTATGGTTCTGTTGATGCAACCAAGAATCGCATTGGCTTTCCTGGCTGCCACATCACACTCCAGATGTTTTGGACCACAACTCCCACAGCCCTTTGTCATGGGCAATACGGGCTTGGAGTTCTGGGAGTTGTGGTCCACCACATCTGGTGAGCTGATGGTTTGCCACCACTGTATGGGTTTTCACCTTTTAAAAGGGGGAGTATTGCACAGAAGGCGCCCTATGGAAAGTGGGGGGTGTGATTTTCCAGGAATCAATAGCTGTTGCTAAAGCATGGGACCCGTGAGTCTTGGCTCTTGGTTCATGCCGATTCCATTTGGGCCTCCCAACTCAGGCATTTTGGGCTTCCGTCAAGCGCACGCCTGCCCCCTTCACACGCAGTCTATAGAGTGCTGGCAGGATGATGGGAATCAAGTGGCTGCATTGAGGGTCCCTGTCCTTTAAGCTGCCAATTCCCTCCTCCGATAGCCATCGGAGTGACACTGTTCTTTTTCCCTATTGAGTGTGGCCCTATTGATTATGAGGAGGAAACGGCTGCCCAGATGGCAGATAAATGTATTAGCTCCTGCCGGCTATGCTGGGAGAGGCATCAGCCTTTCTCACGGGATAGTGATGGATGGCTTGCTGTGAGACCCAGAGCAGGTGAAAGCCATCATCTGGCAGCGTCGTGGCTACACCTGACGTGCTTTGTACCCCCTACATCCAAAGACTCAGTTTGCCAAGGATGGAAGGCTGAGTGAACCTTGAGCCAGCTACCTGAGCCCATTGGAATCACACTCAGGCCACGAGCAGAAGCTCCACTGCAGTGTTGCAGTTTAACCATGGTGCTACAAGGCTCTACCTCTCTACTAGTAGCTTTTCTCCATCTGGGGTCTGATTCCGGAAGATGACGCTGGTTATGCTTCAAGCAGGGCTTCGAGTCAGCAGCCTTTCCCTGATTTGATTCCCTTTTGTTTTTAGCGATGAGTAGTATTTTTGAGAGCTTAAACTGTTTTCTCCCTCTTTTTTTTTTTTTTTTTGATTCCAGCTCCCAGCCATGTGTAGGTTTGGGGAGGCGTGGAGAGAGAGATTCTGAGAGTTACTGTACCGAAAAAATAACTTTTCTAAGTTCCTGGAAGATTCAAAAAGAACTGAACTAACCTTTGGAAAAGATTTTCTGACCATCTTGTAACTTGAGAGCACTACCACAATTCCATTCAAAAGTCTAGTATGAGATGGTGCTTCTAGTTTATCCTTTCAGTTTCTGTATTATGAAACAAAAAGAAAAACCCGTGTCTACATTCTTTGTAAGTTTTCCTAAAAATTCTCTGTAGCATCCACTAAAATTCTCAAAATTGTTTGGTCTTTGCAGTATGCTTGCTGCATTATTAAAAAATCAAGAAATATATATATCTAAATTAGAGATGGGCACGAAACGAGCGATTTTTCGTTTTCGTTTTCGTTTTTTTCATTTCGTTATACAATGAAAACGAAATGAATTTTTTTAAAGAAAACGAAAACAAAAACGAAACGACCAAATTTGCTGTGTTTTTCGTTTTCATTGCAGCAGATGCACTGAACTAAAAAGAATGCTAACGAAACAGCAATTTTTTGTTTTCGTTTTTTCGTTTCGTTACCTAACGAAACGAAAACAAAAATTTTTTTGCAAAAAACGTCACGAAAACGAAAACGAACCGAAACGGAGCCGTAAACAACCAAACGAGAAACAAAACAAAATTTTTTTGAGTCATGCCCATCTCTAATCTAAATCGAGTGTACACACACACACACACACACACACACTCACACACACACACACACACACACATTAATTTTCTTTTAAATGGACATTGTTCTGGGAGCACAAATTTGGCCCTTCAAAACTCCTGTGCTTATCCTAACCCCTGTGTAAGAAAACCAATATAACAGGGAAATCAAGAATCCTGTCTCAACAGAGATAGAAGTGATGATTAATTCCATGACAGAGAATCTATAAAATGTAAATACACAGGAATGTCAGAATTCAGGTGGTCCATGGAGGGAAAACAAACAAACATATTTTTCACATTGAGGTATTTCACTTCTCCTGTTTCAGGATTCTACAAGGGGCCATATTTATTTGTCTGTTTGTTTATAAAATCAGGATGTGGCTTATCTTTCCACCTGTGCATCAAAGCATACGAAATGCTAAAATATTCTTTTTGCCGCCCCGCCCCCCCATGGCAAGGTGTTTTGTGGAGCCCACGGCAAGGGATGAAGGGGGGGAGCAATTTCAGAAAAACTGCAAATAACGGCTCCATATAGCAAATCCTTGAAATGCAAATTACTTAACATGACAATGGCTGCTGCTTTATTACATCAGCCAGCCTCCTCTTTGATTTATCACATGCCAAATGGCAATCACAGGAGTGCTTTTCCTCCATTTCCCCAGACAGCTGTCACACCACTGGCCATGCAATTGACACACGCACGTGCGCGCGCGCACACACACACACACACACACACACACACACACACACACACACACACACACACACACACACACACACACACACACACACACACACACACACACACACACACCATGGGTATCTGCAGCAAAAAGCCTAGATCATTGAATGGGAAATCAACAATCATCCAGGACCTGATCCTGCAAGCAGGTGCTGATCTCACATGCATCCCAGTGACTTGGCTGGATGAGCCTCTGGGGGTGTCAACCTCACTCAGCTCTGTCCTCCAGGTTTCTCTGTAGCACAACAGGCAATACCAGGGGGCCAGGGTGGTGGAGTGGCAATAGTCTATATGGCAACTCCATCCCTCTTACTAGATGTCACATCCCCCAGTTCCTTGGAGCCAGGGACAAGACAGGAATTCTCTCGGCATGGGGAAATGAGCAAAGCCATTGACCTGATTGCCCCCGAACGTCTCTTTCCTTGAAGTACAGCCAAATTGGCGGCTTGGTTTACTGGGGAACTGGCAGATATGAAAAGGGTAGTCCGTAGAGCTGAAAGGCATTGGCAGGAAACCCAGAGTGAAACAGATAAAGAAACAGTGAAAGGCCTAGTGTAAAGCTTATTCCAAGGCAGTGAAAGCAGCAAAAAAAATGATTTTTCTCTACCACCATTGCTTCAGCTTTTCCAAATAGTCCAGAGTCTGCTACATGTTGACACATGGGTGGATTTATTTATTTATTTATTTATTTATTTATTTAGATTTATATTCCACAACCATCTAGCAAAATAGCTACTCTGGGCAGATAACACAGATCACTCTGTAACTCGCTGCAAAGAATTTGCACAACACCTTACCTCCAAAATTGTACAGATCCGGGCTGACCTGGATGCTGTTCTTGTTCAGGAGCCTATAAATAAAACTGTCCCCCTTGCCTGCCCTGTATGAATGGATGACTTTCAACTCCTACCACCTGGCGATGAGGTAAGGACTCCTGGAGAGACGTGGGCCACCACATGTCTGTTGGACTCTTATTTATTTATTTATTTATTTATTTATTTATTTATTTATTGAATTCATACCCCGCCCATATTCCCATAGGAACTCTTGCTCATAAAAGCTGCCAAGAAGGGTCTGGCAGATTGGTTAGGAAGAGTAGTGAATGCCTCCTTGCAACAGGGCAAGATTCTGGCATGCTTGAAGGAGGCAATAGTAAAACCACTGTTAAAAAAGCCCTCTTTACATCCAACGGTACTGAACAATTACCAGCCGGTATCTAACATCCTATTCCTGGGTAAATGACTTAGGGTTACTAACCTTAACCCTAGCCCTAACCCCAGGTCCTGAGCCGAGTTTTGGCTGCAGTGCTGCTGTTGAAACACTACTCCCCGAAGCTCCTTAAACCACAAGAAACAGCCTTGCAAGGTAGACAAAGCTGATAATGAGAGGCTGGCCTAGAAGCTTGACAGATGAGCTCAGAGGCTTAAGCGTTGTGCTGTACTTCTGACTTGCTAACAAGCCAGTTCTTGTTCCCATTTTACACCAGGAAATAGATAGGGGATCTGTGTCCATTTTAATTTTACTGGACCTTTCTGTTGCTTTTGACACTATTGACCCCAGCATCCTCCTGACTCGTCTCTCTGAAATGGATCTTGGAGGGCACTGGACTACAGTGGCTTCAGTCCTTCCTACAGGAGAGAATGCAGAAAGTGGTGTTAGGTGGGGGTGGGGGCGGGGGCGGCAACGGGGGTGGGGGGCGGGCGGCGACGGGCACAGGGGTGGGCGGTGATGGGGGCGGCTGGCGGGCGGTGGGGGGCGGCTGGCGGGCGGTGGGGGGACGGACAGCGGTGGCCAGCGGCGGGTGGGCGGGTGGGGGCAGCAGGCTGGCCAGCGCCCTCTCTCCATTTTGGCGCCCTAGGCAACTGCCTAGTTCGCCTTAAAGGACGTGCCAGCCCTCACTATAATCAAACTATAAACCGCCCAGAAACTACTTGAAGTGGTATGGGGTGATATCTAACATCCTATGCTTTGCTTTACAACAGTGGAACCCGTTACCTCCAGAGGGGGTGATGCTCCAACTCTGAAGGCATTCAAGGGGAAATTTGGACAACCACCTGGCAGATACCCTTTGATTTGTATTCTTGCCTTCAGTAGGGGGTTGGACTCAATGGTCTTTTAGGCCCCTTCCAACTTCCTATTCTATGATACTCTTCTGCAATTCTATAATACATGATACAAACTGGCTTTTCACAAGATTTATCGATGGAGTCACTCGATTTGGTGATTTTTATACTGCCTATACAGTGGAAAACACTACAGTGGTGAGGCTGAAGCGCAACACTATTGAAAAAGCCCAAGTCTATGTTATTGTCTTATGAGCTTTACTTGGTATCAGCACCCACAGGTTTTAGACCTGGGAAGACCAAGTAAGATGGGCAACAGAATTTAGATGAAGATTTTCTGACTGGTAGCGAGGTCCCAAAGCATTAACCCTTGAGCCACATGTGCCAGGACCCTGCCTGTCATAGAACCTGAATGTGAAGGGTTAAATGCTGAAGAACAGCAGGAGGAGCCTTGCAGTTCAACTCAGCAGGCAGCTGAGTCTGAGGATGCAGCTGAGGGCACATCTCCTCCTCCTATGAGGCCTAGGAACAGGATCCTGCAAAGAAGAACTAACAGGAGAGCCAGGGAAAGGTTCTTTTGAAAGGAATGAATTCAATTTATGGGGTTCATTGCCGGCGTGCTAATAGCTTTGCAGAATGCAACAAGCAATCTGAGTCTTTTTAGACAGAAAAGAAGATTTATTGATTGCAATCAGGGCACTTCCACACTTTTTGGTGGTGAGAAGTCCCACCCAGAAAACGAAAGGAGATATTTTTATAAGGTTTTTCCAGCACTCTTTCCCCCTCCGCCCATCCGAATTTACGTCATATACATTTGTTACATGCATCAAACACTAATTGACATCTTTGGTCATTTATTTTGTATTCCTGACACCAATTAAATGTCTTAATTGCTGTGGTGTTTGAACTGACTCACACAGACTAGTACCGTGATGTATGCCAGCTGCTGAACTCTCGGAACAGAGATAAAACTTTTCTTGGCTGACGTATATGCAATTAGCTGTGTAGAGCTTCAAAGCTACGAAAATAATTAGACTGCTGGCTCAGCCAAAATTTTGTAACAGAAGTCCCCCCCCCTCTTAGTGGCCGGAAAGGCTTGACCAGAGTCAGAGTTTTTTAGGACCAGATATACATGTAAATACAATTGGAGTATTTTCTACTTCTAAATATATAACTTGTGTGGCTTATATTGTGATATACTGGGGTTACTAAAATAGCTATATATATATAGGCCTGTTTCATAGCCTTTACTCCCCCCTGACGTGTTAAGGAAATTTACGCCAGTAAATTCTCCAAAGGTTGCCCCTTGTGGCTCCTGTGATAGACTGGTAAGGGACAAAGAGACATATCAAAGGTGTATGTACATAAGCGTGAATATTGCTTGAGCTTCCCTGCTTACCATTCATTCCCTTGGAGAGGGGTGTCATCATGGCTCAGTGATTGTTCAGTGTTTCTGACGAGAGTGTAGGCAGTGCTGCCAGGAAAACTTTTCCCACCCTGTTTTCCCAAAGGGCTTATAGGCACAGTTAAAAAAATGAAGTATCACAACATGATTTGTGGCGTCTCATGGTGAGGGACGCATTTGAACAGGTGAATGACAAAGAAATACCCCTTAATCCACTAGGGCACTTTCTAGAGTAAAATGTTAAGTTAACAGATGAAGTGTTGCCATGCTTGGGATGTAAGAAGACCCCCCCCTGGTCGGACCCACAGACTGCAACGGATGGATATGTTCCATGGACCACAGCATTTAAGTTTCCCCTGTTGGAGAAATGCATTGTGGTCACAGCAGTATAAGGTAACCTCCCAGGCCATGTTGTACACTTCTCAAGGATCCCAAATTCTCAACTTCTGAAGGGGGCTGGCATAAGAATTTTTGATAATATTGTGATAGACTTGGATATCACGATCCCCGTCCCAAAGCGATAATTAAACATGCTTTAAACAGCAGATTTGTTCATTACCTTATTTTAGGACAATCATGAAACCCAAATAAATTTGCCTGCCACAGCAGTGCACATGTGAGATATCGTGTTTGTGTGTTTGGTAGTCAGGCTGAGAACCCTGAATTCTAACAAAGCACCACACTGTAGGTTCATTTTGCAAACCAAATACTTATAAGGAAAATATGCCCTTCTTAGTCCACCAAGGAAATATGTGGGCCAGGCTACTTTGCCAGGTTTTTTCCAACCTTATTTAGGTGTGTGTGGTGTGCATTCAAACTCAGATAATAGCAGGCTGTGCAGAATCACCCAGTTGTGTGTGCATTCTCAAATGATAGACATTTGCAATGATACTAAATAAAGGTAATATACATATCATGAAGGCTGAAAAAGGCATAAGACACATCTAGATGGTGCTTAGAAAAACCCACCTTGCGCCATACATTTCTCATGGTAAAGTCATGAATGAGCCGTTGAAATCCGGTCAGAAATGTCTCTGTGGCTGATAGTTTACACACAAAAATCTGCCCGTAAACATGGGGCCAAGATTAGTTCATCAGTGTCTTTGGTGAAGAAAATAATGTAGATATAGCTACTTCATAAAGCCCTTTTTTCTTTGGTATAAAGGCTCGTGAACACCCATGGGCACCAAAATGTCTCTCATTCAATACAAATTGCATAGAAAGGCAAGTCATAATCTCTGGCACTCAATGCTTTGTGAGTAAAAAGCATTTTCAGTGGCCAAGCATGATCATTACATAAAAAGGCACATCCAGAGAAGCACTTCAGTAAGAGTTTTCACAGTGACTATCAATAATAGACAATAAACAATATCATAATAGAGCACAGGGTAATGTAAATATGTAAAGTTGCTCTGGAGCCTACCGTGCGCAGGAAAAAAAAAAACAAATAAGCGCTCACTTGTCGGATGCTGGGAGGCTGGTATGTGCGTGTGTGGCAACACAAGTTCATGGTGATCCAGGGCACGCGCACAGGCATCAATGAAGGTCTGAAAGCAGTAGTTAAACCCCAAGTCTCTGTCCAGGTGAAAAGGGGGTTAAATTGCAGACGTGAAGTCTGTTGGCCGCAATCCAAAACAGGAGTCAGTGGCTGTTTCAGACCCACTCTCTCCCCCCATAAACAAACAGAAAAGAAAAGAAAAAAAAGAAAATGAGAGACAGGAAGACAGGATTTTAATCTGTCAACCTGAGTTGAAAGTGAATCCGCAGGCTGCTTTGGGACCCTCCGAAGTATCAAACGCATGCTGTCATCTGGGGAAGGATGGGCAAGGATGCGGTGACCACAGGTCAGGTTCATGTTGTCGCCCGCCGTCCAGGGTGAAGTCATCTAAGGCATAGGGGCAATCTACAGCAGAGGGCAGAAGGCGTCACCGGTCAGGCCTCACTCCCTCTCGGTCGCGGGGTACGGGTCACGCTGGGTGAAAAGGCTGACATCACTGGATCCTGGAGCCCACATCGATCGAACTCGCGGAGCGAAGTCATCACGAAGATGGCATCATCAAAAGCATCAAAGGCGGGGAGGGGAGGTCCAGGAGGGATGGCAGAATGGAGGGCAGGAGGGTCCCCATCTGAGCATCTACGACCGGCGGCGTCAGCTTTCCAAACCCGACCGACTCCGTGATCCAAAAATAAAGAACGGGTGGGCGTTTTCCCAGAGCAAAGCCCGTCCTCCAGGATGTACCTGGGTAAGAGAAGAACAGACACACGACCACAAACAGACAAACACAGAACACAAACACACACAAAATGGCCCCTCAGCTGTCCTTGTGCTGCCAGGCAGGGTAGTATAGTCTATCTGACAGTCTCGGGGAAAAAAATGTCGTAAAAGGCAGATTGAAGCTTTCCTCTTCGTAAAACCAGTACGTGAAGTAAGGGGGAGTCTATGATGAGGACACCTCTGCACATCAGGAGATATGCACAAGTTCAGCTGGCCCCAATGAGCGCTTGCAAGGTGTAGGTGCTCAGGTGTCCCTAATCAACCACAGATCCCATCCCCAAGTCAAATTGCTCTCCTACACGGGGACAACAAAAAGGTGTAGCTGGCAGAATATCCATGAGATGCAAAACAGGGTGTTTCCTCCAGCGTCTTCCCGTGTGGAAAGAGACAGACAGACAGACAGACAAACAAGCAACCACACACAAGAATGGCCAAGCAATCTGCAGATCTCCAGGTGTGATAGTGCTACATGCAGTACACTGTGTGCAGATTTCTATGGCACAGTGTAGTGCAGGCTATGAAAAAGGGCCATAGTACACAGCTGCACTTCAGTAGTTTTGCACAAGTTCAGCTGGAACAATATTCCATAGCCACGCTACTAGGCTCCCTGTGAAATTTGGAACAAAGTAATAATGTGCACTGCAGAGCCATCCTTTAAAATAGGGAATCTTGCCCTTTACATACAGGTTTCATGTGCACAAAAAAAAAAGGAAAAAGAAAATCGTTAAGTCCATATTGTTTTCTAAAAAGAAAATAAGCCTCATTTTCCTCAGGGGGGCTCCTGAGACCAGGTGTGATTTAAAAGCTGCACCAATACACTATGCACATTTTAGTGGCCAGGCGAGCCTTTTACCGCCTATGGCAAAAAGATAATTCTTATATTCTTAAGAGTCATTAAAATCGCAAGTAAAATCACTATCCCAGTAGCGTTTGAACATATCTTCTAAAAATCAAATTAAGAAATTTGTGCACTCTGTTGGGCAAGCAAGGCTCCTCTTAAGTTCTAGTGTTTAAGCCTGCCTTAACTGTAACGCTTTGGGATTGACTTGTAAGTTACTTCAAAGGCAAAAATAAAAATATGCTTGCAGGACAGCTTACAAAGAGGGGAGGGGGCTTTAGTGTGCTGTCCCATCCTAAAAAAAAAAATAATCAGGTTTCTCTTGTGTCCTTTTTCCGAAGAATTCTTTTATTCTAAAGTTTCTGATAACAAGATTTTCACCTCTTATTCTTTAGCAAAAATACCTGAGAGGTGTGTTTGATTCCAAGGGTTTAATTAAATTAAAACGTGACGTTTTGGGGCCGAATTCCTGGATTCTTTTCTAAACAATAGACTCCCCTTTCCCTCTCCCCCTATCCAGGAGAAAAAAAAAATGCTGCAAATCGGCTAGAAGCCACCTCTTTATGCTTTTAAGGCAGCACGGAAAATTGTGGTCGTTCCCGTAAGTGGAGAGGAGTGACCTTCTGGCCATTGCCTATAAAATTTACTGGCTTATGGCTTTTAGGGGTCAGTTTATTCCCTTCGCTATGCATGCATTAGGTTGATGTGTTCAATATAAGTTTTGCGTCCAAGCTCTATCAAGTGGCTTGGGAGAGAAAGGAGGGGTTGGGAGTTGTTATCCTGCCTTGCCCTGCAAGGAGGCCCCGAGAGCAGAAAGAGAAAGGAGGGGCTGTAGACTTTTAAATTCCCCCGCGGCTGCCTTTTACAGCCTGAGGCAAGCAGATAATCTCCTGTAATTACTTCTGTAATGTATTAGGTGTGAAATGCCCTGGAACAAAGGGGCAATTCACCCTTTCAGTGGCTATTGATCTTGTTGTTGGCTTAAGCCTAATTTGAGAAGCGTGGCTTTTGTAATGAATACACAGAGCTACTTAAATCAGGAGGGAGGAAAAAAAAATCTTAGGTGAACATGTAGAATTTCTCTCTCTTCCTTCACTCTTATATCTATGGGGAGGCAAATAATGCCTAGATAGGATAGAGAGAGAGAGACTAAGATCTTCTCCCCACTTTTCCTTCGTCTAAAAAAAAGGTAGACTTGCGCAGTAGGATAGTTGTTGGCAGTTTTGTCCTGAGAATCTCCCTGTGTTTGAAATTAAAATGCCTGGTCCTTTATCAAATGTTCTTAACTACTTTTGGAGAAGGAAAAAAAAAAGGCATTGATTCTACTTTCTGTCGTGGCCAGCTGCCAGAAGGGGCTCAGCCCCTGATTTGATTTCCCTGCTTTTGATTATTAATAGTTCAGAAATAACGTCCCTACCTATCTCCTCATGTGGTGCATAGCAACCCTTAGTTCTGTTTAAAGCTTCCATATCCAAGGAGTTGGGCATTGGCGTAGCGGGATGGAAGTACCTCCTGAATGCTTGAATAAGGCAATTCAGGGGTACGCATCCCCATCTAGCACTTCCTGTCCCCCCTCAATGCTCCGTGCTCTCCTCCCGTTCCCTCAACATCATACCTATCCATCCCACTTCTGTCTTGCTGCCTTCCTTCTACTCCACTTCCTCTATTCATCTGTCTTTCTCTATACCTTTTCAGTTCACCATCCTGCCTTTCCTTCCATCATCTTTCAGGTTTCCTACCCAGTTTTACTAAAAATGCATTACTCAGATACCCTATGATGTTTTTCCTTGTAAAATATCCCTTCAGCTGGTAAATTTTGTAGCGTGACCAGCCAGTCACGAAATATGCGGGATGTTGTTTATCCCTGAGTATTCAAAAGTATTTTTCTCACTGCCCATATTCCCCCTGGTATTATCAAAATTGCTGGAGGGGTCTCCTAGTTGGCAGAGTTTTTAGTCTCTTATATTAATTAACTAAGCACGTCCTTGTACATTCACACACCTCTTGCTAGCAGGTCATAATTGGTCTGTCCTCCCTGAGGGCTAGAGTCTTAATTTGAGATGGTAAAGTCCTGCCTCATCCTAGTTAGAGGGGTTCTTCTTAAAGCTTACTCATGTTCCATTTAATACTAAAATCATTACTTCTGGTGGCAGAATTCCAATGTTACCACATCGCACATCAAAAAGGGGGTGCATAAACTGCACTAATTTATCCCCATAGGTTTACTTTAAAGGTCTAACTGTGTTCCTATGATTTCTCCCACACAAGCATCAAACGGACTCACACCTCAACAATCAAATGCACATCATACACGCCAACATGTGATTCAGCAACCATACACAACTCTCCCACATTTCTGTTTCCCCAGTTAACTGCGATCCCTTGCCTAAGAATAGATCTTTCTAACTTCTCTAAAATCAAACGAAGATGGTGGAACTCCGTTGGTATTGTGGGGCAAAGATTGCCAGTCTTTGCCCCTGCTTAAGACACAGGGAATGGCCACTTCCCTATGGTTACGCAGGGTATAGAGGCACAGCCCCTTACCTTGAAAAACACACATACAAAATTCAAAAGTGGAATCACCATCCCACATGCCCATGCATTAATATATCTCTAAATTTTCCCCAGGATGTTAGAGCAGCGCTCTTCTCCTCCTGTTTCAAATACTTAGGGGTGGACTCTAGGGATGTTGGGTTTTGCAAACTTTCCCAGGATGTTAGAGCAGCGCTCTTCTCCTCCTGTTTCAGTCTGAAAAACCCCCTCCTCCCTTGGGGATTTCAGGGTCGTAGTGTCCCTCAGTGTCCCCTAGTCCTTGGGATGTTAAGGTCGTATCCGACCCTTCTCCTCCCTGTACCCCCCCCCCGGGGCCGACAACAAGAATCCGCAATCTTCTCCACTCCACAGAGCTGTTAGATTCGAACTCACGCCACCCCACAACTAGTTTTCTCTTCTTACCAGATTTCTTTTGCGCAGTCCTCTCCAATTCCTCCTGCCGGCACTTGGTTTTCTCTCATGTCCGGTAGCCCATCCAGTACTGACAAAGTGAACCTCCTCACAAATTTGAGGGTCCGGACTAGGTTCAATTAATCAGCACAGACTTCTTACCGTGACCTGAGTCAGACTCTACAAGCCTCTTTAGCAGCGGCAAAATTCCCCGGCATCTCCACCAAATGAAAGGAATGAATTCAATTTATGGGGTTCATTGCCGGCGTGCTAATAGCTTTGCAGAATGCAACAAGCAATCTGAGTCTTTTTAGACAGAAAAGAAGATTTATTGATTGCAATCAGGGCACTTCCACACTTTTTGGTGGTGAGAAGTCCCACCCAGAAAACGAAAGGAGATATTTTTATAAGGTTTTTCCAGCACTCTTTCCCCCTCCGCCCATCCGAATTTACGTCATATACATTTGTTACATGCATCAAACACTAATTGACATCTTTGGTCATTTATTTTGTATTCCTGACACCAATTAAATGTCTTAATTGCTGTGGTGTTTGAACTGACTCACACAGACTAGTACCGTGATGTATGCCAGCTGCTGAACTCTCGGAACAGAGATAAAACTTTTCTTGGCTGACGTATATGCAATTAGCTGTGTAGAGCTTCAAAGCTACGAAAATAATTAGACTGCTGGCTCAGCCAAAATTTTGTAACAGAAGTCCCCCCTCTTAGTGGCCGGAAAGGCTTGACCAGAGTCAGAGTTTTTTAGGACCAGATATACATGTAAATACAATTGGAGTATTTTCTACTTCTAAATATATAACTTGTGTGGCTTATATTGTGATATACTGGGGGTTACTAAAATAGCTATATATATATAGGCCTGTTTCATAGCCTTTACTTTAATGATAGGCATAGAATTAGATCTGAAATCCCTGAGTTCTAGCAGGAGCCTTGTCAGAGATATGGGTGTGTTCCCTGGTTTAGGATAAAGCTAGCAAGTTTACCCTGAAACCTCTGTGGGAGCAATGCGTCACTTACCTTGTCACCACGTTCCTGTGTGTATCCAGACTCTGTTTCCTGACCTTGGACCGGCTTTCTGACTATGACGTTTCTCTGTACCCTTGAACTTGGCATTTGGCTCTGTAAGGTATTTTGGCTTTGATTCGGACTGTACTTTGTTCCTTATCTGGATTATAACTAAAGTTCCTGGCAAAGAACTGAACCTGGCTTGCTGTGTATTCTGTGTGTGGGGCTTGACAACATGTGGAAGTGGATGGATAAAGCAAGTAGGCCAGAATTGGGGCGAGTGAATTTCCTCAGCCCAAGAATCTGGCCACTTCACTGTGGACCTTCTGAAAATGCTGCGGCAACGTCAAGGGAAGCCCCATGTAGAGTGTGTTGCAGTAGTCAAGCAAATGGCATGAGATGAAAGTTGTGAAAGAGTTGCCTTATTTGCAAAGAGTTGCTAGAGCAAAATACAGATGATTTTAGCCGCCCAGAGACCTCTTGGTAGTGGGGCGGCTAAAAAACTCTTGTAAATAAACAAATAAATAAATATTGGGGGGGCAATAATGAGGTGCAATTAAAGGTGTGTGGTGGTAAATATTAAATATTAGCACATCATTAAAAGTCAAGACTCCCTGGAAAACACAGCCATGCTGGAAAAAGCAGAAGATTATCCATTCTATGCTATTCCTCGTTACTAGTTTCAGCTGTAACAGCTGGGCCCTGAGGAGAACTGAGGGGGGGGGGGAAAGATCAGTTTATCTGAAATGTGCCACTGGAAGAGAGCTTTACAGATACCATGGAGAACAAGAAAGACAAATAGATCAGATACTAGGTGCCAGATCAAATGAAGCATGAACTCCCAATAGAGAGCTAAAATGATTACTTTGGATATATCACCAGAAGACATGATTTACTGGGGAAGTGATCATTCCAGAGTGCCGGGCACAAAATACAGTAGTGCACTATAGCGACAGGAAGCAAGATTTAGACTGAACATCAGGGGGAAAACTCTTAACTGTTAGAGCAGTACAACAACAGAAAAAATAACCTCGGGAGATGGTGAGCCCTCCAATGCTGGAAGCATTGAAAAGGACATTTGACAGCCATCTTTCAGATCTGCTTTGGCTTGGGTTCCTGCCTTTAACAATGGCTTGGCCCTTCTAACTTCATTCTTGTGTGATTCTGTGGAACGACATTGATGCTGCCAGAAGTGGAAGGGAGCAGGAAAGGAGGAAAAACGGATACGGGATGGACCAACTCTAAAACGGAAGTGTTCGGTTTTTCAAAAGCTGAAACGGGCCGTTAATGACAAGTTGCTTGGAAGTCACTGATTTGTGCAGTCGTCGTGTCAGAAGCCTCCTTGGGTCCTTTTCCAAGGAGAAAGGTGGGGGTAACAATACTCTAAATTAAAATAAATAATATAAAATAAACTTGACCGCACATGCACAAAATGCAACAGCAATGATACGTGGTTGGGTCCATGCCTGCACTGCCAGCCTTCCATTGGCACAAGTGGGGGTTACGGTGCCCCAGAAGTGCCCAGGGGGTGGCAGGTAGCCCAGGGGGCTTCACACACACCCACTGATCTGGAAGGCCACCAGTTCGCCATTCCTTGTCTGGAGGATGTGGCCAAGGAAAATCATAGAATAGAATCATAGAGTGGGAAGAGACCTCAAGGGCCATCTAGTCCAACCCCCTGCCATGCAGGAACCCCCATCACAGGACTCCCGAGAAATGGCCATCCAGCCTCTGCTTAAAAACCTCCAAAGAAGGAGACTCCACCACCCTCCTTTGGGGCAGCGTCTTCCACTGCCGAACAGCTCTAACTGTCATGAAGGTGTGTTACCAGGGGACAGGTAACATGTGCTCATGGGTATTTCCTTCTGTTAAGTCACTTCAAAGAGCAACTGCCTTATCTTTTTTGGGAGGGGGAGGGGTGCCTCCGTTCCTGTCAAAGTTTCTCATAGGTTCCCTCGTTACAGATGATTGAGGGGGTGGTTGTGTGAGGGAAAGCTGAGGACAGGGCTCCAGAATCTAAGGATAATTTAGCTAAGCGGGCCATGCGGCAACCCAGAGGTGAGGGGAAAGGGCCCTCTTTATGTAGCTGAACAAGACGGCAAAGTGATACCAGTTACAAGATGGAGGACACTTGGCTTCAGAGATACTACAAGCGAGAAGGAGCTTTGAACCGTAGGTCACAAGCTGAGCATGAGCCAACAACGTGGTGTGGCTACAAAAAAGGCAAATGCTCTTGTGTGTGTGTGTGTGTGTGTGTGTGTGTGTGTGGTGTCATTACATTTGTGACCGACTGTTTGTGACTCCATATCCATGGAGTTTTCTTGGCAGGAATACTGGAGTGGTTTGCCAGTTCCTACTGAAGAAATGCTCTTTTAGGATGCATTAATAGAAGCATATACAGTGGTACCTTGTATAAAGGAATTAATTGGTTCCAAATAAAATTATGTTAAGCAAATTTTCCTTTATACAAATTTCCCATAGGAATGCATTGAAAATGGAGTAATCCCATTTTACGTTGTATGGATTTGGCCCATAGGCAATTCTGTTAAGCAAATTTCCCCCATCTCCAGAATATTTTATGTTGTACAAATTTTATGTTATACAAGTTGTTTGTTATACAAGGGTCCACTGTAGTCTCCATATCTGTTCAGCATTGCTTGGGTCTTGCCTTGAATATTGTGTCCGGTTCTGGACACCACACTTCAAGAAGGATGCTGACAAATGGGAACAAGTTCTGAAGAGGGCACGAAGAATGATTAAGAGACTGGAAACCAAGTCTTACGAGGAAAGACTGAAAGAACTGGGCATGTTTAGCCTAGAGAAAAGAAGACCAAAAGGAGATATGATAGCACTGTTCAAAGACTTTAAAGGCTGTCAGTCAGAGGAGAGGCAGGATCTGTTCTTGATCATCCCAGATGGCAGGGTACAATAATGGGGTTAAGTTACAGGAAGCCAATATTTTCATTGAATATCAGGAAAAACTTCCTAACTGTTAGAGCAGTATGAGGATTAGGAACTATTGTTGGAGGAATGAAGAGTGGAATACCGTAGTGGCCTCTGGGCTAGATGGGAAGTACTCTATATAAATTGATTGATTGGTTGGTTGGTGGGTTGGTTGGTTGGTTGGTTGGTTGATTGATTGATTGATTGAATGAATGAATGAATAAATGAATGAATGAATGAATGAATGAATGGTGTAGTCCATTATGGAAATTGTTCTGTCACCTGTCTTAGATTGTTTGTTTGTTTGTTTGTTTGTTTGTTTAAGATATTTTTGCCCTGCTTTTGTCCTTGGAAAGGACCCAAGATGCTTTACAACCTTGAAAGACAATATATGCAATTGGAGACAGGGAGTATACAGTAGTTGTTAACAAAGTTAGGTGCAATTTTAAAGCTAAGAACAAGGAGTGTAAAAGAGGCACCTTACATCGTTAAAAGACAGTATTATAGCTAAGATTGTATTACTGTATACACATCATTCGTGTATTTAAAATATTTTTACCCCACCTTTTTCCTTAAAAGGACCCCAAGGCAGCTTACATCATTAATATTTAAGAGCTAAAAACTAAGTATATAAATATTTTAAAAGAATTTAACAAATATAATATTAAAGCTGGTAAATAAAATAAATGGGTAAAACACATTTAGAAATAACAGCACAACAATCCATTTTAAAAAACCCAATATTTTTTTCTCTCCTTTTCTCTCCTTCTCTCAGACATCCAGTTACTAAGGGAAAGTCAGTCTGAAGAGAAAAGTCTATAATGTACATTTAATTTGTTAATACACTGCCCAGAGTAGCAATTTACTAGACTGGTGGTATATAATATGGATGGATGGATGGATGGATGGATGAATGGATGGATGGATGGATGGAAATGATTAGGGACGGAGACCAGAAAATATGGATGTTTTAAAAAGAGTGTTAGAACACCCACAAAAGGCATCCAGTCCCACCCCAACGGAGACAGGATGTCTGCTGCCGGACAAGCATGTCCATCATTCTGCTCCAAAACCTCTAATGAAGGAGAGACTACCACTCTATGGTTCGGCTTCCTGCGCTGAATAGCGGGGTTGGACTTGATGACCTTATAGACCCCTTCCAGCTCCCTGATTTTATGACTTCCTAAGCTGCCTAGATGCCCTAAGCACATCCGATCTCGCTTGATTTCGGAAGCTAAGCAGGGTCGGCCCTGGTTAGTACTTAGATGGGCGACCACCAGGGAATACCAGGTACTCTAGGCACCTGGAGTAGGAACTGGCAAACCACTCCAGTATTCCTGCCAAGAAAACGCCATGGACGTGGGGTCACGAAGAGTCGGTCATGACTGTAATGATGTCACACACACACACACACACACACACACACACACACACACACACACACACACACACACACACACACACACACACACACACACACACACACACTGCTGCCACAGTCAAACAACTTGTACTGTCCTGAGAGTCGTCCTAACGAAATCCCTTTCCTTGCTATTTGAATTGTTCAGTTCGGATTCTCTGTTCTGGAGCAACTTTTTTAAAAAATGGGATCCGTTAACTGACTTGGGGAAAGGCTATTGCTGAAATATACAACACCTCCCTTTTGCATTCGGAACATCCCAGGTTTAACTCCCTGCATCTCCAGGTGGGACAACCACCTGTTTGGGATGGTATGAGTTCTCCTGCCTTGGGCAGGAGGTTGGACTAGAAGACCTCCAAGGTCCCTTCCAACCCTATGACGATTCTATGATTGTAAAGAATGGATGCTGCTTGAAATGTCAACAGAGATCAAGAAAGAGCCATTGAAAGAGCCATTATTGACAGAGTTAGCAATGTTGAGTTTGATGGACCAGTGATCTGATTCACTGCACTTTCCTACTGATGTCATTGTTGTCATCATCATCATCTTTGTCGTCGTTGTCATTGTCGTCGTCGTCGTCGTCGTCGTCGTCGTCATCATCATCATCATGTGCCATCAAGTCAGTTTTGACTTGTGGTGACCCTTCTCTGGGTTTTCCAGGTAGAGTGCTGGGCCAAAGCTAATGGAATGGGTTTCAACAGAGGGAAATGTAGGGCGGTGCATCTAGGTAAAAAGAATGAATTGCACAGGTATAGGATGGGAGACACCTGGCTGGAAAATAGTACCTGTGAAAGGGATCTGGGAGTCTGGGTGGACCACCAATTGAACATGAGTCAGCAGGGTGATGTGGTGGACAAGAAAGCCAACACGATTCTTGATTGCATCAACAGAGCCATAGTGTCTAGATCAAGGGAAGTGATAGTACCACTCTATTCTGTTCTGGTCAGACCCCACTTGGAGTACTGTGTCCAGTTCTGCGCACCTCAATTTAAAAAGGATGTTGACATTCTTGAGTGGGCCCAGAGGAGGTGACCAAGATGATTGAGGGTCTAGAACAGTGATTCTCAATCTGTTGGTCCCCAGACGTTCCTGGACTGCAACTCCCAGAAACCCCTTCCAGCACAGTCAATGGTGGAGGCTTCTGGGAGTTGCAGTCCAAGAACATCTGGGGACCCACAGGTTGAGAACCACTGGTCTAGAAGAAATGTCTTATGAAGAATGGCTTACGGAGCTGGGAATGTTTAGCCTTACAAAAAGAAGGCTGAGGGAGGATACGATAGCTATCTTTAAATACTTGAAAGGATGTCATGTTGAAGAGGGAACAGGTTTGTTTTCCATGGCTTCAGAGACTAGGACTCGGGGCAATGGTTTCAAACTACAGGAAAAGAGATTTCGTTTGAACATTAGGAAGAACTTCTTGACGGTGAGAGCTGTTCGGCAGTGGAAGATGCTGCCACAAAGGAGCAAGTGCAATTAGATGCACTTTGACAGCACAGGACTGTCAGGAGTCCTGTGCTGGGGTTCCTGCATGGGGGGGGGGTTGGACTGGATGGCCCTTGAGGTCTCTTCCAACTCTAGGATTCTATGGATCAGGGGATGGAGTTAGGAACACACACAGGTATCTTGGTCACCATAGGTCCTGAGCAGTGCAGCTGCCTTGCTTTTACATGAAAACGTTAATGTTATGGGAGAGGACAGGGTGGATGACAGGTGGCGAGATGGAGAGATGGGTGTGCATCAGATCATTGAAGAAGGAGGGTCTCTTCCAACTCTTTGATTCTATGATTCTATGATTCTAGAATACTCAGAACCCTGGTTTTCCATTCCCTTCTTTTAGGGGTGCTCTGGGACTGTGTAGCTCACCCAAGGCCACCCAGGCTGGCTCTTCTCCCAGGAGGCCCAGTGGGGAATTGAACTCCCAACCTCTGGCTCCACAGCCAGATCCCTCAACCATGGTGCTATCCCGCCAGCTACCTATGGGGCTATCCCATTGCCGCTTTTCCTTCTCCTGGGATTCTGATTGTACCTGCTTCTCCGCTGCAGCGCATGGTGGGTTAAACTGCCACCTTCTTCTGTGATTGCACTACGCCGGGAAGTTAATTTAATGAGTGTGAGGCTTTTTATGTGCTTTTAATTACATTGTGATAATTAACATTATGGGCCCACAGTCCTGATTACTCATCTGCCCTGCGCCTGCCCGCCTGCCTGTTTGTAAATAAAATTAACAGCCCGCACCCTGGCATCGCCCACGCCGGCGAGGCTGGAAAATTCCATCTCTGCCGTGGCATTGCAAATGCCAGCTCTGTGCAACGGAGCAAAGGCACATTTGATCAAAGGGCGGGCGCCAGTCCACAGGTCAGCGGTAGGTGTGCATTTGCACTGTTGATGATGGCCTATGGAGGAAATGGTGCACCATCCCCACCTCTTTCCAGTGTGCAAGTGCTCATCTTAAAAGGGGATGGGCCCTCTCCGCTTTTCCCAATGGGCTTCATCAGTGGTGTTCAAACTTCAGCCCTCTAGATGTTTTGGACTGCAACTCCCACAGTCCTTTGTCACTGGCAATACAGGCTTGGAATTCTGGGAGTTGTGGCCCAAAACATCTGGAGGGCCAAAGTTTGAACACCCCTGGGCTACATAATAGGTGCCGTGTTCAGATGCCTTCCTGCAAACGGATTCTTGTGCATCCCTGGGAGAGTGCCTTTAGTGCAACATCTCTGTTGTACATGCGGTATTGACCAACTTCCTGTTGCAAACTGTGTCTGAGCATAGTCACATCAGGGATTCTTGCAGTTTGCCTCCTGGGCGTTGTACCACTGATTGTGCAAGAAGGCAGACTAGTGTGCAACAGGCAGGCAAAAAGTGTCTCCCATCACCTGCATTATTATTCCCACGCGCTCGCATAATGCAGGATTCTAGTCATTTTGTCATTATGTGCTGTCAAAGTGCATCTAATTTTTAATACTATACGTTATTCATTTTCTACAGGAAATATATGTGATATTTGTTACACATCCTGTTACATGGATTTTCAGTCATTATGTTACAACCAGCTTACTCTTATTCTTTGTTTCTTTTTTTTTTCTAGCCATTGATAAAAACAGATTCTTGGTAATGTTGTGTGTATTGTCTTTTTCCTTGATTTTCATTGTCCATCTGTCCATCTCTGCACATTCCAAAATTTTCTTAATACTCATTTCTTAATTTTTCCAATGTTGTCCCCAAACTATCCTCGTCACTGTCAGAATGTGCAGCAATAGATAAGTATTTTGTTTATCTAAATTTTCTGGTAATATGCCTACTAAAAACAGTTCTGGCCTAAAGTCTATATGTATTTTCATCATTCTGATAAGCCAAGTATGTATTTTAATCCACTATTTTTTCGCTTTGTCTCATGTTCGCCATGCATGATAGTAAAGTAAGTCTCTGTTTCTTGTGCATGTTTCCAAAATTTGCTAGACAAGTTTGTGAACGCTTAGCAGGTGGAAATGCCATCTATAAAACATTTTATACAGGTTTTCTTTATACGATGTCACCGTTGTTAATTAATTTAGAATTTCTATTCCAAAGTGTTAAATTGCATCCAATTTATGGCAACCCTCTGAAGGAGCTTTCTTCAAAATGCCCTCAGCTGCCCTGCTCAGGTCTTGCAAGCTGTCAACCCTGTGGCTCCTTTAGGGAGTCGATCCATCTTGTGTTTGGTCTTCTTCTTTCCCTCCTGCCTTCCACCTTCTGCAGCATTGTTATCTTTTCCAGAGAATCCCACTTTCTCAGGATGTCCCCAAAGTAGGACAGCATGAATGTCATCATTTTTGCTTCTGGAGATAACCCAGCCTTGACTTGCTTTAGGGCTGACTTATTTTTATTTATTTTATTTTAGAGTATTTTTAAGCTGCCTTTCTCCTTGGAAAAGGACCACTTGGTCATCACTCTGGCAGCCCGGAGTACCTGCAAAATACTGCAGTATTTCCAAGTGATTTATTTGTTTCAAATGTCTTTTAGTGAATCAGTTTATTTTTATTGATTGAGTTAGAACATTTGTACCTCGCCTTTTTCCTTGGAAAAGAACCAAAGGCGGCTTACAATAATGAGCAACGATATACAGACCAGAACAAATAAGACATATTCAAGTTAAGAACAGGGAATTAGAAGAGGCATCTTACAATATTAAAACAGTTGAAATGAATCATAGAGTCATAGAATCATAAAATCAGAGAGTTGGAAGAGACCTCAAGGGCCATCCAGTCCAACCCCCTGCCATGCAGGAACCTCCATCACAGTATTTCCGACAGGTGGCCATCCAGCCTCTGCTTAAAAACCTCCAAAGAAGGAGACTCCACCACCCTCCTTTGGGGCAACATCTTCCACTGCCAAACAGCTCTAACCGTCATGAAGTTCTTCCTAATGTTCAAATGGAATCTCTTGTCCTGTAGTTTGAAACCATTGCCCCGAGTCCTAGTCTCTGAAGCTATGGAAGTAAAACCTGTTCCCTCTTCGCTATGCCACCCTTTCAAAAATGTAGTCGTACGAAAATATTTCTCACGAATCTGGAACAAAAACCGAAGGGCACTGAGGGGAAGGAAGGATTTGCTAGCCCGAGATCCATCAATGAATCCATAAGGATATCTTGGAGAGAGGATATGCAAAACAGAGGTACAGTTATGGAGCCAGCCAATCAAAGTCCTTTCAGGTCCCACCTCCAGGGGAGGCATACACAGAGTAAACACACTCTTCCACTTAGCTGTTATAAATGTCAGTTCACTTTTAATTTAACAACAACCCTATGAATGAATGGCCTTCCCAAAAATCCTGTCATTAACAGCCCTGCTCAGGTCTTGCAAACTCAAGGCTGTGGCTTCCTTTATCAGGTTGATCCATCTCATTTTCTACGTCCCTCTTTTCCTTCTGCCTTCACCTTTTCCCAAGGTTATTGTCTTTTCCCACATAACCTTGCTGTGGTGTTTACCCTCTTCATATTCAAATATGTTTGTGCTGGAGGACATAAAGGGTTAATGCTGTGAACCAATGGGGGGAGTGTGGAGCCGGAGCCCAGAGGTTTAAAAGACTCAGCCTGAGGGACATATGAGTTAGATAAGGTTAAGAAGAGATAAGGTTAAGAAAAAGTTAAGGGAGACAGATGGGAGAGGTTTGAATAGTAAAAGGACAGAATTTGGGCGTAAACTGCTTTGAGGAACTTTCAATTAAGGGGCGCAAGGAAACCTGGAACTGAAACAGCTTGTTAAATTCAATAGGTTTAATTTTACTTTATTAATGTTACAACTTGACTGGGACTCGGTTATTTCAACTGGGTAACCCTGAATGGTGGCAGCGAGAATAAAAAGAAAGCGTGTATGGGCCAATGGTCCGTGAAACGACTGGGAGCTCTGTACGGATTCGCCGCACTTGCCTTCACATGCTGTACCCAAAGTACAACCTTAAGTTTCCACAGGATAATATTTTTTTGCATTTCCTGTTCATTAAGTCCTATTTGCATCCTGTCTTTCCTTCAGTGATTTCACGTTTCATGATACAAAGGGAAAGTGAAACAAGACCTTGAAGATTCTAGTCCCTCATTGTGGCCTATAATAATAATAATAATAATAATAATAATAATAATAATAATAATAATAATAATAATAATAATAATAATAATAATAATAATAATTATTATTATTATTATTATTATTATTATTATTATTATTATTATTAAATTACCACACAGCTAACTACGCTGAATTTTGTATTACAAATCACGAGTCGAACGCTTCCCAAGCGATTAGGACTATGTGATGTATCGGCGAATTATGTGAGCAGATCCCAGTAAGGCGGCTTTCTGCAGCTGACTGATGGTGACTTTGTCAACTCCAATTTCTTCCAAATACTTGCTTACCTCTTTAGGCACCGCACCCAGCGTGCCAATTACCACTGGGACCACCTATACTGGTTTATGCCAGACTCTGAAGTTCAATTTTCAGATCCTGATATCGGGCAAGTTGTTCAAGTTGTTTCTCAGTGACTCTACTATCACCTGGTATAGCAACATAAATGATCCACATTTTTTTCTTCTCCACAATTGTAATATCTGGGGTATTATGCTTCAAAACACTGTCTTGTCTGTATTCGGAAGTCCCAAAGTAATTTTGCATGCTCATTTTCAATCACTTTTTTCAGGCTTATGATCCCACCAGTTCATTGCTACGGGCAGATGATAGTTCTGAGTCTGACACAAATTCCAGTGGACCATTTCAGCAACAACAACATTTGTTGTTGTTGCTGCTGTTGCTGTTGTTGTTGTTAACCACACAGCTAACTACACTGGATTTTGTATTACCAATTACTAGCTGAACGCTTTCCAAGCGTTTAGGATTCAGTGATGTATCGGCGAATAATGCAAGCAGATCCCATTAAGGTGGCTTTCTGCATCTGACTGATGGTGACTTTGTCAACTCCAATTTCTTCTAAATACTTGCTTAGCTCTTTAGGCGCCACACCCAGCATGCTGATTACCACTGGGACCACCTGTACCGGTTTATGCCAGAGTCTCTGAAGTTCAATTTTCAGATCCTGATATCGGGTAATTTTTTCAAGTCGTTTCTCGGGGACTCTACTATCACCTGGTATAGCAACATCAATGATCCACACTTTTTTCTTCTCCACAATTGTAATATCCGGGGTATTATGCTTCAAAACCCTGTTTTGTCTGTATTCAGAAGTCCCAAAGTAATTTTGCATGCTCATTTTCAATCACTTTTTTCAGGCTTATGATCCCACCAGTTCATTGCTACGGGCAGATGATAGTTCTGACACAAATTGCAGTGGACCATTTGAGCAACAACAACATTTATTATTATTATTATTATTATTATTATTATTATTATTATTATTATTATTATTATTATTATTATTATTATTATTATTATTATTGTGGGGGGAGAGAGAGAGAGAGAGAGACAGAGAGAGGGCCACATTTCAGGAAATAAATAAAATAAATTTAGCAACCATGCTGAACGGAAGACTTGGGAAGTCCCCCTGTTCCTCTTTTGAGCTCTGCGAGGAAGTTGACTGTCCCCTGCCCTACCCTGCCTCTCAACGCTTTTAGAACATCGTTAATGGCCTTGTTTGTGGGACCCGCTTCCCTGCAGCCCCATCACTCTCCCATCTGTTGTCTGCTCCGCCACTGGCCTCCTCCCAGGTGACATATGGGAAGCAGCCTCCGTAGATGCCACTTAGCCTGACCTTGTTGCCCCAAACAGGTGGGCCCCTGGTCTTTCCCCTCATCCCACAACAGCTGTGGAAGTGAGGGGGTTCCTCAGCCCTCAAGGGGCATCACCCCTCCTGCTGGCACAGCTGTCTCCATGCGGGGAGGCTCAGAACACCACATCAACCATACCAGCAATGTGGCAGTCCCTTGCCAAGAGAAGCTCAGATCCGAGGGGCCCTTCAGACTCTGCATGCCCCCCCCTCCAAGGAAGTAGGTCTTCTCCCCTAGAGCTGGGTCCTCCATTCCATTAAGCAAGACGGCAGCGATCTGTTCTGTCATTTAGCCTGTCTCTTAAGATGTTTCCGAAGAAATGGATGGATGATTGAGACGTACAAAATAATGCAGGACATGAGTAAAGTGGATAGAGGCAAGCTCTTCTCTCTCACACAAAATACCAGAACTAGGGGACATACACTCAAATTGAGGGCTGGGAGAGTAAGAACAGACAAAAGAAAATATTTTTTTCATTCAGTGCATTGTTAGTCTGTGGAACTCCCTGCTACAGAATGTGGTGATGACATCTGCCCTGGATGCCTTCAAAAGGGGATTGGACAGATTCCTGGAGGAAAAGTCCATCACAGGTTATAAACCAGGATGGAAAGGTGTAATCTTCAGGCTTAAAACCAGGATACTTCAAGGGCCAGATGCAAGGGAGTGGTATCAGGAGACAGATATCAAGTCTCATGCGCTCCCAGACGCATTTGGTGGGGCCACTGTGAGATACAGGAAGCTGGACTAGATGAGCCTTTGGCCTGATCCAGCATGGCTCTTCTTATGTTCTTATGCACTTCATCAGTACATGAAAAAGTCAAAAGTGACTGTGAAACGGCTTTGTAGGTGCATGCACTTGGGCCCATTACTTCACTTGCAACAAGGCAGAAGGTAAACAGACCAATCATCCATCCAGACGGAGACTATTGCCTCTATATATGTATTTAAAATACTTTTAATCCCACTTTTCTCCTTAAACGGACCCAATATCATAGAAAAGATTATATTTAAAAATAAAAAGCAGTAAGCGTGCAAATATTATTTTTAAAAAATTAAACGTGTTATATTGAAACGGTTAGAAATCAACATTAAAAACGTATTTAAACGCTACAATAATGTGTGCAAACCCCCTCTCAGACAGCTGGTCACTATGGAAAAGCCTGCCTGAGGAGAACCTTTGTCTGCAAGTGGGTGCCCAGCAGAGATGAGGCCAGCCTGGCTTCCTGTGGAGGGGAGTTCCGAAGTCTGGTGGCAGCAACATAGAAAGTCCTCTCCTGTATCCCCAACCAAACACAGCAGTGAAGGTGGTAGGTCTGAGAGAAAGGCCTCACCTG
Source organism: Phrynocephalus forsythii (assembly GCA_029282475.1). Lineage (NCBI taxonomy): Eukaryota > Metazoa > Chordata > Lepidosauria > Squamata > Agamidae > Phrynocephalus > Phrynocephalus forsythii. The sequence goes on along the minus strand of JAPFRF010000008.1, from coordinate 20,429,658 downwards.
ATGATCTTAACAGCCAGGCAGAATCATTGAGGGAAAGACAGCCTTTTAGATAGCTAGGAACTAGGCCACTTAGTGCTTTCTAGGTTAGAACCAGCCTTTTGAACTTTGCCTGGAAATGGATCGGCAGCCAGTGCAAGTGTTGTAACAGGAGAGTTATAGTATGTTCTACTAAGCAGATCTGATCTCGCCTGATTTCGGAAGCTAAGCAAGGTCAGCCCTGGTTAATACTTGGATGGGAGACCACCAGGGAATACCAGGGGTCATGAAGAGTCGGTCACGAATATAATGGCACAACACACACAACACAAAGTCAAGAAGAAGATGGATTCAGAAGGGAATCTATTATGGATGTGGAAATGATCCTGAAGAATGAAGATGTATCTCTGGGCGCCGCCGTCGAGTCGAAGCTCATATTCCCAGTTCCAAAGTGCAGTCGGGGCTTTTAGAGTCGAAGCCCTGCCAAGTCTTGAACAGCAAGACTGTGATGTCATTCATCATCACCCCTATTCTCTTGCTGGTTCTCTTTGAGTTTATCTACAATCAGCCAGTAGCTGAAAGAAAAACTGATTTTCCAGGAACAAGCTCGCCTTGTGGTGACACAAAGTATTTGAAAGGGTTTGGGCTCCTTTGGCAATGAAGAGCCATTCACTTTACAAAAGACTTGCTCCTCCATAGATGCTTCAATCCAATTTGCATGTCTAAACTCTACAGAGCGAGGCATCCAAAGGGACCGTCACACTGAGCATCTGCGCTTCCACACTTACCTCTATTTTATTATTGATTGATTTCGATTATTAACATGACAATTTTCACCCCACAAGGGATTCAACGGGGCTCACAGCAGGAAAAATAAGTAATTTCAAAACACCATATAAATACCATATTTAAAAACAATTAAACATGCATTAGGCTTAAAACAATCAAGTATGAAAGCAATTTAAAAACACCACTGCGTGGAGATGTGAAGGCACTGGACAAGAAAATAATTGATTCATTCAAAGTGTGGCGTTAGAGAAGCGATTTATAGATACCATGGAGTGCCGGAAGTACAAATAAGTGGGTTCTAAATCTGATCAACCCTAAATTCTCTTTAGAAAGTGGAAAGGGACTGAACTGAGGCCATCATATTCAGATATACTGTACTGTGAATACAAAGGGCTCACCGGAAAAGACCACAATGCTAGGAGAAGCAGGACAAGAGGAAGGCTGAACGTGGGAAGCATCAACCCAGTAAGGAAGCCACGGGCTTGAGTTTTCAAGATCTGCACAGGGCTGTTGATGGCAGGGCATTATGGAGGTCGCTGTTTCATAGGCTTTCCATAAGTTGGAAGTGACTTGATAGACGACAACAACAGAGTATAGGGCCTGATGGCTTAGACCAGGGGTCCTCAACCTAAGGCCCCAGGGCCAGATGCGGCCCCCCAAGGTCCTGAATCCGGCCCCCGGGACCAATTGCAACCCCCCACCTACCCCCTACTTTGCGAGCAACCAACCTCCGCAGCTGCTTCTATTGCTGAGGCAGTTCAAAGTAGTGGGCTATGTCACTTCTACCACTCCCCCCAACTACCGCCTAGATGATCAGCATGCTGGCTAGTGGGGCATTCAAAGTGGGAGGGCTACGGCAAGGTCCACTGCTCCCCCCACCCACTGTGGTCCAGCCCCCAGTGGTGTCTGGGGCGTGGTGAACCGGCCCGCTGTTTGAAAACGTTGAGGACCCCTGGCTTAGACTGAGAGTCTCTCACAACCACCAGTCCCTGGACAGGACCTAGAACAGGGGTCCTCAAAGCTTTCAAACAGCGGGCCGGTCCACCACGCCCCAGGCACCACTGGGGGCCGGACCACAGTGGGTGGGGGGAGCGGGGGACCTTGCCATAGCCTTCCCACTCTAAATTCCCCACTAGCCAGCATGATGATCATCTGGGTGGTAGCTGGGGGGGGGGAGTGGGAGAAGTGCCATAGCCCACTGCTTTGATCTGCCTCAGCAACAGAAGCAGCTGCGGAGGCTGGCTTGCTCGCAAAGCAGGGGGTAGGTGGGGGGGTTGCAATTGGTCCCGGGGGCCGGATTCAGGACCTTGGTGGGCCGCATCCGGCCCCGGGGCCTTAGGTTGAGGACCCCTGACCTAGAATATCAATACGGCACAGGTCATGATCCAGGAGGCATGAGCCTTTGCGAGAATAGTGATGATGATCCCTGCAGCAGCCAAGTCAACTCTACCACCTGTCCAGCTACAGAAAATATGGTCTTCTCATTTCACCTGGTTAGCTGTTGTTTTCCCCTGCAGTCCACCTGCTGAGGTGTTCCTCTCGAACCCAGCTCCCAAAACAGCGGGTTCAGAGGCAATATTATCACCTTCCCAGACCCTGTAAGCCAACTCTGTGACACCATTTATTTATTTATTTATTGAGAGTATTTTTTTTTTTGCCCTGCCTTTCTCCTTGGAAAAAGGACCCAAGGCGACTTACAGTAATGAAGGACAATATACAGTCCAGTCCAGTTAAGACATGTTCAAGTATTGTGAACAGGGAATTGAGGGGCATCTTAAGGCATTCAAAGACAACATTACATTAAGCTACAAGAGAACGCGAGCAGTTAAAGAGAGAGTAAAAATAGCATGTAAAAGTTCTGAGGGATGGAAACTAGCATTGAAAACATTGTGTCAGTACAATCACACAAGGTTATAAGTGGTTATAAACACAAAGTCTATTTGATCATATGTATGTATGTATGTATGTATGTATGTATGTATGTATGTATGTATGTATGTGTGTGTGTGTGTGTGTGTGTGTGTGTGTGTGTGTGTGTGTGTGTGTGTGTGTGTGTGTGTGTTCTGTTATAGTTGTGAAGACACATAATAGGTTAGTGATGGCGAACCTTGGATCACAACTCTCACAGTCCTTTGTCTTTGGCAATACAGGCCTGGAATTCTGAGAGTTGTGGCCCAAAACATCTGGAGTGCCAAAGGTTCGCCACCCCTGGAATAGGTAGTCCATCATTCAGGGAAAGCTTGCCTAAAGAGAAAGGTCACTACAAAGACATGGCTCCATTTGGCCCTAAAAGCTCAGTGGCTAGGATCCAACTGACATCACCAATTGCTCTTACAAAAAAGATGCTTCCCAGTCCCACGGAAGTGTCTGTAACAAAGGAGGGAAACATATAAACCTCGTGAGCAGGTGCCACTGGTAATGGGTCTAACACCAAACAGGCCTTGTCATTAGAGTAGGATCTTCTTAACCTGGGTTTGGACCTTTCACAATTTGGTAGGAACCCATTACAAGTGTCCGGACATGATTTGTATTCCTGCCTAGAGCAGGGGGTCAGACTTGATGGCCTTGTAAGCCCCTTCAGACTCCGCTATTCTATGATTCTATGACATACATATAGAAAAATTCTTCAGCTTCTCCACTCCAGACTGTGACTTCTATGCTTTAAATGAGTGGTTCTCAACCCGCGGGTCCCCAGATGTTCCTGGACTGCAACTCCCAGAAATCCGAGACAGCTCAGCTAGAGATGAAGACTTCTAGGAGTTGCAGTCCAGGAACCTCTGGGGATCCACTGATTGAGAAACACTGTTTTAAAAGCTTCACAAACTTAAAAAGCAAACAATAGTGCAACTGTTTCTACGTGTAGAAAAGGTATTCTGCTGCACCACAGGGGTAACTGTGAACGCCACACTTTTCCTGATGTATGACGAAAGCTTTCAAGTAGGTGCATTCTAAAATCTGACCACCAAGTTGCCAATTCAGGCGGGATAGTCCAGGAGCAGAGGTCTCCTTCCATGGAAACAGCCAGCATTTCAGAAGGAGTATCTTCCTGATCTACCACGATAGAGGCAAGGAGCTTTTTACTGATGCAGGAAAGGATTGGAAAATGAAAAAGAATCAAGCGGAGTGTGGAGAGATACAAATACATTCATCCAAACTGCTGCCTCATATTGCATAATCAATGTGCAGAACATCCATGGGTAACTCCCACACACCATGTAAGTGAAATGATGCACATGCAAACCGGAAGGCTTTTGCAAATCTTGTTTTTGATTTTGAGGAAAAGGAGGATCGGAGCGTTACTAATCATGCCTTCCTCACATTTTCGAGTTATTTTATCGAGTCAGTTTCCACGTGAAGACACAGAGAATGTGTGTACTGCAGCACTGTGTTATTTTGGTGTTTCAACTTATGTACTGTCCCATAGTGCTTCAAGCACTCTCTAGTTTTTAATATACCATATTTTCCCATCTATAAGACACCCCCGTGTATAAGACAATTGTTTGCAGAGACAAGTTATGGGCAGTTATGCAAACGGATAGTTCTCTCCTTGGCTTGCTTCCGCATATAATTCCATGTCCTGAATTTTTAGTCTAACAATTTAAGGAAAAAATATAGTCTTGTACATGGGAAAATATGGTACTTATGCAGGCTACATATTGCCCCTTTTCTCCAGTGAGCTGGGTACTCATTTTACTGACCCTGGAAGGATGGAAGGCCAAGTTAACCTTAAACCGGCTACTTGTAAAGGGTATGGATCAGAGCCTATAGAGACAAACCTCATGGCAATCTATATCCCAAGCTATACCCTGTATTATATGGGATATTTCAGGCTATGTCTTGCAAAGTATAAGCCACACAAATTATATATTTAGAGGTAATGATGTTACTAAGCATACATATATATATATATTTCATTTATATTATTATTCACACATGTATTCTTTATTCCTGCAAACGCTGGTCAAGCCTTAAGAGAAAGGGCCCCTGTTATAATATTGGCTGAGAAAAGTAGAGATAAGACTTGGAGATCTAATTATTTTCCTATGTAGCTGTGAAAGCCTTGCACAGTTATGCCAGCCGAAGAAAATCTTATCTCTTCATTCAGCCGAGGCAACAGCACCTGCAATCCATCATTTGTCAAATTCCAGGGTCATAAAACGCTTGCAGCTCCGTGGAGCTCTGTACTAGTCAGTTCAAACAAACGCTCCAATTAAAATATTTAGCTGTTGCCAAAAAGTGCAAAATAATGATCAAAAGTACCAATTAGTGTTTGATGTGTGTAACCGATGCATATGACGTAAGATGCAGATGGGAGGGGGAAAGAGTGCTGGAAAAACCTTATAAAAATATCTCCTTTCGTTTTCTGGGTGGGACTTCTCACCAGCAGAAAGTGTGGAAGTGCCCTGATTGCAATCAATAAATCTTCTTTTCTGTCTAAAAAAGACTCAGATTGCTTGTTGCATTCTGCAAAGCTATTAGCACGCCGGCAATGAACCCCATAAATTGAATTCATTCCTTTCATTTGGTGGAGATGCCGGGAATTTTGCCGCTGCTAAAGAGGCTTGTAGAGTCTGACTCAGGTCACGGTAAGAAGTCTGTGCTGATTAATTGAACCTAGTCCGGACCCTCAAATTTGTGAGGAGGTTCACTTTGTCAGCACTAGATGGGCTACCGTACATGAGAGAAAACCAAGTGCCGGCAGGAGGAATTGGAGAGGACTGCGCAAAAGAAATCTGGTAAGAAGAGAAAACTAGTTGTGGGGTGGCGTGAGTTCGAATCTAACAGCTCTGTGGAGTGGAGAAGATTGCGGATTCTTATGAGTCGGCCCCGGGGAGGGAGGAAGACGAGAAGGGACATTTGTGTGTCTCTAGCATCCCGCGAACCAGGGAGGACTAAGAGTTGAGAGACTCTGAGGTCCCCCGAGGGTGGAAAAGAGCTCCTCTCTAGTAACCCTAGTGTTCCCCTCCCCAAGTGTTTGAAGAATTAGAAGCAGAGCACTGCTCTGGCTTCCTCAGAGGATTTATTAATGTTTGAATATATATATGGGTGTTAAGTTGAATTCTTTCTGGTAACCACAGGAAGTGGCCATTCCCTGTGTCTTAAGCAGGGGCAAAGACTGGCAATCTTTGCCCCACAATACCAATGGAGTTCCACCATCTTCGTTTGATTTTAGAGAAGTTAGAAAGATCTATTCTTAGGCAAGGGATCGCAGTTAACTGGGGAAACAGAAATGTGGGAGAGTTGTGTATGGTTGCTGAATCACATGTTGGCGTGTATGATGTGCATTTGATTGTTGAGGTGCGAGTCCGTTTGATGTTTGTGTGGGAGAAATCATAGGAACACAGTTAGACCTTTAAAGTAAACCTATGGGGATAAATTAGTGCAGTTTATGCACCCCCTTTTGATGTGCGATGTGGTAACATTGGAATTCTGCCACCAGAAGTAATGATTTTAGTATTAAATGGAACATGAGTAAGCTTTAAGAAGAACCCCTCTAACTAGGATGAGGCAGGACTTTACCATCTCAAATTAAGATTCTAGCCCTCAGGGAGGACAGACCAATTATGACCTGCTAGCAAGAGGTGTGTGAATGTACAAGGACGTGCTTAGTTAATTAATATAAGAGACTAAAAACTCTGCCAACTAGGAGACCCCTCCAGCAATTTTGATAATACCAGGGGGAATATGGGCAGTGAGAAAAATACTTTTGAATACTCAGGGATAAACAACATCCCGCATATTTTGTGACTGGCTGGTCACGCAACAAAATTTACCAGCTGAAGGGATATTTTACAAGGAAAAAATCATAGGGTATCTGAGTAATGCATTTTTAGTAAAACTGGGTAGGAAACCTGAAAGATGATGGAAGGAAAGGCAGGATGGTGAATTGAAAAGGTATAGAGAAAGACAGATGAATAGAGGAAGTGGAGTAGAAGGAAGGCAGCAAGACAGAAGTGGGATGGATAGGTATGATGTTGAGGGAACGGGAGGAGAGCACGGAGCATTGAGGGGACAGGAAGTGCTAGATGGGGATGCGTACCCTGAATTGCCTTATTCAAGCATTCAGGAGGTACTTCCATCCCGCTAGGCCAATGCCCAACTCCTTGGATATGGAAGCTTTAAACAGAACTAAGGGTTGCTATGCACCACATGAGGAGATAGGTAGGGACGTTATTTCTGAACTATTAATAATCAAAAGCAGGAAATCAAATCAGGGGCTGAGCCCCTTCTGGCAGCTGGCCACGACAGAAAGTAGAATCAATGCCTTTTTTTTTCCCTTCTCCAAAAGTAGTTAAGAACATTTGATAAAAGACCAGGCAATTTAATTTCAAACACAGGGAGATTCTCAGGACCAAACTGCCAACAACTATCCTACTGCGCAAGTCTACCTTTTTTTTTTTTTTTTAGACGAAGGAAAAGTGGGGAGAAGATCTTAGTCTCTCTCTCTCTATCCTATCTAGGCATTATTTGCCTCCCCATAGATATAAGAGTGAAGGAAGAGAGAGAAATTCTACATGTTCACCTAAGATTTTTTTTTCTCCTCCTGATTTAAGTAGCTCTGTGTATTCATTACAAAAGCCACGCTTCTCAAATTAGGCTTAAGCCAACAACAAGATCAATAGCCACAGAAAGGGTGAATTGCCCCTTTGTTCCAGGGCATTTCACACCTAATACATTACAGAAGTAATTACAGGAGATTATCTGCTTGCCTCAGGCTGTAAAAGGCAGCCGCGGGGGAATTTAAAAGTCTACAGCCCCTCCTTTCTCTTTCTGCTCTCGGGGCCCCCTTGCAGGGCAAGGCAGGATAACAACTCCCAACCCTCCTTTCTCTCCCAAGCCACTTGATAGAGCTTGGACGCAAAACTTATATTGAACACATCAACCTAATGCATGCATAGCGAAGGGAATAAACTGACCCCTAAAAGCCATAAGCCAGTAAATTTTATAGGCAATGGCCAGAAGGTCACTCCTCTCCACTTACGGGAACGACCACAATTTTCCGTGCTGCCTTAAAAGCATAAAGAGGTGGCTTCTAGCCGACTTGCAGCATTTTTTTTTCTCCTGGATAGGGGAGAGGGAAAGGGAGTCTATTGTTTAGAAAAGAATCCAGGAATTCGCCCCAAAACGTCACGTTTTAATTTAATTAAACCCTTGAATCAAACACACCTTTCAGGTATTTTTGCTAAAGAATAAGAGGTGAAAATCTTGTTATCAGAAACTTTAGAATAAAAGAATTCTTCGGAAAAAGGACACAAGAGAAACCTGATTATTTTTTTTTTTAGGATGTGACAGCACACTAAAGCCCCCTCCCCTCTTTGTAAGCTGTCCTGCAAGCATATTTTTTTTCTTTTTTTTTGCCTTTGAAGTAACTTACAAGTCCATCCCAAAGCGTTACAGTTAAGGCAGGCTTAAACACTAGAACTTAAGAGGAGCCTTGCTTGCCCAACACAGTGCACAAATTTCTTAATTAGATTTTTAGAAGATATGTTCAAACGCTACTGGGATAGTGATTTTACTTGCGATTTTAATGACTCTTAAGAATATAAGAATTATCTTTTTGCCATAGGCGGTAAAAGGCTCGCCTGGCCACTAAAATGTGCATAGTGTATTGGTGCAGCTTTTAAATCACACCTGGTCTCAGGAGCTCCCCTGAGGAAAATGAGGCTTATTTTCTTTTTAGAAAACAATATGGACTTAACGATTTTCTTTTTCCTTTTTTTTTGTGCACATGAAACCTGTATGTAAAGGGCAAGATTCCCTATTTTAAAGGATGGCTCTGCAGTGCACATTATTACTTTGTTCCAAATTTCACAGGGAGCCTAGTAGCGTGGTTATGGAATATTGTTCCAGCTGAACTTGTGCAAAACTACTGAAGTGTAGCTGTGTACTATGGCCCTTTTTCATGGACTGCACTACACTGTGCCATAGAAATCTGCACACAGTGTACTGCATGTAGCACTATCACACCTGGAGATCTGCAGATTGCTTGGCCATTCTTGTGTGTGTTTGCTTGTTTGTCTGTCTGTCTGTCTGTCTCTTTCCACACGGGAAGACGCTGGAGGAAACACCCTGTTTTGCATCTCATGGATATTCTGCCAGCTACACCTTTTTGTTGTCCCCGTGTAGGAGAGCAATTTGACTTGGGGATGGGATCTGTGGTTGATTAGGGACACCTGAGCACCTACACCTTGCAAGCGCTCATTGGGGCCGGCTGAACTTGTGCATATCTCCTGATGTGCAGAGGTGTCCTCATCATAGACTCCCCCCCCTTACTTCACGTACTGGTTTTACGAAGAGGAAAGCCTCAATCTGCCTTTTACGACATTTTTTTTTCCCCGAGACTGTCAGATAGACTATACCACCCTGCCTGGCAGCACAAGGACAGCTGAGGGGCCATTTTGTGTGTGTTTGTGTTCTGTGTTTGTCTGTTTGTGGTCGTGTGTCTGTTCTTCTCTTACCCAGGTACATCCTGGAGGACGGGCTTTTGCTCTGGGAAAAACGCCCGCCCGTTCTTTATTTTTGGATCATGGAGTCGGTCGGGTTTGGAAAGCTGACGCCGCCGGTCGTAGATGCTCAGATGGGGACCCTCCTGCCCTCCATTCTGCCATCCCTCCTGGACCTCCCCTCCCCGCCTTTGATGCCTTTGATGATGCCATCTTCGTGATAACTTCGCTCCGCGAGTTCGATCGATGTGGGCTCCAGGATCCAGTGATGTCAGCCTTTTCACCCAGCGTGACCCGTACCCCGCGACCGAGAGGGAGTGAGGCCTGACCGGTGACGCCTTCTGCCCTCTGCTGTAGATTGCCCCTATGCCTTAGATGACTTCACCCTGGACGGCGGGCGACAACATGAACCTGACCTGTGGTCACCGCATCCTTGCCCGTCCTTCCCCAGATGACAGCGTGCGTTTGATACTGGAGGGTCCCAAAGCAGCCTGCGGGATTCACTTTCAACTCAGGTTGACAGATTAAAATCCTGTCTTCCTGCCTCTCATTTTCTTTTTCTTTTTCTTTTCTTTTCTGTTTGTTAATGGGGAGAGAGTGGGTCTGAAACAGCCACTGACTCTTGTTTTGGATTGCGGCCAACAGACTTCACGTCTGCAATTTAACCCCCTTTTCACCGGGACAGAGACTTGGGGTTTAACTACTGCTTTCAGACCTTCATTGATGCCTGTGCGCGTGCCCTGGATCACCATGAACTTGTGTTGCCACACACACACACACCAGCCTCCCAGCATCCGACAAGTGAGCGCTTATTTTTTTTTTCCTGCGCACGGTAGGCTCCAGAGCAACTTTACATATTTACATTACCCTGTGCTCGATCTGGTAGGAAAATGCCCCACGGCCTTAGAAGCCTTGCAAAGGGACGTTAGTTATTGATCACTATTATGATATTGTTTATTGTCTATTATTGATAGTCACTGTGAAAACTCTTACTGAAGTGCCTCTCTGGATGTGCCTTCTTATATGATCATGCTTTGCCACTGAAAATGCTTTTACTCACAAAGCATTGAGTGCCAGAGATTATGACTTGCCTTTCTATGCAATTTGTATTGAATGAGAGACATTTTGGTGCCCATGGGTGTTCACGAGCCTTTATACCAAAGAAAAAAAGTGGCTTTATGAAGTAGCTATATCTACATTATTTTCTTCACCAAAGACACTGATGAACTAATCTTGGCCCCATGTTTACGGGCAGATTTTTGTGTGTAAACTATCAGCCACAGAGACATTTCTGACCGGATTTCAACGGCTCATTCATGACTTTACCATGAGAAATGTATGGCGCAAGGTGGGTTTTTCTAAGCACCATCTAGATGTGTCTTATGCCTCTTTCAGCCTTCATGATATGTATATTACCTTTATTTAGTATCATTGCAAATGTCTATCATTTGAGAATGCACACACAACTGGGTGATTCTGCACAGCCTGCTATTATCTGAGTTTGAATGCACACCACACACACCTAAATAAGGTTGGAAAAAACCTGGCAAAGTAGCCTGGCCCACATATTTCCTTGGTGGGCTAAGAAGGGCATATTTTCCTTATAAGTATTTGGTTTGCAAAATGAACCTACAGTGTGGTGCCTTGTTAGAATTCAGGGTTCTCAGCCTGACTACCAAACACACAAACACGATATCTCACATGTGCACTGCTGTGGCAGGCAAATTTATTTGGGTTTCATGATTGTCCTAAAATAAGGTAATGAACAAATCTGCTGTTTAAAGCATGTTTAATTATCGCTTTGGGACGGGGATCGTGATATCCAAGTCTATCACAATATTATCAAAAATTCTTATGCCAGCCCCTTCAAAAGTTGAGAATTTGGGATCCTTGAGAAGTGTACAACATGGCCTGGGAGGTTACCTTATACTGCTGTGACCACGATGCATTTCTCCAACAGGGGAAACTTAAATGCTGTGGTCCATGGAACATATCCATCCGTTGCAGTCTGTGGGTCTGACCAGGGGGGGGGGTCTTCTTACATCCCAAGCATGGCAACACTTCATCTGTTAACTTAACATTTTACTCTAGAAAGTGCCCTAGTGGATTAAGGGGTATTTCTTTGTCATTCACCTGTTCAAATGCGTCCCTCACCTTGAGACGCCACAAATCATGTTGTGATACTTCATTTTTTGAACTGTGCCTATAAGCCCTTTGGGAAAACAGGATGGGAAAAGTTTTCCTGGCAGCACTGCCTACACTCTCGTCAGGAACACTGAACAATCACTGAGCCATGATGACACCCTCTCCAAGGGAATGAATGGTAAGCAGGAAGCTCAAGCAATATTCACGCTTCTGTACATACACCTTTGATATGTCTCTTTGTCCCTTACCAGTCTATCACAGGAGCCATAAGGGGCAACCTATGGAGAATTTACTGGCATAAATTTCCATAACGCGTCACGGGGGAGTAAAGGGTATGGATCAGAGCCTATAGAGACAAACCTCATGGCAATCTATATCCCAAGCTATACCCTGTATTATATGGGATATTTCAGGCTATGTCTTGCAAAGTATAAGCCACACAAATTATATATTTAGAGGTAATGATGTTACTAAGCATACATATATATATATATTTCATTTATATTATTATTCACACATGTATTCTTTATTCCTGCAAACGCTGGTCAAGCCTTAAGAGAAAGGGCCCCTGTTATAATATTGGCTGAGAAAAGTAGAGATAAGACTTGGAGATCTAATTATTTTCCTATGTAGCTGTGAAAGCCTTGCACAGTTATGCCAGCCGAAGAAAATCTTATCTCTTCATTCAGCCGAGGCAACAGCACCTGCAATCCATCATTTGTCAAATTCCAGGGTCATAAAACGCTTGCAGCTCCGTGGAGCTCTGTACTAGTCAGTTCAAACAAACGCTCCAATTAAAATATTTAGCTGTTGCCAAAAAGTGCAAAATAATGATCAAAAGTACCAATTAGTGTTTGATGTGTGTAACCGATGCATATGACGTAAGATGCAGATGGGAGGGGGAAAGAGTGCTGGAAAAACCTTATAAAAATATCTCCTTTCGTTTTCTGGGTGGGACTTCTCACCAGCAGAAAGTGTGGAAGTGCCCTGATTGCAATCAATAAATCTTCTTTTCTGTCTAAAAAAGACTCAGATTGCTTGTTGCATTCTGCAAAGCTATTAGCACGCCGGCAATGAACCCCATAAATTGAATTCATTCCTTTCATTTGGTGGAGATGCCGGGAATTTTGCCGCTGCTAAAGAGGCTTGTAGAGTCTGACTCAGGTCACGGTAAGAAGTCTGTGCTGATTAATTGAACCTAGTCCGGACCCTCAAATTTGTGAGGAGGTTCACTTTGTCAGCACTAGATGGGCTACCGTACATGAGAGAAAACCAAGTGCCGGCAGGAGGAATTGGAGAGGACTGCGCAAAAGAAATCTGGTAAGAAGAGAAAACTAGTTGTGGGGTGGCGTGAGTTCGAATCTAACAGCTCTGTGGAGTGGAGAAGATTGCGGATTCTTATGAGTCGGCCCGGGAGGGAGGAAGACGAGAAGGGACATTTGTGTGTCTCTAGCATCCCGCGAACCAGGGAGGACTAAGAGTTGAGAGACTCTGAGGTCCCCCGAGGGTGGAAAAGAGCTCCTCTCTAGTAACCCTAGTGTTCCCCTCCCCAAGTGTTTGAAGAATTAGAAGCAGAGCACTGCTCTGGCTTCCTCAGAGGATTTATTAATGTTTGAATATATATATGGGTGTTAAGTTGAATTCTTTCTGGTAACCACAGGGAAGTGGCCATTCCCTGTGTCTTAAGCAGGGGCAAAGACTGGCAATCTTTGCCCCACAATACCAATGGAGTTCCACCATCTTCGTTTGATTTTAGAGAAGTTAGAAAGATCTATTCTTAGGCAAGGGATCGCAGTTAACTGGGGAAACAGAAATGTGGGAGAGTTGTGTATGGTTGCTGAATCACATGTTGGCGTGTATGATGTGCATTTGATTGTTGAGGTGCGAGTCCGTTTGATGTTTGTGTGGGAGAAATCATAGGAACACAGTTAGACCTTTAAAGTAAACCTATGGGGATAAATTAGTGCAGTTTATGCACCCCCTTTTTGATGTGCGATGTGGTAACATTGGAATTCTGCCACCAGAAGTAATGATTTTAGTATTAAATGGAACATGAGTAAGCTTTAAGAAGAACCCCTCTAACTAGGATGAGGCAGGACTTTACCATCTCAAATTAAGATTCTAGCCCTCAGGGAGGACAGACCAATTATGACCTGCTAGCATGAGGTGTGTGTATGTACAAGGACGTGCTTAGTTAATTAATATAAGAGACTAAAAACTCTGCCAACTAGGAGACCCCTCCAGCAATTTTGATAATACCAGGGGAATATGGGCAGTGAGAAAAATACTTTTGAATACTCAGGGATAAACAACATCCCGCATATTTTGTGACTGGCTGGTCACGCAACAAAATTTACCAGCTGAAGGGATATTTTACAAGGAAAAAAATCATAGGGTATCTGAGTAATGCATTTTTAGTAAAACTGGGTAGGAAACCTGAAAGATGATGGAAGGAAAGGCAGGATGGTGAATTGAAAAGGTATAGAGAAAGACAGATGAATAGAGGAAGTGGAGTAGAAGGAAGGCAGCAAGACAGAAGTGGGATGGATAGGTATGATGTTGAGGGAACGGGAGGAGAGCACGGAGCATTGAGGGGACAGGAAGTGCTAGATGGGGGATGCGTACCCCTGAATTGCCTTATTCAAGCATTCAGGAGGTACTTCCATCCCGCTAGGCCAATGCCCAACTCCTTGGATATGGAAGCTTTAAACAGAACTAAGGGTTGCTATGCACCACATGAGGAGATAGGTAGGGACGTTATTTCTGAACTATTAATAATCAAAAGCAGGGAAATCAAATCAGGGGCTGAGCCCCTTCTGGCAGCTGGCCACGACAGAAAGTAGAATCAATGCCTTTTTTTTTTCCCTTCTCCAAAAGTAGTTAAGAACATTTGATAAAAGACCAGGCAATTTAATTTCAAACACAGGGAGATTCTCAGGACCAAACTGCCAACAACTATCCTACTGCGCAAGTCTACCTTTTTTTTTTTTAGACGAAGGAAAAGTGGGGAGAAGATCTTAGTCTCTCTCTCTCTATCCTATCTAGGCATTATTTGCCTCCCCATAGATATAAGAGTGAAGGAAGAGAGAGAAATTCTACATGTTCACCTAAGATTTTTTTTTCTCCCTCCTGATTTAAGTAGCTCTGTGTATTCATTACAAAAGCCACGCTTCTCAAATTAGGCTTAAGCCAACAACAAGATCAATAGCCACAGAAAGGGTGAATTGCCCCTTTGTTCCAGGGCATTTCACACCTAATACATTACAGAAGTAATTACAGGAGATTATCTGCTTGCCTCAGGCTGTAAAAGGCAGCCGCGGGGGAATTTAAAAGTCTACAGCCCCTCCTTTCTCTTTCTGCTCTCGGGGCCCCCTTGCAGGGCAAGGCAGGATAACAACTCCCAACCCCTCCTTTCTCTCCCAAGCCACTTGATAGAGCTTGGACGCAAAACTTATATTGAACACATCAACCTAATGCATGCATAGCGAAGGGAATAAACTGACCCCTAAAAGCCATAAGCCAGTAAATTTTATAGGCAATGGCCAGAAGGTCACTCCTCTCCACTTACGGGAACGACCACAATTTTCCGTGCTGCCTTAAAAGCATAAAGAGGTGGCTTCTAGCCGACTTGCAGCATTTTTTTCTCCTGGATAGGGGGAGAGGGAAAGGGAGTCTATTGTTTAGAAAAGAATCCAGGAATTCGGCCCCAAAACGTCACGTTTTAATTTAATTAAACCCTTGGAATCAAACACACCTTTCAGGTATTTTTGCTAAAGAATAAGAGGTGAAAATCTTGTTATCAGAAACTTTAGAATAAAAGAATTCTTCGGAAAAAGGACACAAGAGAAACCTGATTATTTTTTTTTTTTAGGATGTGACAGCACACTAAAGCCCCCTCCCCTCTTTGTAAGCTGTCCTGCAAGCATATTTTTTTTCTTTTTTTTTGCCTTTGAAGTAACTTACAAGTCCATCCCAAAGCGTTACAGTTAAGGCAGGCTTAAACACTAGAACTTAAGAGGAGCCTTGCTTGCCCAACACAGTGCACAAATTTCTTAATTAGATTTTTAGAAGATATGTTCAAACGCTACTGGGATAGTGATTTTACTTGCGATTTTAATGACTCTTAAGAATATAAGAATTATCTTTTTGCCATAGGCGGTAAAGGCTCGCCTGGCCACTAAAATGTGCATAGTGTATTGGTGCAGCTTTTAAATCACACCTGGTCTCAGGAGCTCCCCTGAGGAAAATGAGGCTTATTTTCTTTTTAGAAAACAATATGGACTTAACGATTTTCTTTTTCCTTTTTTTTGTGCACATGAAACCTGTATGTAAAGGGCAAGATTCCCTATTTTAAAGGATGGCTCTGCAGTGCACATTATTACTTTGTTCCAAATTTCACAGGGAGCCTAGTAGCGTGGTTATGGAATATTGTTCCAGCTGAACTTGTGCAAAACTACTGAAGTGTAGCTGTGTACTATGGCCCTTTTTCATGGACTGCACTACACTGTGCCATAGAAATCTGCACACAGTGTACTGCATGTAGCACTATCACACCTGGAGATCTGCAGATTGCTTGGCCATTCTTGTGTGTGTTTGCTTGTTTGTCTGTCTGTCTGTCTGTCTCTTTCCACACGGGAAGACGCTGGAGGAAACACCCTGTTTTGCATCTCATGGATATTCTGCCAGCTACACCTTTTTGTTGTCCCCGTGTAGGAGAGCAATTTGACTTGGGGATGGGATCTGTGGTTGATTAGGGACACCTGAGCACCTACACCTTGCAAGCGCTCATTGGGGCCGGCTGAACTTGTGCATATCTCCTGATGTGCAGAGGTGTCCTCATCATAGACTCCCCCCCCTTACTTCACGTACTGGTTTTACGAAGAGGAAAGCCTCAATCTGCCTTTTACGACATTTTTTTTTCCCGAGACTGTCAGATAGACTATACCACCCTGCCTGGCAGCACAAGGACAGCTGAGGGGCCATTTTGTGTGTGTTTGTGTTCTGTGTTTGTCTGTTTGTGGTCGTGTGTCTGTTCTTCTCTTACCCAGGTACATCCTGGAGGACGGGCTTTTGCTCTGGGAAAAACGCCCGCCCGTTCTTTATTTTTGGATCATGGAGTCGGTCGGGTTTGGAAAGCTGACGCCGCCGGTCGTAGATGCTCAGATGGGGACCCTCCTGCCCTCCATTCTGCCATCCCTCCTGGACCTCCCCTCCCCGCCTTTGATGCCTTTGATGATGCCATCTTCGTGATAACTTCGCTCCGCGAGTTCGATCGATGTGGGCTCCAGGATCCAGTGATGTCAGCCTTTTCACCCAGCGTGACCCGTACCCCGCGACCGAGAGGGAGTGAGGCCTGACCGGTGACGCCTTCTGCCCTCTGCTGTAGATTGCCCCTATGCCTTAGATGACTTCACCCTGGACGGCGGGCGACAACATGAACCTGACCTGTGGTCACCGCATCCTTGCCCGTCCTTCCCCAGATGACAGCGTGCGTTTGATACTTCGGAGGGTCCCAAAGCAGCCTGCGGATTCACTTTCAACTCAGGTTGACAGATTAAAATCCTGTCTTCCTGCCTCTCATTTTCTTTTTCTTTTTTCTTTTCTTTTCTGTTTGTTAATGGGGGGAGAGAGTGGGTCTGAAACAGCCACTGACTCTTGTTTTGGATTGCGGCCAACAGACTTCACGTCTGCAATTTAACCCCCTTTTCACCGGGACAGAGACTTGGGGTTTAACTACTGCTTTCAGACCTTCATTGATGCCTGTGCGCGTGCCCTGGATCACCATGAACTTGTGTTGCCACACACACACACACCAGCCTCCCAGCATCCGACAAGTGAGCGCTTATTTTTTTTTTCCTGCGCACGGTAGGCTCCAGAGCAACTTTACATATTTACATTACCCTGTGCTCGATCTGGTAGGAAAATGCCCCACGGCCTTAGAAGCCTTGCAAAGGGACGTTAGTTATTGATCACTATTATGATATTGTTTATTGTCTATTATTGATAGTCACTGTGAAAACTCTTACTGAAGTGCCTCTCTGGATGTGCCTTCTTATATGATCATGCTTTGCCACTGAAAATGCTTTTTACTCACAAAGCATTGAGTGCCAGAGATTATGACTTGCCTTTCTATGCAATTTGTATTGAATGAGAGACATTTTGGTGCCCATGGGTGTTCACGAGCCTTTATACCAAAGAAAAAAGTGGCTTTATGAAGTAGCTATATCTACATTATTTTCTTCACCAAAGACACTGATGAACTAATCTTGGCCCCATGTTTACGGGGCAGATTTTTGTGTGTAAACTATCAGCCACAGAGACATTTCTGACCGGATTTCAACGGCTCATTCATGACTTTACCATGAGAAATGTATGGCGCAAGGTGGGTTTTTCTAAGCACCATCTAGATGTGTCTTATGCCTCTTTCAGCCTTCATGATATGTATATTACCTTTATTTAGTATCATTGCAAATGTCTATCATTTGAGAATGCACACACAACTGGGTGATTCTGCACAGCCTGCTATTATCTGAGTTTGAATGCACACCACACACACCTAAATAAGGTTGGAAAAAACCTGGCAAAGTAGCCTGGCCCACATATTTCCTTGGTGGGCTAAGAAGGGCATATTTTCCTTATAAGTATTTGGTTTGCAAAATGAACCTACAGTGTGGTGCCTTGTTAGAATTCAGGGTTCTCAGCCTGACTACCAAACACACAAACACGATATCTCACATGTGCACTGCTGTGGCAGGCAAATTTATTTGGTTTCATGATTGTCCTAAAATAAGGTAATGAACAAATCTGCTGTTTAAAGCATGTTTAATTATCGCTTTGGGACGGGGATCGTGATATCCAAGTCTATCACAATATTATCAAAAATTCTTATGCCAGCCCCCTTCAAAAGTTGAGAATTTGGGATCCTTGAGAAGTGTACAACATGGCCTGGGAGGTTACCTTATACTGCTGTGACCACGATGCATTTCTCCAACAGGGGAAACTTAAATGCTGTGGTCCATGGAACATATCCATCCGTTGCAGTCTGTGGGTCTGACCAGGGGGGGGGGTCTTCTTACATCCCAAGCATGGCAACACTTCATCTGTTAACTTAACATTTTACTCTAGAAAGTGCCCTAGTGGATTAAGGGGTATTTCTTTGTCATTCACCTGTTCAAATGCGTCCCTCACCTTGAGACGCCACAAATCATGTTGTGATACTTCATTTTTTGAACTGTGCCTATAAGCCCTTTGGGAAAACAGGATGGGAAAAGTTTTCCTGGCAGCACTGCCTACACTCTCGTCAGGAACACTGAACAATCACTGAGCCATGATGACACCCCTCTCCAAGGGAATGAATGGTAAGCAGGGAAGCTCAAGCAATATTCACGCTTCTGTACATACACCTTTGATATGTCTCTTTGTCCCTTACCAGTCTATCACAGGAGCCATAAGGGGCAACCTATGGAGAATTTACTGGCATAAATTTCCATAACGCGTCACGGGGGAGTAAAGGGTATGGATCAGAGCCTATAGAGACAAACCTCATGGCAATCTATATCCCAAGCTATACCCTGTATTATATGGGATATTTCAGGCTATGCCTTGCAAAGTATAAGCCACACAAATTATATATTTAGAGGTAATGATGTTACTAAGCATACATATATATATATATTTCATTTATATTATTATTCACACATGTATTCTTTATTCCTGCAAACGCTGGTCAAGCCTTAAGAGAAAGGGCCCCTGTTATAATATTGGCTGAGAAAAGTAGAGATAAGACTTGGAGATCTAATTATTTTCCTATGTAGCTGTGAAAGCCTTGCACAGTTATGCCAGCCGAAGAAAATCTTATCTCTTCATTCAGCCGAGGCAACAGCACCTGCAATCCATCATTTGTCAAATTCCAGGGTCATAAAACGCTTGCAGCTCCGTGGAGCTCTGTACTAGTCAGTTCAAACAAACGCTCCAATTAAAATATTTAGCTGTTGCCAAAAAGTGCAAAATAATGATCAAAAGTACCAATTAGTGTTTGATGTGTGTAACCGATGCATATGACGTAAGATGCAGATGGGAGGGGGAAAGAGTGCTGGAAAAACCTTATAAAAATATCTCCTTTCGTTTTCTGGGTGGGACTTCTCACCAGCAGAAAGTGTGGAAGTGCCCTGATTGCAATCAATAAATCTTCTTTTCTGTCTAAAAAAGACTCAGATTGCTTGTTGCATTCTGCAAAGCTATTAGCACGCCGGCAATGAACCCCATAAATTGAATTCATTCCTTTCACTTGAGCCTATCAGAATCAAACTCAGGTAACCACTTTGAGCTCAGTTACTGGGGTAACTCAGGTAGATTGAACTCCGAATCAAACTAATCTTAAAACTGCAAAGCTGGAAGGGACCTTATGGGTCACTGAGTCCTCGCCCCCCCCCCATAAAGGAGACACAGTGGGGACTCGAACTCTCAACCTCTGGCTCCAGATACCTAATCCATTGAACTATTCGGCAATTCTTTGATGAAGCTTCTGATTCCAGGATCTCTCAGAGGGACCCAGACTCTTCCTTTTTTTAAACTTCTCCAACTGTATTAAAAATGAAGACAGGCCAAAACTGGGTTACAAAAAATGTGATTTAAATTGTTTACATTCATCTAGCTAATGTACTGTGTTAGCTTAATGTTGTCTTCTATTGATGTAAGTTGCCTTGGGTCCTTTTGAGAAGAAAGGCAGAGTAAATATATTTTAAATAAAACAAATAGTATCACCTGCATAGCATAGCCATGGACCACAGCGTCTGGAAGCCATATTCTCTCTTTTCCGGGTTTTGGTCTACATCATCCTTCACATTATCCAGCAAGGAAATTGGTGAGAAGGGGGTCAGCCAGCATCTCTGCAAAGATGATGCGAAGGGGGTGCCCCCCCCATTCCTGGCCCATTGCAATGGCCATAAAGATGATTACATAATAATGCCTATTTATGATGATGGGTGTTAGGATATAGCTATGAATCGGGGGACTGGCAGTTGTGGGGGTGGGGAGAGGCTTTGGATGATTTTCCTAGCAGGGGCCGGGAGGGAGGGCAAAACGACGCACATACCCCAAACTCTGTACCAGCAAGACGGTAGCCGGCGTTTGGCTATTTCTTGGGAAATTTCACAGCATTCATTTCGGAGCAAATAAAAGCTGTCATTGCTGGAGAAATGATACCAATCGGGCCTTGAAAAAAAGGCAGTAAATTACACACCCGAAAATGCACTGCCGGAGAAAAGAGGGGGGGGGGAGAGAAAATGCATATTAAAAACACAAAGTGCCACTTGGCCGTCATCTACGCTTCCCCAATGATCTGCAATAGCCACACTTTAAATAATGCTGCCTCTCCACCTCGGATTAATTTCACAAAGAGAGAGGGAGTGAAAGAGAGAAAGCGTGGACACAAATACAACACAGGCAGGCCCCGGGGAGAATGTGGGGGCACGTGGAGGGGACGCCACCTCTCCCTGGAAATGTGCCTGGGCAACCATCTAGCAACATTAGGAATCATTAGGAAAGATATAGAAAATAAGTCAGCAAGTGACATTTGGCCTCTTTACAACTCTATGGAGTACTATGTACAGTTCAGGTCACCATACTTCCAGAAGGATATTATGGACATGGAAAAAGCGCAGAGGAGGGCAACCAGAATGATTAAGGGACTGGAACACCTTCTTTACCATCTGAGGCTGCAACGGCTGGGCCTCTTCACTCTTGAACGAAGGCGCCTAAGCGGTGACCTGATTGAAGTTTATAAAATCATACACGGTGTGGACAAAGTAGATAAGGAGAAACTGTTCTCCCTATTGCACAACACTAGAACTAAGGGACACTCCATGAAACTTTTGGGTGCTAGATCTCAAACAAATAAGAGGAAGTACTTTTTCACCCAGAGGATCACCGGTCTGTGGAACTCCCTGCCAGAAGGAGTGGGGACAGCTGTCATCCTTGACAGCTTTAAGAAAGGATTGAACCAGTTCATGGAGAACAAGGGTATCAATGGCTATCATTATGAATGCCTAAGGACAACCTCCGGGTTGGAGAGAGAGGCAGGATATCTCTCAATGCCATTTGCAGGGAATCGTAAGCAGGTGAAGACATCTGCTTGGGAATACCCTGAAACAAATGGTGAGCCGCTGTGTGAGACAGAACGCTGGACTGGATGGGCTGTGGCCTGTTCCAGCAAGGCTGCTCTTATGTTCTAATGAAGTCCTCACCACACAGGGCCATGGTGGGTCCCCAGATGTTCTTGAACAAAAACTCCCAGAAGCTGTCACCACAAGCAGGGCTGGCAAGGATTTAGGGGAGCTGTGGTCCCAGAATGTCTGGGGACTAATTGATAAATTGAAGATTAACAAGTCACTGGGCCCAGATGGCATCCACCCAAGGATTATTAGGGAACTGAGAAATGAAATTGTAGATCTCTTAACGGTAATATGCAACTTGTCTCTTCAAACGGCCACAGTGCCGGAGGACTGGAGGATAGCGGATGTCACACCAATTTTTAAAAAAGGAAGGAGGGGGGAACCAGGGAAACTACAGGCCAGTTAGCCTTACATCTGTCCCAGGGAAGATGGTAGAAAGCCTCATCCAAGAAAAAATCTTAAAAAACATAGAACAAACCTTGCTGCGAGAAAATCAGCATGGCTTCTGTAAGGGTAAGTCTTGCCTGACAAACCTTTTAGAATTATTTGAAAAGGTCAACAGGCATGTGGATTTGGGTGTACCAGTGGATATCGTCTATCTGGATTTTCAGAAGGCTTTTGACACAGTCCCCCACCAAAGGCTGCTGAGAAAATTACACAGCCAGGGGATAAGAGGGCAGGTCCTCTTATGGATTGAGAACTGGTTGAGATCCAGGAAACAAAGAGTAGGTGTCAATGGGAAATTTTCACAATGGAGAGAGGTGAAAAGCGGTGTGCCCCAGGGATCTGTCCTGGGACCGGTGCTTTTCAATCTATTCATAAATGACCTGGAGACAGGAATAAGCAGTGAGCTGGCGAAGTTTGCGGATGACACGAAACTTTTCCGTGTGGTAAAAAACAGAGAAGATTGTGAAGAGCTCCAGAAGGATCTCTCCAAACTGGGGGAATGCGCTGCAAAATGGCAAATGTGTTTCAATATAGCCAAATGTAAAGTAATGTATATTGGGGCAAAAACCCCAATCTTTATCTATCAACTCATGGGCTCTGAGCTATCCGTGAGGAAAGATATCTTGGTGTGTTGGTGGACAGCTCCATGAAGGTGTCTACCCAATGTGTGGCAGCGGTGAAGAAGGCCAATTCCATGCTAGGGATTATCAAAAAGGGGATTGAAAATAAAACAGCCAACATTATAATGCCATTATACAAAATGATAGTAAGGACACACCTGGAGTATTCTGTACAATTCTGGTCTCCGCATCTCAAAAAAGATATAGTGGAACTGGAGAAGGTGCAGAAGAGAGCGACTAAAATGATTACTGGCCTGGGGCACCTCCCTTATGAGGAAAGGCTAAAACATTTGGGGCTCTTTAATCTGGAAAAAAGGTGCCTGAGGGGGGATATGACTGAGACGTACAAAATAATGCAGGGCATGAGTAAAGTGGATAGAGGGAAGCTCTTCTCTCTCACACAAAATACCAGAACTAGGGGACATCCACTCAAATTGAGGGCTGGGAGAGTAAGAACAGACAAAAGAAAATATTTTTTCACTCAGTACGTTGTTAGTCTGTGGAACTCCCTGCTACAGAATGTGGTGATGGCATCTGGCCTGGATGCCTTCAAAAGGGGATTGGACAGATTCCTGGAGGAAAAGTCCATCACAGGTTACAAACAGGTTATAAACCCGGATGGAAATGTGTAATCTTCAGGCTTAAAACCAAGATACTTCAAGGGCCAGATGCAGGGGAGTGGTATCAGGAGACAGATATCGAGTTTCATGCGCTCTCAGACGCATCTGCTGGGGCCACTGTGAGAAATAGGGAGCTGGACTAGATGGGCCTTTGGCCTGATCCAGCATGGCTCTTCTTATGTTCTTCTTATGACCCAAGCTTAGGAACTACTGTTCTTCTTGTAGATTTGTGAGAGGTAGCCGTGTTAGTCTGTGCAAGAATTCCAGGCAAAAATCCAAACAAAACAAAAGACAAAAATATGCAGCACCTTAAAGACTATCTAATTATATTTTAATGTAAGCTTTCATGGACACATCCACTTCTTCAGATATATAGTAGCAGAATGAGGTGTACAGTTAATATATAAAGGAATAAAAAGTTACACACCAAATGTTCATTGGCTGCCTTTGATGTACTGATTAGGCTGTACTGTATTGTTTAGGTCTTTGTTGTGAAAATTCCTCAAGAGACTGAAAGCAGAGGCCAGGGAGGGGGAAGAGGTGATGACAGAGGTCGTTAGGTGAGTAAAAAGGTAAAGGGAAATGTCGCCCCCCCCAACGCACCTGCATGCTA
Organism: Phrynocephalus forsythii; assembly: GCA_029282475.1. Taxonomy (NCBI): domain Eukaryota; kingdom Metazoa; phylum Chordata; class Lepidosauria; order Squamata; family Agamidae; genus Phrynocephalus; species Phrynocephalus forsythii. Next base: position 20,405,832 of record JAPFRF010000008.1, on the reverse strand, counting down.
GTCATGTCCGACTCTAGGGGTGGTGTTCATCTCCGTTTTCAAGCCAAAGAGCCAGTGTTGTGCAAGTCTGTGGCCATGTGGCCGGCATGGCTGCACGGAACACTGTTTACCTTCCTGCTTTCTACGGTAGTACCTATTTATCTACTTGCATTTACATGCTTTCGAACAGCAACGTGGGCAGGAGCTGGGGTTAACAGCGGGAACTAGAGATGGGCACGACCAGGAAAAATGACGTTTCGAGTTTTCGATTGTCGGGACAGGTCAGTTTCGGCTCGTTTCCGTTTGTCGAGGAAATTTTCAAAAATTTGTCGTTTCCGTTTGTCGTTTGTCGTTTGGGTTGTGGTTGGGGTTGGGGTAAGTGGGCTCTGGGAGGCACCTCTCTGGGTGCTTCTCTGACGTCTGACCCACTAAGAAGGGAAGCAAGGGAAGCGTTTCGCGGAGCCGCCGCGTACCATACATTTACATTACATTATGTTAGGGTGGGGTGGCAGAGGCACCTCTCTGGGTGCCTCTGACTCAGTAAGAAGGGAAGCATAGTAGTGTACTGCCATACAGGTTAGGGAATGGGATAGGGGATAGAGGGCTCTGCGAGGCACCTCTCTGGGGGCCTCACTTTGACTCACTAAGAAGGGGAGCGTACTAGCGTACTGACGTACAGGTTAGGGAATGGGATAGGGGATAGTGGGCTGTGGGAGGCACCTCTCTGGGTGCCTGGGACCCACTAAGAAGGAAAGTGTACTTGCGTACGGATCTGGGTTAGGGTTGGGGTTAGGGTAAGGGCTAGGCTTAGGGTTACGGTTAAGGTTAGGGTGGGTTAGTGGGCTGCATCTCTGGGTGCCTCTGACCCACTAAGAAGGACAGCGTACTGGCGTATGGGTTAGGGTTAGGGTTAGGGTTAGGGTTAGGGTTTGTGGGCTTTTAATGCCCTCTCTGGCACACCCAGAAGTCTCAGTTAAAACCTGGCCATGCGATTGGTGGAATGGGTCCAAAAATTTGCATGGTCCCATCCCATGGCCAACCCATCATTGAGCATGCGCAGGTGTAAAAAAATAAAAATAAAAATAAAATAAAATAAAATAAATGGAGACGTTTTATTGCAAGAAAAACCCACTACTGCTACTATAAAAATCAGGCATTTAAAATACCTAATTTTCAAATGTTTCTGTGGTACTTTGGTGGGTTTTTTGACCACGATTTAAAAATAAATATTGCGGTCGCCATTTTGGATCCCCCCCACCGCATGGCAAATGGAGACGATGAGGATGGCCCCCCCAGCCTGGTACCAGCAGCCCAGGACAGGAGGGGGGGAGGCCGGGGACCCCCCCAGAAACCACCCCTCGGTAGGTGCCCTCACTGAGGCAGGCATATTTTCGCCTGCTTTTATGGCCGGGAATCGGGTTTTTTTTTTAAACTTATTTTCTGTGCTGCTTGGCATCGCACGATCGCCGCGATGCCATGAATGACAACGAAAAATCAGACCCAATTTTTCTTTTTTGGTTCGAGTTCGAGTTGGAGCGGAGTAATTCTCGTTACCATTACCCGTTACGTAACGATAACAAGAACCGAAAACGGAAACGAGAATTTCGCCTAGTCGTGCCCATGTCTAGCGGGAACTCATTCTCCTGGGTGGCACCTGGGATTCGAACCGCTGAGCTGCTGTCTTTGTGCCCGACAGTTTTCAGTGCTCTAGCCTGCTGAGCCACCATGCACATACATACATATCTACCACTCATCTTGCTACAAGGCCACTGTGGGTGGGTCAGAGAATAATAAAACAATAACAGAATCACAACACAATCGAAATACAACATTAACTTAAATTTATTTATTTATTAATTAAATTTATATACCGCTCCATCTAGCTCCATCGCTACTCTGGCCGGTTTATCTTCCTGTTTTTTTCTGTTTTTTCCTGTTTACCTTCCTGCTTTTTATGGCGGTACCTATTTATCTACTTGCATTTACATGCTTTCAAACTACTAGGTTAGAACTGTTTGTTAGGTGAGAGAATGAGAGTTTTTTTGTAGAGACAGAAACGGTGATCTTCTTAGTCTTCTGTGACCACAGACACATGGGTTTCTTCTGCCTCAGAGCAAAGTTCCTCAGATGTTTCCAGAACTTTCATATCAATCGCCTGCGGACCTCCGCCTTCTCCAACAGGTGTGCGTGCCAGTGCCATGCAATATCAGTTCTTCTCTTGCCGGCCACTTGAGTTGCTTCAAGCTTCCAGAGCGTCTGCAGAAAACAAAGTACAAGTGGTACCTTGTATAAAGGAATTAATTTGTTCCAAATGAAATTCTGTTAAGCAAATTTTCCTTTGTACACATTTCCCACAGGAATGCACTAGAAACGGATGAATCTCTAATCGCGACTGTTTTTCTGTTGTACGGATTTGCCCCGTAGGTGATTCTTTTAAGCGATTTCCCCCAATTCTTCAGAATTTTTTTCCTTTAAGCAGATTTTCTGTTAAACAGAAAATGTTATATGAGGGCCCACTGTAAAGTAAAACTAACCTTTTTCTCTTTCTTAATTCTGTTTTCAGTAATCCTTGCTTTCCCCAGACCCCTGCCTCTTCCCCTCACGGGGCAGAGGGTTCTCCACTCCCCACTTTTCCCCCTTTAAAAACTTTGTTTATGCAGTTCGGGTGTCCCGTCTGGGCCCCAGCCTCATGGCGTCTTCTGGGCCGTTCGAAAAGTGCACAGCCTGCAGCAGTAAAAAAAAAAATGTGGTCAGGTGGGCATTCTATGTGCTTTTTTTTTTTTTGGCTTGCGGGAAGCTCATTCTCTTCCAGCTTGCATAGACTGTAAAAAAGTTAAAGCAAGCCCTGAAGCGACTTCGATCTCACCTATGGGAAAAATCCCTCCTCCCTAGCATGGATAGTCCTGCGGCTTTGCTACTGCCGGCACCATCGGTCTCTCAGCCGACGAGGCCAACTTCCAGCATGCCTTTGGCTCCAACGCCGATACCAAGGCAGGTTGAAACCAGCCTTGAAGCTGGGAAAAGAGAAAAGAAGGCAAAGAACCCTTCAAAGGAGAAGTGGAAGGAGAAATCATCAATGGATAAGGCAGCGCCCAGGCTGGAACCCGCAGAGCAGCCTTCTGTGGCTGTGAACGATCCTTCCGGGGATGATGTAGTAGTGGGTCCTCCAATCTGCCAACCCTTGTCCCTTTCCCTACAGTTCACTGATACAGTGGTACCCTGACTTACAACACGCTCAACATATGAAAATCCTGACTTATGAGCACAATTCCATTGGTTTTTAAATCCCGCTGCCTTATGAGCAAAAGATAGGGTTTCCCCAACTCACGATTATTATTATTTTGAAAACTGTTTCCCCCTTGGTGCTTTGCATTTGGGAGGTTTTAAAATACCCGTGCCATTTTCCTGCATTTCTCTATTGCTGGAAAGGTAGGTTGATTTTTCCTCTCTTATTTTTATATTTTGTTGTTCAGTTGTTCAATCATGTCCAACTCTTCGTGACCCCATGGACCAGAGCTCGCCAAGTCTTCCTGTCTCCTACTGCCTCCCGGAGTTTGGTCAAATCCATATTGGTTGCCTCGATGACATACTGTACTGTAATTTTTGTTTGATTGTTTGCCAGTGTGGGGTGGTGATGGTCTTTTTTTTTGGAATTTTTAAACAACCTGCACTTTCCCCCTCAATCAGGTGCATTGCATGGAAAAGCACAGCTTGTTTAAAATGTCTTTGAGCCACTGAGGCAACCGCTTGGCTCGGTGGCTATAAGACATTTTACACCCTCACTTTTCCCTGCCACATGCCTGGTTGGAGGGGGAGGGAGCGCAGCTTGTTTAAAATATCTTATAGCCACCCAGCCAAGCAGTTGCCTCAGTGGCTCAAAGACATTTTAACCAAGCTGCGCTTTTCCACGCAATGCGCCTGATTGAGGGGGAAAGCGCAGGTTGTTTTAAAATGGCAAAAAAGAAAGACCTCCCCGAGAAATGCGCAAAAAAAAAAATAGTGGTTGCCTCAGTGGCTTAAAGACATTTTAAACCACCTGCGGTTCCCCCCCCAACACATTGGGGGGGGGGAGAGAAGCCGTGAGTAGTTTAAAATGTCTTTAGGCACAGAGACAAATTGTTGCCTCGGTGGCTAAAGACATTTTAAACCACCCGTTACTTCTTGCCCCACTGTGGGAGGGGGGGGGAGCTGTGAGTGGTTTAAAGCGGTTTCCCATAGGAATGCATTGAAATCCATCCCTCCGGGGGGATGGGGGGGAGCTGTGAGTGGTTTAAAGCAGTTTCCCATAGGAATGCATTGAAATCCATCCCTCCGGAACGGATTAATTGACTTTCAATGCATTCCTATGGGAAACCTCAACTTACAAGCTAATTGAGTTACAAGTGTTCTCTCTGAACGGATTAATCTCATAAGTTGGGGTACCCCTGTATTCTTGACTGGGGACATTCCTCACCCAATCCAGTGGCATTGCTGCACGCTCTTGTGAGCCATCTGTCCCATCGAGCGTCGGTACTAAGGCTGGTTTCGGATTCGGCCTCCGCTGCAGCTGAGCAGGCCTCTCAGAAGAGATCCCATAGGACTCAGCCACTGGCTCAAATTGGTCTATATTTGCCCAGTTTATGTGGACAACTACTATCACTAACCAGTGGCTCACTATTGGCGTTGGTACCATCCTGTGCCTGTGTATGAGCATGGCCCCTCCACGTCCTCCTCCCCTTCACGTCCTCCATGGCAGAGAAGCAGATACCATATTTTTCACCCTATAAGACGCACCAGGCCATAAGACATACCTATTTTTTAGAGGAGAAAAACAAGAAAAGATGTTTAGCCTAAGGATTTATGGTGTGTGGGGGAGAGGAAGCTTGCAAACGAGGCAATTGGAGCTGTGGAATCCACGCTGCAAAAAGGGAGGCTTTCAAACGAGGTAATTGGAGCTGTGGAATCCGAGCTGCAAAAGGGGAGGCTTGCAAATGAAGTAATTGGAGCTGTGGAATCCAAGCTGCAAAAGGGGAAGCTTGCAAATGAGGTAATTGGAGCTGTGGAATTCAAGCTGCAAAAAGGGAAGCTTGCAAATGAGGTAATTGGAGCTGTGGAATCCAAGCTGCAAAAAGGGAGGCTTGCAACAGAGGTAACTGGAGCTGTGGAATCCAGGCTTCAGCAGGGGAGGGCAGAGGCTCAGTGGAGACCTCTTTGCAAACAAGGTGCTTTTTCATTGGGAAATCTTGGCTGCAGAAGGGGAGAGGTGGGGAGAGGCTCCCTGGAGGAAGCCTCTTTGCAAACCATGTGTGGGAGAGGCTCCATGCAGGTATCTTATCTCTAAATGAAAATATGTGATATATATGTAGTGGGAACTTCTGTATTTGCTCTCTAAGACGCACAGACATTTCCCCTTACTTTTGAGGAGAGAGTCATGGCTGCTAGGAGCTCCAGGGAGGTGGGGCGATGGCAGCCCGGCCCTTCAGCTAGGGGGTGGAGCCTCATTTGCATACAGGGTTCCCAGAATCCCTTGCGGTGGCTTCAAAATGCTCACTGTGACCTAGGTGTCTTGGCTTTCTAGGGGATATATATATACCAATCCGGACAGCTAGTGGCGTGTGGGTTAGGGGTTGCAGAGGGAGAAATGCTCTCTGACAGGCCACTTGGAGGCTGGCCGCACGGCTGCCCAGCAGCATCGAGACCTCATCCGCCTGCTGCTGGAAATGCAGGACATTCCTGGGGAAAATAATTTTTCGGGAAGACGCCGGGAAAGAGTGATTGATCCGTGAATGTTCCGCCTCAAACATAACACTTGACAGGTCTTGGCCTGATATCAAACAGGCCTCGATATCAAACTGTGGAACAGCCTCTCCATTTTGCAGGCTCCCCAAGACTGCCAGGACAGACGGCCGCTGGCCATGCGTGGCACCTCCTTTGGTGTGAGTCAGTACCGAGTAGACATGGGCACGACTCGGCAAAATTGTCGTTTCCATTTTCGGTTATCGTTTCCGTTACGTAACGGAAACGGTAACGATAATTAAGCCGTCAGAACTCGAACTCGAACCGAAAAAAGAAAAATGTGGTCGGGTTTTTCGTTTCCGTTTGTGGCATCGCGGCGATCGCGCGATGCAAAGCACAGAAAAAGTTTTTAAAAGTTTTTTTTAAAAAACCCCGACTCCCGGCCAAAAAAGCAGGCGAAAGTATGCCTGCTGAGGCTTTGCCACTTACCAGAGGGGTGGTTTCTGGGGGGGGTCCCCAGCCTTTCCCCCCCTCTTCTCCTGTCCTGGGCTGCTTGCACCAGGCTGGGGGGGGGGTCATCCTCGACGTCTGTCTCGCTGCATGCCATGCGGTGGGGGGGATCCAAAATAGCGACCGCAATTCTTCTTTTGAAATCGTGGTCAAAAAACACACCAAATCACCACAGAAACATTTATTTATTTTAAATGCCTGAATTTTTATAGTAGCAGCAGTGGGTTTTTTATAGCAATAAAACATCATATTGATTTTATTTTATTTTATTTTATTTTTTATTTTTTTATACCTGCCCATTTGGGCTGGGCATGGGATGGGACCATGCAAATTTTTTGAACCATTCCACCAATGGCATCGCCAGGTTTTTGACTGACACTTCTGGATGTCTCTGAGAGCATAAAAAGCCGAGGCACCTTCCAGAAATCGCAGTCGGGTGTATGGATGTGGTTGAGGGAGGAGGGCAGGCGCTGGTGCTGGTGTGATCCGATCGAGATTGAGGAGGGAGGCTGGGGGCTTTAGGATTTAAGTTACGCAGGCAGGCAGGGAATTGAATTTAGAAAATAATTTCTTTGATTCCCTGCAGCTTTGTCTGCTGAAGGGAATATTATTTATTATTATTTATTAGTTTCATTTCTATACCACCCATCTTCCAACAGGAACTCTGGGCGGTTTACAGCAGGTTAAAAGTTGAACAAGTTAAACAACAATATAAGCAAAATGACAATATGAGCAACAAATAGCAGTTTATTCTTTATTTCTTCTCTGGCAGTTTGAGGATTTTTTTCTGATATTGGATAAAGGGGGAGGTTCGACTGAGAGTGGGAGGTGTGGATTTATTTTAAAAATATATTATATACTACAATTTGTTTTCTATTTTCCCAACTTCAATTTGCTTGCGCGCACACACACATTTGGGGTGCAAGTCAAGAACAGAACATCTATCCATTCCTAAGTGATATCCTAACTGCCCACTCGCCCGTCCGCCCGTGCCGCCGCCCGCCTGCGGCCGCCGCCTACCCATGCCCCCCCGCCACCACCGCCCGCCCCCCCGCCCGCCGCCTAGGGCGCAAAAACACCTAGCGCCGGCCCTGCTTGCAGGACGCCCCTGTGCTCTGGGAAGTCAAATCGCGCTAAATCGCGGTGGAAACGACAAACGACAAACGGAAACTACAAATTTTCGAAAACTTTCGCGACAAATGGAAATGACCCGAAATGGACCCGTTCCGACAAACGAAAACTCGAAACGTCATATTTTCTGGTCATGCCCATGTCTAGTACCGAGGCATCAGTACCGTACCGTCGGCAATACATGGAGCTCCAACCTGTCCAGCCTTCGCAAATTCCGGGGGAGAGTTTCCCCATACCGGGTGAGGAGGATCCACTGCATATTAATCGGCCCTTAATATGCAGACGCCAGCTTCCTGAGGACATGGCACTTGAAGGAAAAAAAGCCTTTGCATCTCAGGCTGAGAGGCCTCCTTCTTTTTTGAGGCCTTGAAGATCTTCAGCCAGAACAAGTGGTACAAGCAACAGCTCTTGCTGCATCCATCCGCTTTTGTAGACCCAAGGCTTGGAAAGGTTGTTATGGACGACCAGGAGGGGAAGAAGATGAATAACCTCTGAGAACAACAACTACTTCAGTTTTGCCCACTGGCAAGAGGTTTCTGGGACTTGTAGTCTGAAAACTAACCTTTCTGAACTCTGACAGAGACAATTACTGTGATCCCCGCATGCCAAGCTTAAGAGGAAGAATTGGGTTTCTGGAGAACTGGAATTTTCAGTTTCCATAGGGAAGCTCTCAGCTCCTCATCACCATATCCTAGAAACATCAAGGCATGAGATATAAATGTAGACTGTCTCAGGCTCTCTCTTTTTTTGCCTCACTCGTTCGCTCTCACACAGAGAGAGACAGGCAGCTGGGCTCTTTCAGGCATTGTATTTCCCAGACCCAAAAGATAACTTGGATCTGGTCAAATGATGAGCTGATTGCAACCGTGCTGCTCATATCCTGATTGCAGCTGCCATGGCAACCTCCAGCAGCCTGCCATTGAACAAAGGGCCTTCCTAGGGTTCAGCCCGACTCGTTCTGGTGCCCACCTGAGAGCTCTTGCACCTTTCCAACAGAGGCAGGAAGACAGGCTAGATCTAGCAGAGTTGCCCTGATACCTCATTCTGGGGGAGCTCCAACGGCCCTCAAATCAGCTTTCTTACGACCCCAATACTAGTAGGCGCAGGAGTTCTCAACACAAGAACATAAGAAGAGCCATGCTGGATCAGGCCAAAGGCCCATCTAGTCCAGCTTCCTGTATCTCGCAGTGGCCTCACCAGATGTGTCTGGGAGCGGACAAGACTAGATATCTCCCTCTTGATACCACTCCCCTGCATCTGGCCCTTGAAGTACCCCAGTTTTAAGCCTGGAGATGACACATCTCCATCATGGTTTGTAACCTGTGATGGACTTTTCCTCCAGGAATCTGTCCAATCCCCTTTTGAAGGCATCCAGGCCAGATGCCATCATCACATCCTGTGGCAGGGAGTTCCACAGACTAACAACGCGCTGGGTGAAAAAAATATTTTCTTTTGTCTGTTCTTACTCTCCCAGCCCTCAATTTGAGTGGATGTCCCCTAGTTCTGGCATTTTGTGAGAGGGAGAAGAGTGTCCCTCTATCCACTTTACTCATGGCCTGCATCATTTTGTACATCTCAATCATATCCCCCCTCAGCTGCCTTTTTTCCAGTCTAAAGAGCCCCAAATGTTTTAGCCTTTCCTCATAAGGGAGGTGCCCCAGTCCAGTAATCATTTTAGTTGCTCTCTTCTGCACCTTTTCCAGTTCCACTATGACTTTTTTGAGATGCGGTGACCAGAATTGTACACCATGCTCCAGATGCGGCCTTACTATTGTTTTGTACAATGGCATTATAATGTTGGCTGTAATTAGAAAGTCACTACTTCAGGTCTGGGAACGGTTGAAACCTTTATTAGAGAGACACACCCCGAGGTGGTTATCCCCGATTGAAGCATTGGCGATCAAGAGGAAAGATACAGAAGGAGTGGGGATCACATATGGGGATGTGTTATTCTTCTCAGAAAAAGGTCCCAGACTGAAGTCTTATGAACTGTTAAAAGAGAGGTTAACAGGTTGGTTTCAGTACCATCAGTTACATGACACTTTCCAGAAAGATAGAAGGATGTTTGGGTTTGGAGAGAAGGAATCCAAGTTTCAAACCATAATCATGGGCCCAAAAAAGAAATTGTTGACTAGATTATATAATTTTTTGTTGGAGTTGAACCTAAAAGATGAACAAGTTAAAGAATGTATGATAAAATGGGCTATGGATCTGGGTCACAATATTGAGTTAGATGTGTGGGAAAGATTGTGGAAAAAGAACATAAAGTTTACCGCATGTACTTTGATAAAAGAAAATTTGTTGAAAATGATGTATAGATGGTATATTACTCCAACGAAATTAGCAAAGATGTATAGGATGAAAGATGATTATTGTTGGAAATGTAAAGAGAAACAAGGTGATTTTTATCATATGTGGTGGACCTGTGAGAAAGTGAAAGAATATTGGGCACGGATATATGATGAACTCAAAAAGATGTTAAAGTGTACATTCCCAAAACGATCTGAACTTTTTCTGTTAGGGTTGGTGGATAGTGAAATTAAAGGAGCAGACAGGACTTTATTTTTATATGCAACAGCAGCGGCACGAATGCTCCTGGCACAGAACTGGAAGACAACGTACATACCATCTTTGGATGAATGGAGGGCGAAATTACTGGACTTTGCAGAGATGGCCAGACTGACATGCAGATTGAGGGATCAAGACAACCAGAGGTTCCAAAAAGACTGGCAAAAATTTAAGAACTACATGGAGACTTATTGTAAGGATTTAAAGACTCCTCACCGGATTAGGGTAGAACGCGAGGGACTACTATTTACTTTTAGAACCTTTTTTATAAGTATATAAAAGGGGTTCGTTTGAAAGGAAGGCTGGGAGATGAATAACGTTAAAACCGCGCGAAGAACAGAGGGAAGCCGAACCTTAGCGATAGATTGATTCTGTACGGATAATGTTTTGAATTTGTTGTTCTTTTGTACATTAAAATTTTCTAATAATAATAAATATATATATATAATGTTGGCTGTTTTATTTTCAATCCACTTTTTGATCATCCCTAGCATGGAATTGGCCTTCTTCACCGCTGCCACACACTGGGTAGACACCTTCATGGAGCTGCCCACCAGCACACCAAGATTTCTTTCCTGATCCATCATGGATAGCTCAGAGCCCATGAGTTGATAGATAAAGTTTTGATTTTTCACCCCAATATGCATTACTTTACATTTGGCTATATTGAAACACATTTGCCATTTCGCAGCCCATTCCCCCAGTTTTGATAGATCCTTTTGGAGCTCTTCATAATCTTCTCTGGTTTTTGCCACATGGAAAAGTTTTGTGTCATCTGCAAACTTGGCCACCTCACTGCTTATCCTGGTCTTCTCGAAGCTTTCTTTGCTGCAGTGTTTACAACCTTGCATGCTTTCCAGAGAAGGTGTGGGCTGGACTGACAATCTGTTGCAGCACTAACCAATCATTCCTTCCCAAACTCTGACTTCAAAGACAGCTTTGCCTCCCTCAATTCTGTTTTTCTTTCTCGCTGCTGCAGCTGCTGCACCCCGTGGTTTGTTTGCTGTTGATCTGCTTGCAACTTGAAATAATAGGATCTTTTTAGTCTTTCTGCCACAAATGTCTCTGAGTGAGCTACTGAGACTTTAAGGGGGGGGGGAAGAGTGGACTGTCTGGGGAACTGCTTTGGACTTAGGTGTGTGTTGCATCGTTACAGTCGTGATTGAGTCTTCGTGTCCCCATGGCCATGGAGTTTTCTTGGCAGGAAGACTGGAGTGGCTTGCCAGTTCCTACTCCAGGCGCGTACAGCAGCTGGTATTCCCTGGTGGTCTCCCATCCAAGTACTAACCAGGGTTGACCCTGCTTAGTTTCCTTATACTTCATAGCAAAAGGAATTTTACTGGAAATTTAAAATTCAGCAATGCTATTTGTACTCTAGGACAAAAAGAGATTGTACGGATTATAAACCTTTCAAAACAGCTATCCAAGTCCTTCAGAGCAGGTCATAAAGAGCAGTGGCGGAACTTGTGACTTCTGTGCCAGAAGTCCAGACTAGTTCAGCTGAACTCCGAAGAACCTAATTGCCATTAATTTTTCTTTACTCTGTCCATCAGAAGGGGTAACCTCATTCTGCTGGCAGGGTATCTTTAACCTTATAGTGACTTTTCTTGTAATGAAGAGGTGGCCTCCCTAAATGGTAGAAGAGGGACCCAAGGCACCGGGTCTCACGTCAGAACACGCTCTGTTGTGGGTGCTGTGGCAACAGCCAGACGTGGAAGAGTATTTCTGCTTTGGACCATCTTTCCTGGAATATGACCCCACCCCACCCCTGCCGCCAGCCGTCCTGTCTGGAAACTGTAGCCTGAGGAAGAAGCATTATTAAATATCCCTGACAATGATGAGCAGGGTGGCAAGAGTTTATGTTATCCACCTCAGCTTCTGGGATTCAGATGGCTCAAGCTAAGTTAAATTAAAATGGCTGCTACTGAGAAGGGGGAGACACAGGGAGCGGCCCTCACACACGCTCTCCTGAACCCCAAGGCCCAGAGCTGCCTGAGGAATTTTGTGGGAGCTGTAGTCTAGAAACACATCTCCACACCCCGGTCTTTTAATTGTGGGACATCCTGCAGCTGGTGCGAACAGAGACACTCATGATGACCTTAACTGGCAAGTCCTGGGTATGGCTATTTTTCAGTCCTCATAGCCAGCTTCGAAGCAACATGATACCTCTGGTGTTTAGGTCTTTGGCTGCAAAACCTGAGGTTGGGAGCTCAGTTCCCTCCTGTAACTCCTTGACTGGGGCTGGTTTGGATGACCTACAGCATCCCTTCCAGCAATGCAGTTCTAAGATGGTTTTTGTTGTTAAAACCATATACAGTAATACCTCGGATAACGAATGCCCCTGATAACAATTTTTTTGGATAACGAATCGCAGTTTCCAGGTATAGGGCTGCCTCGGATAACGAATTTTCCCTATGGGCTGCCTCGGATAACGAATTATCAGCATGCATCGGTAAAAAAGGGTTATCCCGGGCTGCGTTGCATCTGTACGTTTAAAGTGCACTTTATAAAGAGTTTTGAGCAAAAAAACAGGTGTCAGTGTAATTTTCCTAGGCTCTGGAATGGATTAATTGGTTTTCCATTCATTCCTATGGGAAACCGTGTTTCGGATAACGAATTTTTCGGATAACGAATTGCTTCAGAGAACGAATTAAATTCCTTATCCAAGGCACCACTGTATTACGTTACTGATCTTTCTTCCACCCATTTCCACCCCTCCTTCATCTGAATCTAGTCAAGTTTCCCCTAAGATATGTTCTCTGCAGATACCAAACAGATAGGAAGATTAAATACACTTTGGTCTAACACCTTTGCCTGTGGCAATGGCTGCAAACCTTGGGTCTCCAGGTGGTCTTGGACTACAACACCCAGAAATTCTTAGCCAGCACAGCTAGTAGTGGAGGCTTCTGGGATTTTCAGCCCAAGAAAATCTGTAGACACAAAGTTGTGACCCGTTAAGTATCCATTGTGTCTCTCATTCTTCTCTTCTATCAGTACAGTAGGACCCCCGTATGCACTGATTCATTAACTACTGATTGGCAGAGAAAAAAAATTAAATAAAAATTCAGCAGCTGCAAAGCAAGCTGTGGTCACAAACGGCAGCTGTAAAGCAAGCTACTGTCACAAAACAGTAGTTTTGGGTTTGTTTGTTTGTTTGTTGGCATTCTCTCTTATCGACAGTTTTTGTTATCCACAGGAGGGCCTGGAACCATCCCCAGCAGATACTGGGGCCCTACCGTAGCTTCATCTCCACATACAGGTTCTGTATCATGACAATCGGGTGCTGAGGCACACCCATAATTCTCAGAACCCTAGAGACAGCATAGGCCTCTGGGCAAGGTAGCCCGCTAAAACAAACCTGTCCTATCCCTGACTGGAAACACTGGGTGTCTCCCCTGAAAATGTTTTGACGCACGGTCTGAATTCAGCCCATCATCCATTTTTGCCAGCTCTCTGGAGAGGTTGGAAGCTTGTGTGAGAAGGGAGCAGAGGGCAGAACAGCAAACCTTTGGAGTGTTGGGCGCCAAAACTGAGTGGTTATTGTAATAACAAAAACAGCGATAATCATAATAATTGTAACGAGCATCATAATCATGCATGGTTAAGCAGTGGCACATGCACAAAAGGAGAGAAGCCAAGGAAATTGTTAAAGGCGACAAAAAATGATCTGTTTGGCTCAGACATCCATCCATTTCACACATGGAATATTGGAGTATTTCGCACCTGGAGTATTGTGTACAATTCTGGTCACCACATCTCAAGAAAAACATAGTGGAACTGGAAAAGGTGTAGAAGAGAGCGACTAAAATGATTACTGGGCTGGGGGGACCTCCCTTAGGAGGAAAGGCTAAAACATTTGGGGCTCTTTGGTCTGAAAAAAAGGCGCCTGAGGGGGGATACGATTGAGACGTACAAAATAATGCAGGGCATGAGGAAAGTGGATAGAGGGACGCTCTTCTCCGTCTCACAAAATACCAGAACTAGGGGACCTCCACTCAAACTGAGGGTTCAGAGAGTGAGAACAGACAAAAGAAAATATTTTTTCACCCAGCACATTGTTAGTCTGTGGAACTCCCTGCCACAGGAGGTGGGGATGTCATCTGGCCTGGATGCCTTCAAAAGACGATTGGACAGATTTCTACAGGAAAAGTCCATCACAGGTTACAAACCATGATGGAGATGTGTAATCTCCAGGCTTAAATCAGGAGTACTTCAAGGACCAGATGCAGGGGAGTGGTATGAGGAGACAGATATCTAGTCTCGTGCTCTCCCAGAGGCATCTGGTGGGGCCACTGTGAGATCCAGGAAGCTGGACTAGATGGGCGTTTAGCCTGATCCAGCAGGGCTCTTCTTATGTTCTTATGTTCATGTGTGAAAGCTTTCCACAGTGAGGGTGGGGAGTGGGGAACTAGAATTGTTCCAGAATCCCTCAGGAAGCATGGGACTTTTCACTTTCGTTGTCCATTTTCTGGGAGTTGTGTCCAAACATAAGTGTTCCCACTCTGAATTTCCGACATGCACATCAAGGAACTGATATCATTTGCCATCTTGAGATGATACATGTGGGGTGTGTTGAGAGACAAGCAGGAAACTCACCCTGGGAGGGCTTTCATTCTGAAACGAAAGAGTAGATTAAATGGCCTTTCCTGATTTACCAAACATCTCTCTCTCTGTGTTGTGTCGTGACAGTTGTGACCAACTCTTCATGACCCCATGTCCATGGAGTTTTCTTGGCAGGAATACTGGAGTGGTTTGCCAGTTCCTACTCCAGGCGCCTACAGCACTGGTATTCCCTGGTGGTCGCCCATCCAAGTACTAACCAGGCCCGACCCTGCTTAGCTTCCGAAATCAGGTGAGATCGGATGTGCTTAGGGCCTCTAGGCAGGTCTCAAACATCTAGTAAGACACTATTCTTCTCTTTACCGCTTATCTCCTTTTTTCTGTTTCCTATTTAAGCAATCACCCGGGTTTTTTTACTTTCATGTTAATTTTATTTTGGTTTATTATTGTTGATTTGTTTATATTTTGGTTATTTAAATGTGTTGCTTTGTTATTTTGCTATTCTATGTTGTAAACCACCCAGAGTAGCCCTAGGGCTAGATGGGTGGTATACAAGTCAAATAAATAAATAAATAAATAAATAAATAAATAAATAAATAAATAAATGACATTGCAGCCCATTTATCATGGTAGCGTAGAAGGACCCTCCCCTGAAGAGTGGGAAATAAGATGAGTCCACTTGAGCGCCCCTGTACAATTGCACAGAGTCAGCAAATCGGTCACTTCCGGAAGAGTTGCACTGGAACAGCAGTGACCCACTTCATGGATGTCAACCTCCTGGATGCTGGCTGAAAAAAATCTGAAAACCTGTCATGTTCTGCCTGAGTACCTCTCAAGTATTGGGACTTGAGTCATGGCATTCATGTCAGGCTGGACTTCAGTCGCAGCTGTGACTTGACTAGGGTTCAACTCGGGGGTGGGTGATTTTCAATGACAGACTTGACTCTTTACTTGAGATCCACCCTTTTTGCTAAGGAGAAAAATTCGGGCTTAATAAGAGCTGCACAGTGCAGGGGTTAAACTGTAATATTGCAACCAAAACTCTGCTCACAGTTAGTGTTCGATGCCAACAGCTAGCTGGACGTTCCCTCAGCCCTCCATCCTTCTGAGTTCAGTTAAATGAGTGCCCAGCTTTTTGGTGGTGGGTGGGTAATGTGTAGCCTGTATATGTAATTTTTAAAAACTGTAAACTGCCCAGTAGAGATGGGCACGAATAAAAAAAATGATGTTTCGTTTGTTGTTTGTCGTTTGGAGGATCTGTTTCGGTTGGTTTCCGTTTTTTGCGAATTTTTGCAAACAATTCATTTTTGTTTTCGTCCATTTTGTTACCGTTTCGTTACCATTTATATCAATTTTTGTGATTTTTTTAGCATTTAAAGCAGTTCACTGTATTGCAGTAACGGAAATGAAACGCACGACAAAATTTCCGGTGTTTCTGTTCGTTTCGTTTCATTTTGGAGACAAAATTCATTTGTCGTTTTGTTGCATAACGAAATGAAAAAACGGAAACGGAAACGGAAAATTGTTCGTTTCTTGCCCATCTCTACTGCCCAGAGAATGCTTTAAGCAGTAGGGGTGGTAAATAAGCAACATTCTTTAGTTTGCTTTGTTTTGGGGCTTAGGACTCAGGACTTGGTACCAAACAATTGGTCTCCTACTTTGGAGCTGATCCCAAAGATTCAGACATGAATTTTGGACTTGGTATCAAAGATTTGGACTCGTACTTGGGACATTATACCAAAGGCTCAGAGATGGACTTGGAGTTTGTTACCAAAGACTTGGATTTGAGACTTGGTATCAAAGGTTTCGACTAGTACTTGGGACTTGATATCAAAAACTGAGACTTGGACTTGGGACTTTGTATGAAAGACTTGAACTAGGGCAGGCATGACCAAACTTCAGCCCTCCTGATGTTTTGGACCACAGCTCCCAGAATTCCAAGCCTGTATGCCCAATGGCAAATGACTGTGGGAGTTGTGGTCCAAAACATCTGGAAGGCCACAGTTTGGACATGCCTGAACTAGGGACTTAGTACCAAAGATGTGACTCAGACTTGGGATTTGATAACAAAGACTTGGGACTTAGTAGCAAAGATTTGGACTCAGATTTGGGACTTGGTAGCAAAGATTTGGACACAGACTTGAGACTTGGCATCAAAGACTTGGACTTGGGACTTAGTACTGTAACAAAGATTTGGACTCAGACTTGGGACCTGGTATCAAAGACTTAAACTTGGGACTTAGTATAAAAGATTTGGACTTAGACTTGGGACTTGGTACCAAAGATTTGGACTTAAACTTGGGACTTGGTATCAAAGACTTGGACTTGGGACTTAGTACCAAAGATTTGGACTCAGACTTGGGACCTGGCATCAAAGACTTGAACTTGGGACTTAGTACCAAAGATTTGGACTCAGACTTGGGACTTGGCATCAAAGACTTGGACTTGGGACTTAGTACTGTACCAAAGATTTGGACTCAGACTTGGAACCTGGTATCAAAGACTTAAACTTGGGACTTAGTATAAAAGATTTGGACTCAGATTTGGGACTTGGTGCCAAAGATTTGGACTCAAACTTGGGACTTGGTATCAAAGACTTGAATTTGGGACTTAGTACCAAAGATTTGGACCCAGACTTGGGACTTGGTATCAAAGGCTTGAACTTGGGACTTAGTACCAAAGATTTGGACCCAGACTTGGGACTTGGTATCAAAGGCTTGGACCCAGACTTGGGACTTGATGCCAAAGACTCTGACTTCACACTTGGTATCAAAGGTGTGGACTCAGGTTTGGGATTCAGATCCAAAGTCATGCCAACAGCACTGCTGCTTCTGTTCAAAAAAGAGTCCAATTATCTTGACATTTTAATGGGTTTTTGATTTTGCCTATAATCCATGTGCACCTAAGATTTTGAATTGTGCAGGGTTCTGACAGGCATAAAGAAAGAAAAAGCAATCATGGCTTCCCACAAGAAACACCCAGAAAGTTAAAGGAGTAGGCAGGCAACCCTGCACAACCTAGTGTAGGAGGAACACATAATGGAGCCACTCTGTCTTGTGCGCACATTCACACGCACACACTCCTATTATGTAAGATGGGAATGGTAGTGGCATACCTTAAAAGATTGTTGTGACCATGACTGGGATGATAGGAATAAAGGGTTCTCTGAAAACAGCCAAGGAGGTAGAGAGAATGGACAGCCCTCCAAAAACTACTAGATTCTATGGGATGGGTATTGTAGTTGAGAACACAAAACATAAACCTGGATTTATTACAATTCCTGAACCCCTCTCTAAAGCAAGGGTTTTAACCTGGTGGGTGGAAGCTCTGTTTTAAAATGGCCACTACTGTAAGAAAACCTCAAAATGCATACAATCATAGAGTAGGAGTACCAAAGATTTGTATCTGCTGGGGATTGGTTCCAGGCCTACCCGTGGATAATGAAATCCGTGGATAAGAGACAACACCCAAACCTCCCCCCAAAACTACTGTTTTGAGACAGTAGTTTGCTTTCTGGCAGCAGTTTTGAGGCAGTAGCTTGCTTTCTGGCTGCAGTTTTGAGACAGTAGCTTGCTTTCTGACCACTGTTTGTGACAGTAGCTTGCTTTTTACACTGCTATTCTATGAAAGCAGTTTGCTTTACAGGTTCTGTCTGTGACAGTAGCTTGCTTTGCGGCTGCTGAATTATTATTTTTTTCTGCTGACTGTGGATAACTGAACCAATGGATAATGAATCAGTGGGTATGGGGGTCCTACAGTACCTCGGTTTGCAAGTGCCCCAGTCTACAAGTGTTTTGCATGAAGAGCAAAACACTTGTTCTGATTAACAAGCTCGTCTTCCAAAATAAGCACTGGAGCACCACCACCTCGTCCTCCTCTGACAGCTCCTTGCCGCTGCAGCTGCTGGGCGGCCCCTCATGTGCCCTCCAGCCTCTCACCATAGCGGCCACTGGCCTCTTATTTCTACTTAGGAAATAATGGAAAGTTTGACCCAAATCAAATAATGTAAGTTTCCATTATTTCCTATGTGGAAATTGTTTTTGATGTACAGTACTTTGGTTTACGAGCATGTTTCTGGAACGGATTTTGCTCATAAACCAAGGTACTACTGTATTTGAATGAAAGCTGAATCCAGAGGTTTGATTCATTACTAGAGATGGGCACAAATCGAAAAAATGGCATTTTGGTTTTTCGTTTTTCATTGAGGGGGTCCGTTTCGGTTCGTTATTGTTTTTCGTGAATTTTTGAAAAAAATTCATTTTCGTTTATTCATTTATTCGTTTTTCATTTTTACCCACTTTTTGCACGATTTTTAAAGCATTTCCGTGCGCGGGCGTCCCCCAACGCCCCAGACCAGAGGGAAAACACTAAAAAAAATTGATGCTGGCAGAGACACAGTATAGTCTAGGTACGCAGGGAGTCTGCAAAGGCAGCGGTGGGTGTTGCCTAAGGTGCAAGGCAGCCGCAGAGTGACTGCATTGCCGGGCAGGGGAGGGTACTCACCGAGAGGTACGCACGCACGCACACAGGGAGGCTGCAGGACTGAAGCTAGAGAGAAATCTCTTCTTTCTCTCCCCTAAGAGCCAGGCTGCAGCTGGCAGGAACACAGAGACACACACCTGCCTGGCTGGCCTAAAGTGAAAATAATGAGTCGCAGAGACAGCAATCCCACCCTAACTCCGACCGCAGACTGCAAGGAGGACGGGGGCTGCCAGAGCTTTTTATGCCCTCTGTGGCTGCCAGACCTGCCCAGTCTGCAACCTGGGCATGCTATTGGTTGAAGTTGTCCAAGAATTTACATGATCCCATCACATGGCTTGCCTCCATTTTGTGGCTGGCGACATCCATTTTGTCATCCTTAAAGGGAAAAGAAAAATACATCGTGATGGGAGAAGACAAAAACAAACGTTTTAAGGACCCCCCCCCGGTAGGTATTATCAGACAGTATAATTAATTATCGCTGCATTTTTATGGATGTCCAGGACGTTTTTTAACATTTAAAACAGCTTATTTCATTGCGTGTTGCCATTAACGAAAAACGAAACGTAATGAACTTAATTTTCATGGTTCTGTTAAGTTTATTTATTCATTTATTTATTTATACAGCTTATATACCGCCTGTCTTCCTGGAAGGAACTCCGGGCAGTTTACAATGGGTGTACAAAACAACAGATTATAAAACAACTACTAAAATAAGTAATAACTAAACTAATAAACTAAAGAAAAGAAAAAAATGCAGACAAAACAGCAGCAACAGATGGCGGGACTAGGGGGGGAGCCCTATTTGGGTCACCCAAACACCTCCCGGAAGAGAAGGGTTTTCAGCGCCTTCCGGAAGGCAGGCAGGGACTCTGCTAGGCGCACTTCTGCTGGTAGGTGATTCCATAAAGTTGGGCCAGCCACAGAGAAGGCTCGGGCACGGGTGGAAGTTCTCCGAGCCTCCCTGGGCGTGGCCAAACGCAGCATGTGCGCCCGCGACGACCTAGTCGGACGGGCCGAAGTTGATCGCTGGTCGATCCGCTCCGTCAGATAGCCAGGTCCTAGGCCATGGAGGGTTTTGTAAACCAAAACCAAGACCTTGAATCTAATTTGGGCTGCAACGGGTAACCGATGCAGACGAGCCAAGACTGGGGTGATGTGCTCAAATCGACGCACACCTGCCACCAATCTGGCCGTTGCATTTTGGACCCGCTGTAGACGCCGAATGAGAGTCAAGGGCAACCCCATGTAGAGCGCGTTGCAATAGTCCAGTCTCGAGATCACCAGCGCCTGCACCACTGTTCTGAGGGAGTCCCCATCCAGGTACGGACAAATCTGGGTGATTCACCGAAGGTGGAAAAAGGCAGCCCTGGACACGGCGGACTCCTGGGCTTCCAGGGTGAGCGCTGGGTCGAGGACTACGCCTAGATTTCGGACACAGTCCAATGGCCTGAGGGAAACACCCTCCAAGGTGGGATACGGGCCACCGTAGCTGGATGAGGAAGCCCCAAAGAACATAACCTCGGTCTTATTGGGGTTGAGTTTGAGCCTGTTAGCCCTGGTCCATTCCATGACCGTGCCCAGGCACTGATCGAGGGTCCGGACAGCCTCATCTGCAGCGGTAGAAAAGGAGACATAGAGCTGCGTGTCATCAGCGTACTGATGACAGCAGACTCCATGTCCCCTAATGACCTCAGCCAGCGGCCTGATGTAAATGTTGAACAGCACGGGAGAGAGAGACAACCCCTGTGGAACGCCACAAGGGAGTATCCAAGGGGCCGACAACTCGCCCCCATGTTGAACCTACTGGAGACGGTCTCCGAGGAAGGACCGGAACCAACTGTGAACAGTGCCCCCGATCCCAACCCCAGAGAGCCGATTCAGCAGGATACCGTGGTCGACGGTATCAAAGGCCACTGACAGATCCAGGAGGACCAACAGGGAGGAGCACCCCCCGTCGGCCCTCCGGAGGAGGTCATCTTGCAGAGCGACCAAGACTGTCTCGGTCCCCCAACCAGGCCTGAACCCAGACTGGAACGGATCCAGGGCATGCTCGGCCTCCAGATATGATTGAAGCCGGATCGCGGCCACCCTCTCGATCACCTTGCCCATAAAGGGAACGTTAGCGATTGGGCGATAGTTGGACAGATCGCCCGATGCTAGGTTGGTTTCTTCAGGATGGGCTTTACCACAGTCTCCTTCAGACGGGAAGGAAAAATCCCTTCCCTGAAGGAGGCTGTGGCGATGATCGATGCCCACTCTGAGATGTTCCCAGCCACTGCTTTCATAAGCCATGAAGAGCAAGGGTCGAAGGGGGTGGACGCGGGCCGGCAGTGGGCAATAGCCCTGGAGGCCTCAAGTGAGGTGACAGGCCCAAACTCAACCATGCGAGGAGACCGAGGGGGCACAATCACCAGGGATGCTGAGAGTGGGCTATCGCAACAGGATTCGAAACTGGTACGGATGGCCTCTATTTTCGATCGGAAAAAGGCTGCAAAGTTCTCGCTACTGAAATCAGTAGGAGGAGGCCTAGTCAGTCCAGGATTAGTGAGGTCGCGAACCACACGGAACAATTCCGCTTGACGGTTCGAGGCCTCACTAATTCTCAGGGTGTTATAAGATCTTCCAGCCACCCTGATCGCATGAACATAGCGCCTGGACTGAGCGATGACTGCAGCCTTCTTAGTAGCCATCTGGTTCTTCCTCCAGCTGCGCTCCAGCCTCTTCCGTTCATGCTTCATCGCTCGAAGCTCTTCCGGGAGTGAACCACGGTGAGGAACGAGCTCTGCAGCGGATGAGGCGCCTAGGGGTGATCTGGTCGACAGCTCGAGATGTTTCATCGAACCATTGATCTACCATAGAGTCTACCAGATCGTCAGCCAGTCCGCCAGGAGGCTCCCCGAGGACTTCCCGAAACCGATCAGGGTCGAGGAGTCTGCGGGGGCGAGCCCAAACAGTGGGCCGAGGGTCCCCGCGGGGTGGGGCGGCGATTGATACAGAGAAAGACAGCAGGTGGTGGTCTGACCATGACACGGAGGTGGGAACAGGGTCCCACACCCTCAGACACGAATCCTCAGACGCGGAGGAAAATACCAGATCCAGGGTGTGTCCAGATCTGTGTGTTGGGCATAAAACATGCTGGGACAGGTTCATGGAGGCCATGGACTGCATGAATTCCAGAGCAGCACCAGACAGGTCACCGCCGACGTGCACGTTGAGGTCACCCACCACCAAAAGGCGGGGGGTTCTCAACAGAGCAGCGGCGATGAACTCGGTGAGCTCTGGTAGGGATTGTGCTGGGTTGCGGGGAGCACGGTAACCGAGCACAATGCCAAACCTGTCCCACTGCCCAACCAAGAGATGGACACATTCCAACCCTGGAATCACCAACGTTGAGGCCCTGCTGATATGAATGGTATCTCTGTACACAATGGCCACCCCACCCCCCTTACGCCCCTCCGATCTTCCTTCCCCCTGCACCAGAAACCCAGGAGGGCACAGCTGGGAGAGCGAAGCCCCCCCCTCTGCACCCACCCAGTTCGTTCCAATTTCATCACAATGTTCGTTATTCATTTTGTTATGTAACGAAATGAATAACGAATAATGGACATGAAAAAAAGTTCATTTCGTGCCCATCTCTATTCATTATCAGGAATCTGGGGGTGAAGAGTCTAACAAAAGTAACTTTCCCAAGCTCTGAGTGAATGGTAAAACAGAAACAGGTGGAGCCTTCTCTTTGTAAAATCCATTGTAGAATGGTGGTTGTTTGCGCTGCGTGCTTTTGGAAGGCACAAAATGGGCTGAGATTTTCTTTTTTAAAGGATTATATTTTCTGTCAGTCTCAAAATATTTGTTCTCTCAGGTAAAGCCTGGATTTGGAACCTAGCTGTGCATTTTTAATTTATTTATTTATTAAAAGGAAAAGGAAAACCCGCCTCTGTCAGAATGTCAGCTTTTTCTTCGTCCTCTTCTTTTCTCTGCAGCTTCAATTAGCTTAAGTAGGCTGATTAGTTTGTTCAAAAGTGGACTAATTGAAGTCAAATGTTGCGCAAGCAAGGCAAATTAACAACATTGAATCAAACGAAATCCCGTTTCCACTACTGGTAATTATTCCGGGCCACCGGCAGATTGGGCTGGGTTTTGCCTTCTGGCTGAGCCATGTCATCACAGGGGAAAATAAATGGGATGGAGGGTATACTCACAGGGGGTGGAGGGGAGCAGACTTCTAGCAATTGTTGCTCACTTTTTGCCTTCTCCTTGTCATCATCATTTGGGTACCTTTTCCTCTTTATGACCTAGCCCGTCAGGAATCCACTCACCGAGTCAGGCTGCAACTACACAAAGTCAAAAACTGCAGAATCTACTCTGCCTATCAGAGGGGAAATTCAAAATACAGTGGACCCTCATATAACAGTTTGTATAACATAAAATCTGTACAACATAAAAAATTCCGGAGGTAGGGGAAATTTGCTTAAGAGAATGGCCTATGGGGTGAATCCGTACAACATAAAAATGGTTGCCATTAGGGCTTACTCTGTTTTCAATGCATTCCTATGGGAAATTTGTATAAAGGAAAACTTGCTTAACAGAATTTCATTTGGAATGAATTAATTCCTTTATGCGAGGTACCACTGTATTATTTACTGACAACATGACTATGAAGATTGATTCCATTTTTGTTCCTTCACCCCCAACCACGGCAGCTTTTTCCTCTACTTCTGAAGGGCTTCTCCATTTTCCAACCATAACAATTTGAACTAGCTTGTTCATGCATGAACATAAGAAGAGCCGTGCTGGATCAGGCCAAAGGCCCATCTAGTCCAGCTTCCTGTATAACACAGTAGCCCCACCAGATGCGTCCAGGAGTGCACAAGACTAGATCTCTGTCTCCTGCTACCACTTCCCTGCATCTGGTCCTTGAAGTACCCCAGTTTTAAGCCTGGAGATGACACATCTCCATCATGGTTTGTCACCTGTGATGGACTTCTCCTCCAGGAATCTGTCCAATCCCCTTTTGAAGGCATCCAGGCCAGATGCCATCATCACATCCTGTGGCAGGGAGTTCCACAGACTAACAACACGCTGGGTAAAAAAAAATATTTTCTTTTGTCTGTCCTCGTTCTCCCAACCCTCAGTTTGAGTGGATGTCCCCTAGTTCTGGTATTTTGTGAGAAGGAGAAGAGTGTCCCTCTATCCACTTTCATCATGCCCTGCATTATTTTGTACGTTTCAATCATGTCCCCTTCCTGCGCCTTTTTTCCAGTCTAAAGAGCCCCGAATGTTTTAGCCTTTCTTCATAAGGGAGGTGCCTCAGCCCAGTGATTATTTTAGTCATTCTCTTCTGCACCTTTTCCAGTTCTACTATGTCTTTTTTGAGATGCGGTGACCAGAATTGTACACAATACTCCAGGTGCAGCCTTACTATTGTTTTGTACAATGGCATTATAATATTGGATGGTTAGTTGTGATACTACCCTGCAATTAAGATTGAGCCAGGGGGCCCTCTTGAAAGAGCCATCCCTCAAGGAGGTGAGAGGGATGGTTTGCAGACACAGGGCCTTCTCAACAGCTGCTCCCAGGCTATGGAATGCCCTCCTGAGTGAGATCCGGCTGGCACCAACATTGAGGACATTTTAGCGCCAGGTAAAAACCTTCCTGTCCCAGAAGTTTTTTAATTGATACAATATAGATTATGGGTCCTCTGATGGCAATCTTAGGCCGTTACGTCACGTCCTACCTTGTTCCATGATTATGTTTCCTCACGGGCCTGATTACTTGTCTCGTGACAACCGTTACCTCATGTACTTGTTCCGTGACAAATTCTGAATTTGTCTTGTTTTTTTAACCCTTTTTTAAAATATCATAAATAAAACTTTTTCGATATTTCGTTTTACTGGTCTTCCAGGATTTACACGTCAATGCTACAGAATTTTCAGTACTTTCTTTAATAAACATTTGCACTGCATGGTGTTTCCGATAGGGAAACTAATGTTGAATGCCGCTTCAGCCGCTGACCACTAGGTGGACACTGGTTGTTGCGTGACAGTGGTTACCACACAGTCCCTTGTCTCAGAACAGGACCTGGGAACCAACTGTGACAAGAGAATTCCCCAGCCCAGGGGCAGGTACAGCTTGTCACGCTCTGTTCCCGGTTCAAGGGGCAAGGTCGAGACAAGGTCTTACTGTCACGCTATGGACGTGAGGTAAGATTTTTTTTGTACTGGTCCCAAGCGGGACAGCAAGGAGGGATGAATGGCACGTGAAGTAACGACCTTAGTGTAATGGCTTTAGTGTAAGTTTTTTAATTATTGTTTTAATTATTTGTTGATATTTTATGTTTTAACTTTTTAAATTCTTTTGATTGTAAGCTGCCCAGAGACCTTTGGGTAGTAGGCAGCATATAAATTGTAAAAATAAATAAATAAATAAATAAATAAATAAATAAATAAATACTCTTAGAATAATCCAGAGCTGGAAGGGACCTTGCAGATCATTAAGCCCATTCCCTATCAAGAAGGAACTGTAGGGCAGGGGTGCCCAAACTTTTTGTAAGGAGGGCCAGATTTGGTGGCTGAGAATGTGTCAGGGGCCGGTTGCTCCCTGACCCTGCCACGCCACTGCAAGCCCCACCCACTGACCCATAAGCCCCACCCACTTACCCCTTGCAGGAAGGAAGGCGGGGACCAAGGGATTGAGGGAGGGAGGTGGAAACCAAGAGAGGAAGAAAGGAAGTTGGGGAACAAGGAAGGGAGGGAGGGAGGGAGGTGGGGAGCAAGGGAGGGACGGAGGAAGGAAGGAAGGTGGGGACAAAGGAAGCACAGGGAGCCGTGGCCACAGGTCGCCCCTTGGAAGACGCGATCTGTGTGACTTTGTACGCCCCCAAGCTCCCCAGTGGTGGCGATGGCTCGTCCGCCAGCCCACCCCAAAGCTCCTTGGCGGTGGCAGAGGCCCGCTGGCCTGCCCACCCCCACACAGTCCCCTGCGGTGCTGGTGGCGGCAGACTGTCCGTCCGCCCAGCCACCCAAGCTTCCCAGCGGTGCCGGTGTTCCCGAGCTTCACAAGGTTCCCAGCGGTGGCAGTGGCGGCAGTCTGCCTGCGTGCCGAGCTTCACAAGGTTCCCGGTGTTGCCGATGGCAGCGGCCCGCCCGCACGCCACCCCCGCGCACGCTCCCAGACTCACATGGTTGCTGGTGGTGCCAGTGGCAGCAGCCCACAAGCTTCCTGGCGGTGTCAGTTGGCGGAAGATTTTTTTTTTTTTAAAATGGGGCGAAGGAGGGGGAGGGAGGAGTGGGCCAGCCAGCCGCAGGCCACTCAGAATGGCCTGATGGGCTGGATTTGGCCCCCGGGCCGGCCTTTGGGCAGGCCTGCTGTAGGGGAATCGAACTCCCAACCTCTGACTCTACAGGCAGAGACCTTAACCACTGAGCTACCCGGCAGTGTACATCTTTCTTATAAAGATGGCATGTGTGTGTAGAGGGGGAGGGCTTGTCTCTAGGTAGTGTTTCAGTGATGAGGCAGTTGGGCCATGATGTTCTCCACATTATTTCCTCTCCCACAGTCGTCCTCTGAATAGTTAAAATAAATTTTCTTACCTACAGTACATGAGATATAGCCCACAAATTCCCCATCACCTTATTGCTGGGTTCTCATTATTAATAAGGCAGGGCATGAGTAAAGTGGAAAGCACCAAATGGCAAAACACAAAGATTCCCAAGGAGAATAAAGCAGGTGAGGCAGACCCAGAATACTTTGAAAGCAAATACAGCTCCTTTGAGTTTAATAAGATGCTGAATTTGGGATTGTAGGGTGAGAACAGCAAGAGAAGAGTATGATTCTCCCCCCTCCTCCTCTGTTGCAGGATACCATCTTGGAGTTTTTTTTTTCAATCTGATGCCTGACCAGAGTTCCAAGGCTCCGAGGTAGTCCATTTCGTCAACCCTGCTATGCCTAAGGTTGCCCTCCTAGCCCATCCCAAAACGGGAAACACAGGGAGCCTGTTAGTTTACTTGCTGGTTCACGTTGTCGTCAGCTTGCGGAGAAGATAAAAACATTTAGGATGCCCCATTTCGCTCTCCCAACAGCTCCCAGGAGGGACTGGAGCCTTTAAACAGTTTAATTGCAGGTCAGAGCTTTACAGGAAAATCTCTATTAGATCTCAGATTATTAATAGCCTATAAAATGTGTTTATGGAACAGCTGCTGTATAGCAAATATTTCAAGCAGAGTCTCGAGTTACTCCCGGACGTGGCCTGGTATTTCGGAGGATGTGTCAGAGTTAATTAGCGGAGAAACAAACTGACACACCTTTACAGCTACGTTCCGCCAGCTTTTTTTCTGGGGCTGAAGGAGGTGCAGTGCAGAGTGTGAGGCGAGCCGTGATACTTTCCCCAGATTGCAAGGAGATAACTTAACCATATTCTAAAAAAAATAAAATCCACCACTCCATTTTCCACAGTGTGCTTTTGTGCTCCTGTAGTATACACAGTAGAACAGGAGCAGTGGGTGAATGGCAAATGTTGATATGCTGGCTGGCACTGATTACAACTGTGCTTGTATACAGATTCCCCAAGGAGGCGTCAGTGATGCAGACAACAAGGCTGATTCATAGTTTTGGGGTTGGGGGAACAGGGAGGATATTAAAATGATTCTTGCTGGCAGAGTCCTGAAGCTGAGTGGTCTAAAAATTAGAATCCTTCAAGTCCAGGTTTTTGGATTGCAGATATAGACAGACAGACAGACAGACAGATTGATTGATTGATTGATTGAAAATATTTGTACATCACCTTTCTCCTTAAAAAGGACTCAAAGTGGCTTACATCAGTAAAATACAAAATTTATTTATTTATTTATTTATTTATTTATTTATTTATTTATTTATTTATACAACTTATATGCCGCCCACTACCCAAAGGTCTCGGGGCAGCTTTACCTAAAAGGTAAAAGGTAAATGTTCTCCCCCACCCAGCACCAGCATGCTAGTTGTGTCCGGCTCTAGGGGCGGTGCTCATCTTCGTTTTCAAGCCAAAGAGCCAGTGTTGGGCAAGTTCGTGGCCATGTGGCCGGCATGGCTGAACGCATTTCTGTACATAGAACACTGTTTACCTTCACGCTTTTTACAGTGGTACCTGTTTATCTACTTGCATTTACATGCTTTCGAACTGCTAGGTTGGCAGGAGCTGGGGTTCTCAGCGGGAGCTCACTCCGCTGCGTGACACCCGGGATTCAAACCACCGAGCGGCTGACTTTGCAGCTGCCGACAGTTTTCAGCGCTCTGGCCCACTGAGCCACCACGCCCCTTAAAAGCTAAAAGGAGTAAGCATACAAATACAGTGGTACCTTGTATAAAGGAATTAATTCGTTCCAAATGAAATTATGTTAAGCAAAGTTTCCTTTATACAAATTCCCATAGGAATGCATTGAAAACAGAGTGATCCCATTTTTATGTTGTACAGATTAGCCCTACAGGCGATTATGTTAAGCAAATTTCCCCTATCTCCGGAATTTTTTATGTTGTACAAATTTTATGTTACAGAAGCTGTTTGTTATACAAGGTCCACTGTATTTTCAAAGAGTCAAACACACGCTACACTAAAGTAATAAACAAAATCAGTGCCAAAAACATATTCAGAGCAATGTGGCACAACATTCTGTTTTAAAACCTCTCTCAGACAGACAGACAGACAGACACTGAGGGAAAGGCCTGGCTGAAGAGAAAGGAATGGCAGCAAAGACGTGGGGGGCAGTATGGCCTCCAGTGGGAAGGAGTTCCAGAATCTGGGAGCAGTGACAGCTATGGTGAAAACTCTAGATCCCATAATCCTTCTCCATTCACTACGCTATGGGTTGCTAGGAGCTGCATGTATCTACCTGTATGTACCTGCCTTTGGATTCACATAGGTATATACGGACCTGAAAGCCCCTTAAAAGCCCATTACTAGCTTCCAGGCTACCCTATCCAGAGATGGGTAAGCTCCTTTGGTGGACTGCAACTCCCACAATTGTTGCTATGCTGGCTGGGTCACCTGAGAGTTGCAGTTCATAAAAGAAAGTTTTTTTGTGATTTTAGGGCACCAACCTGACCACCCCTGGGGCCGGGATGACACTCCTTTATTATTATTATTATTATTATTATTATTATTATTATTATTATTATTATTATTATTATTATTATTATTATTATTATTAAAATTTATTGATATCATCACAATACAAGAAATATAGAAAACAATACAAGAAATATACAAAAAAGATAATGAATAGAATGTGAAAAAGACCCAACAGAAAAACTGGCAAGAAAAAACAATCTTCTAGAAACCTAGAAAAGAGGTAGGTGTAAAAAGAGTATAGAAAAGAGTAGAGTCTCCCACCCTCCTGTGAGCAATAGTACCCCCAGATAAATTCAATAAAATATCATATGCTCTAACGTTCTGCTTATTTCAAACTTCTCCCAACAGACTAGGCTTTTCCACTATATTATTTAAATATTCTTGAAATTTTTTCCATCCTGATTCCAACTTAACATCAGACTTCTTATGCCATTTCCCACTTCTGTCCCCAAGTCATAATATCTTTTTAGTATATTATTATTATTATTATTATTATTATTATTATTATTATTATTATTATTATTATTATTATTATTATTATTATTATTATTATTATTAACCACACAGCTATCTACGCTGGATTTTGTATTACCAATCACTTGTCGAACGCTTCCCAAGCGTCTAGGACTCCGTGATGTATCGGCGAATTAGGCGAGTAGATCCCAGTAAGGCGGCCTTCTGCAGCTGACTGATGGTGACTTTGTCAACTCCAATTTCTTCTAAATACTTGCTTAGCTCTTTAGGCACCACACCCAGCATGCTGATTACCACTGGGGGTTGTTGTTGTTGTTGTTGTTGTTGTTGTTGTTGTTGCTGCTGCTGCTGATTTACTGCCAACCACGTGGCCCACGCTACTGCTGTAGCAGGGCAGTCGGCTTTTTTTTCTGATTGCCCTCCCGAAAGCCAGGAAGACCAGACCTTCGGGACCAGCACCAGGTAGGAGACATCTCCAGCGCCGCCATTAACAAAAATGAACCAAACTGAACCATTTTTTTCCCCAGTTCGGTTCAGTTCATTCTAAATCCCCTCTGGGATTTGTTATTTGTTTCGTTATATAACTGAACGAATAACGAATAATGAAACGAACTAAAAGTTTGTTTCGTGCCCATCTCTAAAAGAAACCCTCCCCATCTCTAAGCCTGCCGCGGTCAGGATAGTTCACCATCTGTTCCGTGATCAGATATACTGACCAAAGGAAGACTCAACCAAAGGAAGACTCAACCAAGTAGATGCGGAGCAGATAGGCAGGGAGGAGGTTAAACACCATAGAGACTCGTTTCTATTTCCCCCCCCCCGGACAATTAATTTGCCCATTGCCTGGATAAGTAGCCGACGAGCGGCCGCCCTGGCAGGAGCAGATGAGCTGAATTTGGTTTGCGATTTCAATTGCAAAAACCCATGCCGTGTTGATCATACAAGTGGAAAAATCCTATTTGTCACCTGCTGGAGAAGCATGAATACATTGGCAGGGTAGTGGAATAATAAAAAAGGAGGGGTTCAGGATGCCCAGAGGTGTAGGGGGGGGGGAGTGTTGGGGATGCAGGGAAGCAGCGATGGAAATCAACAGGCCACAGAAGGAGGAAAAACTTTTTTTTTAAAAAAAGTATGCAAATAAACCATAGCAGAAGTTTATTAATGCTCATCTTCAGACCACCCACCCTATAATTACCACCTACATTGCTCCTATGGCCAACTGACCTTTCCTTCCGCCCCGCCTTGAACGTCAACACTTGCAGGTGTGCTGTTGCAAGCACAACAACACCAGAACAGCGATGCAGGGGTAAATGGGGAGTTCAAAAAATGCAGGCATCCAATTCTGCCATTTGCCCTTGGATGCTGTTTGATCTCTCCAACTGTCAACAAAGGAGAAGGTCTTTTGTAAAAATAATGGCTCTTAGGGCCTTTTCACACGACCCCTAAGATCCGCTGGTCCCTTAAATTCGGACCAGAGATCTTGGGGGTTCGTTTCTGTTCCTCCGTCCCCACCCCTCAGCACTTCCTGCTCCTGTCGGCGTGAGGGGGGGGGGGAAAGGACAAAAGAAGCCTTTACTAACCTGCCGGTGCCGGTCGAACTTGCCACGAGTGCCCCGTTACTTCCTGGTTCCGTCTCAAGGAGCTCTTAAAGGGGCGGGAGGCAAAAAAACAACAGACAAGCCAGGAGAGCCCGGCACTCTTATCCGCATCAAAATTTTTTCACCTGCAGAGAGCAGGTACATGAAAAATGCGCTGGGTCGCGCTAAAGTGGACGGGGTCGCACTTAATTGTCTCCAAACTCCGGAGCTGGTGGGAAAACATTTCTAAGCTCCGGAGCTGGGAGCCATTTGCAGCGCAGCTTAGGGGTCGTGTATAAACGCCCTTAGTGGCCCATTCCAAGACCAAAACCCACCTCCATTAGAACAGGGATAATTATACTAATCAATTCTTCCTTCCCCATCTGAATTTAAAGACAGCCCTGTTTCTCTTTTCACTGCTTCTGTTTAGTGAGTCCATTGGAAGCAGCAAGTCTGTTGGACGGCAGTCATGTTAGTCCGTTTGCTAATCTCTCCGACTGTAAGCAGTGAAACCCCTTTTATTCTTTCTCCTATGGATGTCTCTGGAAAAGGGTGTTTGTGTGACTAATCTGGGGAACTTGAAGCGGACTCCCTGCATGTCGGCTGTCCGACAAAAAGAATCAAACCAAAGATTCAAAGCTCTGCCACAATTTCCAAGCTCAGCCTGCAGGGCCCCAGCCCTGTGTGTGTTTCTCTCTTAAATGGGGATAAAGCCCAAAACAACAGCTCTGGAGCCAAGGAGAAAACTTACTGCCTCTGTGAGTTCAATCCACCCTCCCTGAGATCTCACTCTTTCCTGTGTCATACCCTTAAACTCCAGGTCAATCTGGACAACCTCAAAACCCTAAAAGACAAAATGGGAGGGATTAAGCCTTTTTTAAAGGGGTTGCCAATATCAGCCTGATTAGGAGAGGATCTCCGGTTTTTGTGGCTCTGTGAACACGTTTGGAATTTGGAAGCTGTGTGCTGGATGCCATCCGGAAGACCAGAGATGATTGATGATGCTTATCACCACCGGTCACACAATTTCGCAAGCCTCCACCTCGACAGCCCTTTCACCCTCGGGACAAGCCGAGAGATGAATGGCCTGAAACAATAATAAGTAGGATCGTGCAAGTGAGGTCGTCCATTTTCTCCCCACCGCCACCATGGAAAATCCATGATGAGGAAATGATGCAATAATTACAACCTGCCTTCTGGTTGCTCCTGTAGGCAGCATTCCCTTCAGCTCTTTCCAAACAAACCTCCCCCCCCCTCAGCCCAGTTGTTCTGCCTCCTTCACTGGATGTTATGAAGGATCTGAATTACACCACGATCCATTTGTAATCAACTTGGCTTTTCCCCATTAGTAGATCTGTTCCTTCCATTTTCTTTCCATCGTGAATTGGGGGGGGGGAGGGAAACCCTGCATGCCCCTCTGCTAAAGAAGAAACCAGCAGGAGAACAAATGCAATTTTCCAGGAAGCATTTACAGGGAAATGTACAATTAATTCCCTGTAGGAGGAGTTAGCCTTGGGGGAAGATGGGTGGGTTTTTAGAGGCTACTCTCATTTTTCTGTTGCTTGCTATAACTTTCCAGTTGTAGATCCATCCTGTCCTCTTCAGATTAAAACCGCCTCCCTCTTCCCAAGGTTTTCTGTGGACTAACAGAACAGGGAGAGATCCCACTAAAATAAGCTGTGCTTACATCTTCCTAAATGTGTCGGATCTAGGTGTAAGCCTCTGGTCTTTTTAGAAGGTGCTTGATAAATTTGATTTGATTTTCAATTGACATGTCACCGTGCCGGAGCAACGGGGGGGGGGGGGAGAGGCTTGAAGAATTGCAGAAGATATGTCTATTTCTATTTAATTTCTTGGTTTTTTAAAATACAGGGAGGTAAGGCTTCTCTTGTCATATTCTACCCCTGCCATATTCCCCCCTCCCCCGCTTTGAAGAAACTACTGTCTTTGGGGGTGGGTGGGTTTGGATTATCCAAGTATCCATAGGTCCATGGCTGTTGGTCAGATTGTGATGAAATTCTGTAGTTTTCTATTTGAGTGCTTTTGAAACACAGAATGAGCAACAATCATGCCGGCAGACTTCCCACCTAGGTTCTTGTCAGGGCCATGAATGGGGCCCCTGCTCTGATTTAGGAACCCATTGGGGGCATCATCATATGTCGCAAATGGGTCCAGAGTGACTGGTGCCAAATTGGATTTCATTTGTGCACAGGAGCTGAATCCATCGGTAAATTTGTCAGTAACACCTCCGATAGACTGCGCATGACACTGCCCAGAGCGGCCTTGTTGCTAGATACTGCAATATATAAGTATAATAAATAAATAAATAAATAAATAAAATGTGGAGATATTTTAGAGCCTAAATAAGGGAGTAAACCCGCCTTACTTGAATAGCTAACCTCAAAGGTCTGCATATTAGGCATTGTTAAAATGGGGATTTAAAAAAAAATAAGAAAAACATAAGAAGAGCCTTGCTGGATCAGGCCAAAGGCCCACCTAGTCCAGCTTCCTGTATCTCACAGTGGTCCTACCAGATGCGTCTGGGAGCGCATGAGACTCGATATATGTCTCCTGATACCACTCCCCTGCATCTGGCTCTTAATGTACTCTGGTTTTAAGCTTGGATATGACACATCTCCATCATGGTTTCCAACCTGTGATGGACTTTTCCTCCAGGAATCTGTCCAATCCCGTTTTGAAGGCATCCAGGCCAGATGCCATCACCACATCCTGTGGCAGGGAGTTCCACAGAGTAACAACGGGCTGGGTGAAAAAAAATATTTTCTTTTGTCTGTTCTTACTCTCCCAGCCCTGTTTGAGTGGATGTCCCCTAGTTCTGGTATTTTGTGAGGGGGGAGAAGAGCATCCCTCTATTCACTTTACTCATGTCCTGCATTATTTTGTACGTCTCAATCATATCCCCCCCCCCCAGGCACCTTTTTTCTAGACTAAAGAGCTCCAAATGTTTTAGCCTTTCCTCATAAGGGAGATCCTTATGAGGGGGAGGGGATAGAACAGATAAAGGCTGAAGCCGTTTGTGCCTGATATGATTTGATTTGTGTCTGCAAACAAAACAAAACAAATCAAACTCAATTTGTAAATTCATTTTGCTTCTTCCCAAAGCTGGATCACTTTGATATGAACCTGATAGGAACTGGTTCGAATCAGGCTTATTTTATCAGAATCCCATGCACAGCCCTGCTGTTTAGAGGAAATAGAAGGGGGGGGGAGGAGAGGACAGACCAGCTGCCCCAGAAAAACACAGGCTAGTGAAGTTTGGAAGGGGCCTAAAAGGCCATCAAGTCCAACCCCCCTCTATGCATGTCACAAGATCATATGTGGAAACTAATGAAAGAAGTTCATTAGTCTCCCAGAGCGTTAGTGGAACACACAGGGGTGATGCCCAGATACCTCTTGGCATCCTGCTGATATGTTTATGCCTAATATATTGACTGAGGGGGGATATGATTGAGACGTACAAAATAATGCAGGGCATGAGTCAAGTAGATAGAGGGGTGCACTTCTCCCTCTCACAAAATACCAGAGCTAGGGGATATCCACTCAAACTGAGGGCTGGGAGAGGAAGAACTGACAAAAGAAAATATTGTTTCACCCAGCATGTTGTTAGTCTGTGGAACTCTCTGCCACAGGAGGTGGTGATGGCATCTGGCCTGGATGCATTCAGAAGGGGATTGGGCAGATTCCTGGAGGAAAAGTCCATCACAGGTTACAAACCATGATGAAGATGTGTCATCTCCAGGCTTAAAACCGGGGTACTTTAAGGGCCAGATGCAGGGGAGTGGTATCAGGAGACAGATATCCAGTCTTGTGTGCTCCCAGAGGCATCTGGTGGGGCCACTGTGAGATACAGGAAGCTGGACTAGATGGGCCTTTGGCCTGATCCATCAGAGCTCTTCTTATGGTCTTATATTTTCAAGGCTGAGGTCCCATATGGAAAGAAAGAAATGCCCCCTTTCCACCTTTTAATGGTCTTCTAGGCCATGTGGACATGATTGCAGCTGGACAGCCTCTTCCAGGTGTTTCATGTCTATGTGAAAGAGTGTGGGGAATCCTGGAACCTTGTGACACTCTGTTGTCCCCCAACACCATGACCACTCACAAAGGGACATCATGCAAAGGAAAATGCCAAGGACTGACTCCTTTTTTTCATCAGTCCACCATTTCTCACCGAAACAGAAAGCGATTGTCAGCAAATGTGAATGGTCGCCAGCATAAGAGGGTACCCGGTAGTTTAGACCATCTTGCCTGCTGCCACTGGTGTTGTCAACATTCAGGCTGCCCTTTGCTGTATAAAGCTTGGCATCCTGTGGAACTCCCTGCCACAGGATATCTAGTCTCATGTGCTCCCAAACGCATCTGGTGGGGCCACTGTGAGATACAGGAAGCTGGACTAGATGGGCCGTTGGCCTGATCCAGCATGGCTCTTCTTATGCTCTTGTGTTCTTATCCTTTTTTTTTCTTGCTGCCAACGCAGGTGCGATCTCGTGGGGCATTTCCCGGCTTTTTTAACTGGGGGCCCAGAAGTACAACAGTCCACGTTTGAAACTGGAAGTTCTTTGAAGAACTGAATCATCATAGGTGTGATGGAAGGGGTGACAGAAGGGTTGATGGAAGACACAGCCCCACAACCTGTGCTCAAGTAAGATTCAACTGACAGTCTTATCAGCTTCTCAGATGGTTGCAGAATGCCGTCTTGTCCCTTGCTCAGACAGCAAAAAGCCTTAGGATGGACCCAATTAACCTTCTCAGCATCTTACGAGTATATGGCTTGATCTCCAGAAAGCACAGTGGGTCCCTCTGACCCAGCATGCTAAGTAGGGTCTCCTTATCAACTGTATCAAACTGAACATACCCAGCTTGGTCTGATGCTGGCAGACTGGAACAAGTTCAGAGGAGGGCAACAAGGATGATTGGGGGACTCCAAACTGTGCCTTGTGAGGAAAGACAGAAAGGACTGGGCGTGTTTAGCCTTGATAAAAGGGGAGATTGGAGAGCATTTTTCAAAGACTAAAATGGCTGTTCATACATAGAAAGGGCAGGATTTGTTCTCAATCAACCCAGAGTGCAGGGTGCACAACAACAGGCTCCAAATAAGAAAACCCAGCTTTCAGCTGAATATCAGGAAAAAAACCTTCCTAACTGTTAGAAGAGTATGGCAATGGAACCAATTATCTCAAGAAGCAGTGGGTATTCCAACACTGGATTGGGTAGTGGGTATTCCACAACAGGATTGTCGCGCTTAGAACCCGTTCCGGGGGCGTGGTCGAGACAAATTTCAGTAGTTGCACGATGGACATGAAGTAACATTTTTGTACTGCTCTTAAGCACAATACTAAGGCAGTTACTTCACGTCCGTTTTGTCTCCATAAGTGTTGCGCTTCAGACTGGTACAAAAAAATCTTACTTCACGTCCGTCGCACAACAGCTGAAATTTGTCTCGACCACACCCCCAGAACAGGTGCTAAGCGAGACAAATCTGTACCTGGCGCAGGGTTGGGGTATTCTCTTGTCACAGTTTGTTTCCAGTTCCTGTTCCGAGACAAGGAACCGTGCGGTAACAACTATCATGCAACAACCAGTGTTGAAGGGGCATTCGACATTAGTTTCCCTATGGGAAACACCATGCAGCGCAAATGTTTATTAAAGAAAGTACTGAAAATTCTGTAGCATTGGTGTGTAAATCCCGAAAGACAAGTTTTATTTACAATATTTTAAAAAAGGGTTTAGAAAGCAAGACAAATTCAGAATTTGTCACGGAACAAGACTGTGAAGTAACAGTTGTCACATGACAACATATCACGACCATGAGGAAATGGAAACAGGGACTAAACAGGGACAAAACTACGTGACTGTGACCAACGCTGTCACGGTACAAAACAAGTCGCGGAAGAAGGAAGGACGTGAAGTAACCGCCTATGATTCTCTTCTGGGATTCGATGGAGCTGGTTAGGGCGTGGACGGAGGAACCACTGGGACGCCCTCAGGATGCCCTGGTAGAGTCAGGAAAGATCCTTCCCTGAGACCTAAAGAGGCTTGCCTGTTTTGCTCCCTGCATTTGGCAGCCATCCCCCTGTTCTTCTTGAGCAGGCAGTTTGGCCCATGGCCAAACCATGCATTAACATTAGTCATGCTCTTTTAAAAACTGAGGTAAAGCTCGCCACTTTGATTTTCATTTCTGAAGGGAACGACTGCCCTGCCCGCCCTCAGCATTTGTTTCCGATCAAATATACACACACATCTTCAAGGCTTCTGTTTGCCCTCAAACCTGCCGTGTTTTTTTTTTTTAGTAAACAGCACCCTAGAGGTACAAATGTCCAGCTGTTTGCCCGACAATCAATTTGATTTATTATCCCAATTGTCTCTCAAAACTGGGATTCCCGAAGGCTCGTGGGAAGAAAAAAACAGGTGCAAATAAAAAGATGCAGAATCATAACGCTAGGAAACCAATTAAAGACATTATAATGTTAAGATGTATTTGAATGGAAAGCCAGCTCAAAGGACAAGCCCAGTATTCAGTCAGCCTGGTGTAAAAAAGGCCTCCTAAGGAGATTTTGTTTGCCTGAAGGGGAGCGATTTACTTATTTATTTTGATTTGTCACCACCCATCTCCCCAGAGGGGACGCTAGGCGGTTTACAGTATAACACATGATAAAACAGTGGGTATAAAAATCTAAAAAAACAGCCAACATTATAATGCCATTGTACAAAACGATAGTAAGGCCGCACCTGGAGTATTATGTACAATTCTGTTCACCGCATCTCAAAAAAGACATCGTGGAACTGGAAAAGGTGCAGAAGAGAGCGACTAAAATGATTACTGGGCTGGGGCACCTCCCTTATTTATTTATTTATTTATTTATTTATTTATTTATTATTGAATTTCTACCCCGCCTATCTTCCTGTGGGAACTTATGAGGAAAGGCTAAAACATTTGGGGCTCTTTACACTGGAAAAAAGGCACCTGAACAAAATAATGCAGGGCATGAGTCAAGTGGATAGAGGGAAGCTCCTCTCCCTCTCACAAAATACCAGAACTCAAATTGAAGGCTGGGAGAGTGAGAACAGCCATAGAAAATATTTTTTACCCAGTATGTTGTTAGTCTGTGGAACTCCCTGCCACAGTATGTGGGGATGGCATCTGGCCTGTATGCCTTCAAAAAGGATTGGACAGGTTTCTGGAGGTAAAGTCCATCACAGGTTACAAGCCATGAGGGAGACATGTCATCTCCAGGCTTAAAACCGGTGTCCTTCAAGGGCCAGATGCAGGGGAGTGGTATCAGGAGACAGATATCTAGTCTCGTGCACTCCCAGACGCATCTGGTGGGGCCACTGTGAGATACAGGATGTTATGTTCTTATCTAAAAACCAACATGACCACATGAGGTGTGTGTGGGGAGGGTCACCCTAGTTTCCTCTGGAAGGGAGTTCCACTGCAGAGAAGTCACCATGGGGAGAGCCTCGTGACGCAGTGGTTAAATGCCTGTACTGCAGGTAAAACTGTGCTCACGACCTGGGGTTCAATCCCAGGTAGCCGGCTCAAGGTTCACTCAGCCTTCCATCCTTCTGAGGTCGGTAAAATGAGTACCCAGCTTGCTGGGGGGGGGGGAATGTGTAGCCTGCACTCTGTAATTAAAATTGTAAACCGCTCAGAGACTACTTGTAGTAGTATGGGGCGGTATATAAGCAGAACACTTTGCTTTTTGCTTTGCTTTTTTCTGGGTAGATGGAAGCTTCTGAGGACAAAATTCACCCCAGAGAATTTGTGAGCTATAGTTTAGAAAATTAAGAATCCCACGCGTGGCCTTTCTGTGGCAGCATGCAGTGGGGCTGACCTCCTCAGGGAGAGTTCAGAACATCCCCCAAATGAGAAGTGTAAATAACCTGGAGAGACCCTTCCAAGGGTTTGATGAATGCTCCACTTTCTTTCCTGTGACAGATGACGCACCCAACAGGAGAAGCGGAAGGCAGCACCAGGCTTCTCCTAGCAGGGTCTTTCCTGCACGGTTAGTTCAGAAGAAGAATTATTACAGGCTAATCTGTGTGCCAAGAGATGGCAAGAGAGCAGTTCCGAGGGAGGAGGACAGGCTGACAGTTGTCTGATGGCTGGCGTGGATTGTGGATATTTAGTGGATACCCAAAAATGCTTAAATATCTACAGGAGGGCTGCTCCAGGTGAGGGTTGAGCTGGGAATCCTTGTTGTGAAAAATGATATTAATGTAATACCCTGTTTCTCCGAAAATAAGACATCCCCCCAAAATAAGACCTACTTACAGTTTTGCCTCTCGCTGAAATATAAGGCATCCCCCCAAAAATAAGGTCTCCCCGATAATAAGATAGCAAAAAATGTGTACCTTATTCTTCTTCATGGAAAAATTCCTTATTTTCATCCCCTGAAAATAAGACATAGCACATCGTTGGGAGCAAAAATTAATATAAGACACTGTCTTATTTTGGGGGAAACACGGTATATGTGTGTAGGTAGAATTGAAATAGTTAAATAAAAAAACTTTCTACCTTTAAAAGACAAAGTATACAGCAGCAGAGACCAATTGCCCAAGATTTGTCTAAGACTGAAACAAGCACTTGTACTGAAATTGCTAGTCAATGACGTGTGCTAAAATAACAAGAATCAACACATCTTTATGTATTAAAGTTTTTTATTTGTATTACATAACAAAAACCAAGCTTTAGTTTTAAAAAAATGAAAATAATGCCTGGTAATTAAATGCTTACATAGCACAGGCACATGTCTGTTAGCAATATTTACAACAGCAATATAACCTAGTTCTATATACACTTGCTTAACTTTCAGCAAAACCCTTCTGTTGATTTAATGTCACCAACAGAGGAGTATAATTGTAACTTAGCGAACGTATACACATTTATCATTTGTAAAGCATATCCCATAACTTTACTCGTGCAAACACACAGCAAAACAGAGGAGAAATTCTCAGTACCTTTTAGCTCTAACAGAGTATGTAGGTCAGTGTGACTGATTCCAAAAAAGAATCAGCAAAGAATGAATCTTGAGGCTTTACTTAAATACTCTTTTTGCTACCTAATCAATTACACCTGCCCGATGCAGCAAGAAACCTCTGCTGATGGTATCACCTGTAGCTGTCACACCCCAAACTTTTTTTTTTACTCCAGTGCAGGTAAGTCTACAAACGTCAATATTTATGTTTTTACTTTTCTTGGTAGAAACTTCAACCATCCTAGCCCACGAATGGAGCCCTTCGACAAGGAGAAGACAGCAATCTCTATTGAATGAATGAATGAATGAATGAATGAATGAATGAATGAATGAATGAATGCTCTCCCAGACGCATTTGGTGGGGCCATTGTGAGATACAGTAAGCTGGACTAGATGGGCCTTTGTCCTGATCCAGCATAGCTCTTCTTATGTTCTTATGGTCAAATGAATGAATGAATGAATGAATGAATGAGAAAACTAAGCCAAGGGGAGAACCTTGCATTTGCGAAACTGTAATTTTGGATTGGAAAAGTGGAGGTTGTCTTATACATGGGTGTATCTTATAGAATGGAAAAATACAGTACAACTCAGTAACTCAGTCTGCAACCGATCATGTCTAGGGTGATTTCTTAACTTGTGCTATGCCGGCATAACTCCGTGTATGGATTTGGGCCTTGAGATCAAAACGAAAGGCCCCCACCTTCGCAATGTCTTTGTGGTTGCTTTTCTATACCTGGTCAGTTCTTGGGCTGTTCTTTAGTAAACAAGCCAAAAGTAAGCGAGACAAGGGAGAGGTTTTCCTAAGCTTGATAGCACTCTCCGGCTGTTTTGGACCATCAGCCAACAGGGATTGTACTGCAGAATTTGGGAAGGATACTGCCTCCGCGACCCTCATTTGTCTGCTTATTTTATGTATAGGCCTACTGGTAGTGTCTTCTTGTCCAAGCGCTATCGGTATGGCATCTCGGGTCTCTTTGTTTTCTTAGGCACTTATAAATATTTATAGCTCCTTTATTATTAGAGCAGAATCTAGACTGGAATCAGGGGCTTTTGTGATTTCGTCTCTGGCTTCCTAGCTGATGCACAACCAGGAGACACAGGTCCTCCGTAACACCTTGGAGAGTTCCCTGCCGCCATGAGGCTGAGCAGGAGGAGGGATGGCTTAAACAAAAAAATTCATCTCCCGCCCCGCTGATAAATAAATAAATGTAAATACAAATGTTTTGTACTTTGCAAACGGTGGGGATTTATCTTTTATTTTCCAGTGCCTCGGTGCTGCTTTTAATTTTTACTACCCTGTGAGCGCAAGTGCCTCACGTCATTAATTATGAGGTGTGCGCACACTGTTCTGACTCAGGGATATATCATTCCTAGTGCGGTGCTTGAAACCAGTTTGCATGCCCACCCACCCCCCACCCCACCACGACGCACAGCAAAATCAGAGTTCCAGGAACACCCTTTGTGGATCTCTCACGCAACAGAGAAGAATGGGCCTGAGCAATTTTAATACCCAGAAAGAGAAAGCCCTGAGAACCTATACCGTAGTTACCCCTGGAGCACCAGTAACTATGGTGCAGGTGTCTCAGTGGTCATAGAATCGTAGGCCAAGAAATTTGTTGCCTTCTCTGCTAGCGATCCGCTGGGCGAGTACTTGAGTTTTTCTGAGCTCGAGCAAGGTGGCTTCCTCGAACGTTGAGCCCTGCTAGTTGTAGCAAAGCAACATGGAGACCCCCTGGGGCTGTTTTCCATCAGGGCATTATGATTGAGACGTACAAAATAATGCAGGGCATGAGTCAAGTGGATAGAGGGAAGCTCTTCTCCCTCTCACAAAATACCAGAACTAGGAGGGATACACTCAAATTGAGGGTTGGGAGAGTAAGAACAGACAAAAGAAAATATTTTTTTTCACCCAGTGCGTTGTTAGTCTGTGGAACTCCCTGCCACAGGAGGTGGTGATGGCATCTGGCCTGGAAGCCTCCAAAGGGGGATTGGACAGATTCCTGGAGGAAATGTCCATCACAGGTTACAAACCATGAGGGAGATGTGACATCTCCAGGCTTAAAACCGGGGTACTTCAAGGGCCAGATGCAGGGGAGTGGTATCAGGAGACAGATATCTAGTCTCATGCGCTCCCAAACGCATCTGGTGGGGCGATTGTGAGATACAGGAAGCTGGACTAGATGGGTCTTTGCCCTGATCCAGCATGGCTCTTCTTATGTTCTTATGTGCCGCAATTACAAACCAATATGGTCCTAAGCACATCTGATCTCGCCTGATTCCGGAAGCTAACCAGGGTCGGGCCTGGTTAGCACTTGGATGGGCGACCACCAGGGAATACCAGGTGCTGTAGGCGTCTGGAGTAGGAGCTGGCAAGCCACTCTAGTATTCCTGCCAAGAAAACTCCATGGACATGGGGTCCCAAAGAGTCTGCCATGACTATAACGACACAACAGACACACACACACGGGCCCTAAAAGCATATTTGAGTTGGAAGGGACTCCAGTGGACTCTGTCAATGCATGGAAGCCATGGGGAATGCTACCCTGAAAGATTCTTCAATCAGCCTCTGTTTCCAGCCCACCAAAGGTGGGTCCTCCACCTTCTAAGGTAGTCCACCACACTGTTGGACAGCTCTTACCCCACACTCCCCCAGAATATTCTTCTCAATCAGAAAGTCATGGAGTTGTAAGGGCCCTATAAGGCTGTCATGTCCAATCCCCTG
The DNA here is from genome assembly GCA_029282475.1 of Phrynocephalus forsythii. NCBI lineage: Eukaryota > Metazoa > Chordata > Lepidosauria > Squamata > Agamidae > Phrynocephalus > Phrynocephalus forsythii. The sequence goes on along the minus strand of JAPFRF010000008.1, from coordinate 20,363,016 downwards.
CTTGAGTCCACTTCGAAGCAGATCTGACAGATGGTTGTCCCGTTTTCTCCGGTGTTGAAGGACTCACCACTATTTACGGTGATTGGATCCATCGTCGTGCTGCTCTAATAGTTAAGAAGTGTTTCAGCATCTCTGTTCTTGCAACTTGACTCCATCCTGCAGGGCCCAACCCCGTGGAGCAGAGAGGACCATGTCGCTCCATCTTCTGTGTGAACATTCCGCCAGGAATTTGGAGAGGACAAATTGGATGGCCTCTCAGTTGTCTGTTCCCCAGGCCACGTAGGTCTACAGCCACCACTCTAACTTTGCACGACAGATGGAAGGTTGCACATGGGCAAAAGGAAAATACCCTGGTCTACTATAGCCATGAAATCAGTGGTGTTGGGCAGCCACCCTAACCCCATCCTAGGCCATAGCCTGCTCCCGATTTCCCCATTACAAGGAAAGGAGGGTGTTTTTTTTTATATAGAAATTCCAGATATGCATAAGTACTTCCCCAGATGCAGAGAAAGATGAGGTCAGAGTGTCTTCAAAAGGACTCAGGTAGGGCAAGCACTTTTCTGAGTTCCCGTACTCTGGCATGGATGGCATACACATCTGCCTACATCTGTAATACTGTATCCCAAAATGCTAATTCCCCCTCCCACCCACCACAGGGGAAGCTAGATCCATCAGCAAGTGACTCATGCCCGCAGGTGGTTGCTTCTGGTCAAATGTTCCTGCAGGAAGGGTGATGTCTCCATGAAGGTAACCTGCCCCAGAGACACCGCAAACACAAAGACACACAGACACACACCTCCTTGCGATGCAACAGTGCAGGTTTACATCGGTGGCCAGATTTAATATTCCAACCTTTTTGATTTACCCCGAGAAGAAATGACACCCATGATAATTGATGGGCTATAAAACTACACCAGTGACACCGCTCTCTGGAAGGCGGACTTATGATGGGGGGGGGAGGAATTCATCTGCATTGCAGCGTTATGCTCCTGAATGGATTGCGTTTGGGTATTAAAAGGGGGAGGGCATGAGGCAGAGGAACGATCAAACTCTGGAGACCCATGCCCAAGTTTACCTGGCAAACCCACACACCTTGACACACACACACAAACATACACCCCAATCATTTGTACAAACTGGCACCTGAGAGGGATTTTTATCGGGTTCTCAACTACAGGTTAAGAAGGTTCACGGATAAGAGGGATAACATTTTTATTTTTATTTTATTGCAAACAAACAAGCAAATAAATATATAAATAAATACAGCCCAATCACCACACGGCAGGAATAAATGAGAACAGTTGTGCTTTCCCCCCCCCTGCCAATAATTCCTTAAACTGTTTGTCAGGTTTAAGGCTAAGGTTAAAGCTAAAACATCAAGCCTGGCATTAAAAGTACAAATAACATCTCAAGGCGCAGAACCTACAAGTTGTACAGAATCTAGCAGGGGTAAACAAAGGGAGAAGGTATGGATATCTGTCACATATATTTGTCATCGCTCAAATCTTCTGTCTAATAATCTCTCTCCAGCATGATTGCTCGCAATGTCATGACCTGTGGTATCTAGAAGGAGCCTCCCCCAAAGGTCATCTAGACGGTCTGATGCCACCTCTACCCCTAGCAGAGAATCTACGCCCCCCCTCTGTGTCCCAAACAGTCCCTTTGGGGGCAGGGAAGACCCTCCAAAAAGGCGGAGTTGCAAGTGGTATCCTGAGCGCAGGGTGGCTGCAAGGAGAGAAGTTTGCGCTTCATCCCAACGCCTCATCCACCCCCTCCAGTCCAGCCAAGCGGTGGAGAAGGGGGTTCTCCAACCCCCCCCCGCCTGCTTCTAGGAACAGCGGGGGTCTCTGCCCCCCCCCACCGGGTGGGTGTCTCCCTCCTCCCCTCCTTTCTTTGTCCATCTCAGGAGGGCCCGATCCTCCCTCCCCTGGACGACCAGCGGGGCTTTCATTGCGCCCCCCCCCCCGGTAACTCTTTTTTCGTGCTTCCATCCTTGCCACGAGAAGGGATTCCCCCGTCCTTGGCTAGACCCTTCCCGGGGGTCCCCCAGCTCTCTCCCTCTCCACTCCCCACCCCACTCCACACACGGGGGAACGTGGCCCCCTTTCCACGCCCTCGCTGGCTTTTCTCTCGCCCCCCCCCGCCTTTTCCTTGATGCGTCTCAAAGCAACTGGAGGGATGAGGTAAGACTTGGTCGCCGGGGCTCTGCCCGCCGGATGATTTGCATAACAATCGCCTTCGAGCGGATTTCTTTTCTCTCCTTCTCCCCCACCCCTTCCCAGCAAGGGAGGGGCCCCGGCTGGAAGAGCCCCTGGCGAGGAGCCCCCCCTCTCCCCCCCCCCGGCTGAACACCCCCCTCCCCTCCAGCCTCTGTCCCCTCTCTTCCTCCTCCCCCAGCAACAACCCAACTCGGGCTGCTGCTCCGACCCAGGCGATCGCAGGATTCCGGGAGAGCCCCCCCCGCCCCGCCCCGCCCCAATCGGAGGAGCACGGATCGGGCCCAAGGATCGGGCCCTTGGAGCTGGAGAGGGGCGAATGCGCGCCGGCTCCCGAGGCCACTGCGCACCGGCCGGGCTGGAGCAGCAGCGGATCGCGGTGCTCCGGGTGCGCTCCGGGAAGTCTGGGGAGGGGGTAAGTTTTTTTTTTTAAAGGGAGGGGTCCCGGGGCGGACGACGAGGGGGGGCGTCTCTCCTTTCTCTCTCTCCCCCCCCCTCAACCACTCCGATCCGGCGAGGGAGAGGCACGACTCCCAACTTTCCGGCGTTTCTTTCTTCGCGGTTGTTGCGCGCCCGCGGAAAAGAAGCGGCGCAACCACGGATCCGGCCGCCGGGAAGCGCGGGACGGGGAGAATGGGTGGGGTGGTAGCGGACGCCGGAGGTCCGGCTCGATCTCGGCTGGAAAGGAGGAGAAAGGGCCGAGAAGCCGCGGCGGGAGGAAGGGGCGTGAGACGGTCCCGGGTTTGCGCCCGTGTGTGTGTGTGTGTGTGTGTGTGTGTGAGTGTGTGTGTGTGGACGGGGTGGGGGGAGATCAGGGAAGATGCTCCCCCTGGGTCAAGGAAAGAGAGGAGCCCCGCCGCACAGCAAGTCCCATCGTCTCCACACCAGGCGCGGCTGGGGATGATGGAAGATGTAGTCCGATTCCTCCCCCCCCCCACCCCTTCCCGGCGAGACCACGCCGGCTTGAGGAAGGGTGGTCCAAGCGTTTGCCGCTTCAGTGATGAGAAAGAAGGTGCTCAGGACGCATCGGGATGGTTTCTTTGTTTGGGGGGGGGCTTAGGGGGAGGAGGGGGTCACACATCCTTTTCGCTACCCTCACCCGCGCCCCTTCCGAGAAGTTGATTTCCCCTCCGGAATAGATTGCCAGCGGGTGAGCGCTGGAGGTGGGGTGCCGGGTGTGGGTGGGGTGTGGGGGGTCCCTTTTAGTCTGTAAGAAGTTGTGGGGTGGGGGAGTTGACGAGGGCGGGGGGCTCGACACTGGGAGTGGGGGGCAGCCAGGGCAGCCTTGCGCCCCTCTCTCCCGACCCCCACCCCACCCCACCCCACCCCCCCGCCGGGATCCCGCGCCCTCCGTCCGCGCCCTTCCGTGGGGATCCGTCGTGGGGCGGTGGAGGTGGCCTGGGGGGGGGCTCCCGATGCTTCCACCGATCCCTCTGAGGAACCGCAGGACAAAAGGCGCCTCTCCCCTCGCCCGTTCCAGCTCCAAGCCAGGTAGGGCGCCCACACGTCGACCCCCCCACACACCACCTCCATGAGAGGGCCCGGGAGGTGGGTCCGGCTGCTTTGGACCCCCCCCCCTTCCTCGCCAACACGCAACAGCTTTCGGAAATCGTTCCGCGCCTACTCGGTAAAGAAAAAGCCCAACAGGGAAAGCCAAACAAAGTGGTGGGGGGGGGGGAGAGAAAAACCCAGAAGGACAGGATCCAAAGAAAGAAATCTGCGCGACGTGATCCTTAGGGATGCAGGATGCAGGTGCTCTCTCTCTCTCTCTCTCTCTCTCTCTCTCTCTCTCTCTGGGCCTTTTTACACGACCCCTAACATCCCCTGGCCACTTAAATTCGGACCAGAGATCTTAGGGGTTCGTCGCTCTTCCTGCGTTCCCACTCCCTCAGCACTTCCTGGCTGCTGGCTGAGTGAGGGGAGGGAGAAAAAGAGAAAGAAAAGCATGCCGCTCAGCTCCTTTCTGCCTCTCTTCTCTGTAAAAGTAGCTCTTAAAGGGGCGGGATCCAAAAAACAACAAACAGAAGCAAGGAGAGCCCCGCACTCACTATCGTTACACCGGATCAAATAATTTTCACCTCCAAAGAGCAGGTACTTGAAAGGTGTGCTGGGACGCGCTAAAGTGGGTGTGGCCGCACTTAATTTCCTGTTAACTCCGGAGCTGGTGGGGAAACATTTTTAAGCTCCGGGGCTGGGAGCCATTTGCCCCGGAGTTTAGGGGTCGTGTATAAACACCCTAAGTCTGTCTGAGCGACCTGGGGTGGTGGGATGCGATGGTCTGCCTTTTCCTTATTCCCCTTCCCAGGCACCCACTTTCAGGTCTTTTAAAAGTCGGGTCAGTTGCATCCCCCCCACCCCACCCAGCAAAAAGCCTCTAACTGGTTAATCCCATACCTCCTTTCACTGGGGTGGAGAGGGGAGAAAACGCTCTTTAACTGGCACAGCAGACTGCACTGGAATCCACAGCAGGACACATTCATTATTATATTAAATTATCATCCAGCACACAAGATAACTACACTGGATTTTGTATTACAAATTACTAGTCCAACGCTTCCCAAGCGTTTAGGACTACGTGATGTATCAGCGAATTATGTGAGCAAATCCCAGTAAGGTGGCTTTCTGCAGCTGCTGTTGCTGCTGCTGCTGCTGCTGCTGCTGCTGATAATGATGATGATGATTTTAAAACTATGACTGCTATTCAATAGCCTTAATATCTCTAAGTACCCGGCACAGTATGTGTGAGTTGTCCCTAATGTTGCCGTGTCGTTGTTGTTTGTCCCTCAGAAGGCGTTATTGCTGAGATCTGAAATATTGTGCTAAATTTCTTGACATTTCCCCCCAAAGCCCCGGTGACAACCGGGGACCCCTGGTGTGTGTTTCACAATGGTGATGGTGGGGTGTTGGTGTTGGTGTTCATGACGACGATTGAATCTCTTAAAGAAAGAAGCACACGTTGCACTAAATGCTGACTGGTCAGCAAAAAGCAAAAGAGGGTGGGGTGGGGGGGGGAAAGGCAGGCATCTCTTTCCAGCTTCTTGGAAGTCTGCTGGAAGTCTGGAAGGGAAGGGGGTTTTTCTTACTGGATCCCACTCTGACCCTTCCTTGCTTTCTTAGGGTGCCGTTCCTCCTGACCTCACAAGGGTCTGCAGGGCACCCCTCCTCTTGGGGAATTTATTAAAGTAGGGGGATTTTAAAAAAAAAAATATTCAGAGTGGAAGAGGTGGAGCAGGGGAAGGGGTGGTGGGTGGTGGGCTGCAGCTGGATAGGAAGACACCCAGAGTCCCTAAGAGATGTCAAGGTATGGGCCCCGTAGCATCGCCAGAAGCCAGTTTTCCCATCGTTCTTCTCTGTCAAGAGATCTGGTAAAAAGAACATATTAATCCGACTGCTTTCTCTAAATAAGAGCATGTTTTAATCATTGTTTTAAAATTAAGACTTATTATTCCTATCTTGCTCTGTTTGTTGTACCATTATAACTTGTGGCTGTCTAATAAAAAAAGAACGAGCCCCGAAGACATGTCCAAGGTTAGGCCCTCTAACATCACCAGAAACCAGTTCCCCCCTTGTTGTTGCATTTAAGAGATCCCTCAGAATCAGAAACTGCAAAATGCCATTTATTCGGTTTGTGCAGAAACTTGCCACTGGGGTGGGCGGGGGGGGCAGTCTGTTCCCTCCGCTTCCCACCCTAAAGGTTCTACATTGTATTTTCTTATAAGTCCCATCTCAGATGAGGTTATAAAACAAGAAAGGAGACCCCCTTCTCTTCTCCCCGCTTAAATACAGTATCTCTCTCTTGCAGGACATTCCCTCCTCTTGGGATTTTAAGCCCAAAGGCCTTCCTCTTTTCCTGGGGAACCTACTACTCCTGGTGTCAGCCTCCATCCTGCCTGAGATCCCCTTGACCGGAGCCCAGGGAGGCCAAACCCCTTGCCTCCGGCTTAATGGCCTGCCTGGAGCGCCCTCTGCTGTACAAAGCCGCCACCGCAGCGGCCAGGTCGGGGCTCTGATCCGGACTTGCTTTCCTGGGTGAGGTGGGTTGGGGTAGCGGGGCCTGCCAGCTAGGTGTACCCAAGGCGGCACCCCCACCCCACCCCACCCTCACTCCACCGCCGGCATGGAAAAGACCTACTCTCTGACCGCTCACTATGATGAGTTTCAGGAGGTGAAGTACGTGAGCAAGTACGGCAGCAGCGGGACCCTGCCCAACGGGTTCAACTTGCAGCTGGGGCCCCCCGGAGCCAAGAAGCAGCGGTGCGGGCTGCCCCGCTGGAGCCGCCGGGAGATCTGCCTGCTCTCGGGCTTGGTCTTTGCCGCAGGGCTGTGCGTCATCCTGGGGTGTATCCTGGTGCTGAAGTATCTCGCCATGGAGCACGACGCCTACTGCTTGGAAGGGTGCGAGGAACGCAAGGCTTTCACCAGGGCCTCCCGGTTCATCGCTACCAACATCGACCCCACCATCGACCCCTGCAAAGACTTCTACTCCTTCGCCTGCGGCGGGTGGCTGCGCCGCCACGCCATCCCCGAAGACAAGCTCATCTACGGCATCATCGCCGCCATCGGCGAGCAGAACGAGGAGAAGCTCCAGCGTCTGCTCCGGCGGCCCGTCCGGCGGCCGTACCCGGCGTCGGCCGAGCGCAAGGTCAAGGAGTTCTTCCGTTCCTGTATGGACATGGCTGAAATCGACCGCCACGGTGCCCAGCCCATGCTGGAGGTCATTGAGGACTGTGGCGGCTGGGATATGGCCAACGCCGGCCGGCAAGGACGCTGGGACTTCAACGAGCTCCTCTACAAGACCCAAGGGGTCTACAGCACGGCTGTCTTCTTCTCCCTGACGGTCAACTTGGACGACAAGAATTCCTCCCGCTTCGTGATCCGGGTGAGTCCGCCCACTAGGTTGGGAGACGCGGCAGTTCCCAGGCGGGTAGCGGTGTTAGGCTGTTGCAACCAACTCGCACCAACAGCCTGAAATGGGGCGGAGTCTGCTGTAGCTTATGCCAAATGCAACGGGCAAGTCTTTAAACTGCTGCACGATTCTGTCTTATCTGGGAGTCTTGATGGACCTCAAATTGAACAAGTGTCAGCAGTGTGATGCGGCGGCCAGGAAAGCCAATGCGATTCTTGGTTGCATCAGCAGAACTATTGCGTCTAGATCAAGGGAAGTGATGGGGCCACTCTATTCTGCTCTGGTCAGACGCCACCTGGAGTACTGGGTCCAGTTCTGTGCGCCTCAATTTGAAAAGGATGTTGACAACCTCGAACGGGTCCAGAGGAGGACAACCCAGGATGGTTGAAAGTCTGGAGAAAATGTCTTATGAGAAACGGCTTAGGGAACTGGGAATGTTTAACTTTAGCTTGTCAAAAAGAAGGCTGGGGTGGATATGATAGCTATGTTTAAATATATGAAAGGATGTCATATTGAAAAGGGGACTGGTTTGTTTTCCACGGCTTCAGAGACTAGGATTCGGAGCAATGGTCTCAAACTACAGGAAAAGAGATTCCATTTGAACATTAGGAAGAACTTCATGACAGTTAGAGCTGTTTGCCAGTGGAATATGCTGCCCCAAAGGAGGGTGGTGGAGTCTCCTTCTTTGGAGGTTTTTAAGCAGAGGCTAGGTGGCCATCTGTCGGGCATCCTGTGATGGGGGTTCCTGCATGGCAGGGGGTTGGTCTGGATGGCCCTTGAGGTTTCCAACTCTATGATTCTATGAAATTTCCCAGCTCTTAGCTGTGCTAGAGATCAAGACATGACTCTCTGCTGCAGAAGGCAATAATGTTAGGCAAAGGTGGCAGGAAAGAGGGAAATGCAAGTATGGGCCTTTTCACACGACCCCTAAGATCTGCTGGTCCCTTAAGAGATCTTGGGGGTTCGGGTTTCTGTTCCTCCGTCCCCACCCCTCAGCACTTCCTGCTCCTGTCGGCGTGAGGGGGGGGAGGGAAAAAAAGGACAAAAGAAGCCTTTACTAACCTGCCGGTGCCCGGTCGAACTTGCCACGAGCCCCGTTACTTCCTGGTTCCGTCTCAAGGAGCTCTTAAAGGGGCGGGAGGCAAAAAAACAACAGACAAGCCAGGAGAGCCCGGCACTCTTATCCGCATCAAATTTTTTTCACCTGCAGAGAGCAGGTAGATGAAAAATGCGCTGGGTCGCGCTAAAGTGGGCGGGGTCGCACTTAATTGTCTCCAAACTCCAGAGCTGGTGGGAAAACATTTCTAAGCTCCGGAGCTGGGAGCCATTTGCAGCGCAGCTTAGGGGTCGTGTATAAACGCCCTATGAGACAGGTTGACTCCATCAAGGAAGTCACAACCTCCCATTTCCAACTGCTGACCAGAGTAGCTGAAAACCGGACACTTGGGAGATTGGTCGTGCATAGGGACACTTGGTGACTTGGTGATTCATAACAGTCATGAAGCCATGTTGGTTTGTGAACAACAACTAGCCTTATCGCCCCTTAAAGATTCACACATTTCACTTGCCATAGGTCAGGATCCTGTTGAGTTAAAACAGTCACAGAACCCTGTGTGAGCATCTTCCTACTTCCCTTATGCTTTCCTTTGGATGCACAGCCTCGCACTGGGCATACAACACCAGTCACACAATCAGTTGCACGGCTGGCTGTGCAATGAGGAGCCTTCTGGAACAAAGGAATCCTTCTGTGATTGTTCTTCCATAAAAATTGGTTACCGAGAACAAGCTTTTGTAGGTTGTAGCCCACTTTTGCAAACTGGAAGAATCAGGTTTGAATAGACCAGTGGCTCTCAACCTGTGGGTCCCCAGATGTTCCTGAACTGCAACTCCCAGAAATCCTGGCCAGCTCAGTTAGTGATGGAGACTTCTGGGAGTTGCAGTCCAGGAACATCTGGGGACCCACAGGTTGAGAACCACTGAAAGAGACCAAGAGTAAAAAACTGTATCTATCTATCTATCTATCTATCCATCTATCTATCTATCTATCTATCTATCTATCTATCTATCTATCTATCTATCTATTAAATGCAAAGGCTCTGCAGGAGACTCTTTGGCCTGAATAAATTATAGATTGTAGCCCACTGTTTCAAATTGGAAGAATCAGGTTTGAATAGACCAGTGGCTCTCAACCTGTGGGTCCCCAGATGTTCCTGAACTGCAACTCCCAGAAATCCTGGCCAGCTCAGTTAGTGATGGAGACTTCTGGGAGTTGCAATCCAGGAACATCTGGGAACACACAAGTTGAGAACCACTGAAAGAGACCAAGAGTAAAATACTCTATCTATCTATCTATCTATCTATCTATCTATCTATCTATCTATCTATCTATCTATCTATCTATCTATCTATCTGTCTGTCTGTCTGTCTGTCTATTAAATGCAAAGGCTCTGCAGGAGACTCTTTGGCCTGAATAAATTATAGTTTTAAAAAAAGGCCAAGCTAAATTGGCTAGGTTGTGACAAGAGGAAATTACACAGGAAGCTGGATTATAGCAAAACAAGTCTGTCTGGTTTAGTCTTCAGGGGCCTTTCCCAACTTTGCACTCTTTGAAGGATATGGACTACAATTCCCACCATCCCCTGCTTGGAAGGAGGACTTGAAGGCTTTAGCTGTTACACATAGGGAAGGCAGCTCTTTGGATGAGACGCATGCCATTGCCCTCCGAGTTCAAGGTATACCTGCAAGCAACACATTCCTTTCTTGGATGAAATCCCCCAGAATCCCCCAGACATGAGGCATGCTGGGAGTTGTAGCCTCCAAAAAAAGGAACACACCCCTGCCCTGATTCTAACATTCTTGCAAACAGTAAGCCCGACTTAAATGCATTAACACCGATGAGTTAGTCAGTGCCTAATGGCTCCTTGCTACGTACGTTCTCCTTTTAATTTCACCTCTGCCACCTTGAAGGCATCAGCCTGAGTGTGGAGGTACCGTGTGTTGTTCACCCATACCTGTCCACCCACAGTCCTTTTTATTGGTTTCCATACCAGACACTGCGTACGGCTGTCCTCGGGGGAAAGTCCCTTTGTTTCTTCCATTCCAATTTTCACAAGCAGCTCCTCCAATTGCACCATTTTTCTTCAAAAACGAGGGAAGCAATTCAAACATTGTTACCTGCACTTAAATCCTGATCATCCCTAATTTTCTGCCAGCGAACAAAAGAGGGGCCATCCTGTTCGGAAAAACGTTCAGGACGCGATGCCTACATCTCCGTCCTTCATGCATATTCAGGGAGGCGGCAGGCCATCGTTTTTACGGGCTCTGCATGAAACGGTGCTTCTCGTGGGAAGAAACATGAGGTACTTCCCTTGGACTCCCTCGAGAAAAATACCAACAATGGCCCATTGATCTGCCGTATCTGCTACTGTCCAGATTCGTCTCCCTGCTGTTCCAGTTCCGAAGGTGTCCCTGTTAGAATCATAGAATCCTAGAGTTGGAAGAGAACTCAAGGGCCATCCAGTCCAACACCCTGCCACGCAGGAACCCCCATCACAGGACTTCCGACAGATGGCCATCCAGCCTCTGCTTAAAAGCCTCCAAAGAAGGAGACTCCACCACCCTCCTTTGTGGCACCACCTTCCACTGCCAAACAGCTCTCACCGTCATGACGTTCTTCCTAATGTTCAAATGGAATCTCTTTTTCCCGTAGTTTGAAACCATTGCTCTGAGTCCTAGTCTGTGAAGCCATGGAAAACAAGCCTTTCCCCTCTTCAATATGGCATCCTTTCAAATATTTAAACATAGCTATCATATCCCCCCTCAGCCTTCTTTTTGAAAGGCTAAACATTCCCAGTTCCCTAAGCCGTTCCTCATAAGACATTTCCTCCAGACCCTCAACCATCCTGGTCGCCCTCCTCTGCACCCGCTCAAGGTTGTCAACATCCTTTTTAAATTGAGGAGTGCAATAATTGTTTTTGACACCGACAGCTTTGGCTGCTAATAGGGCTTTCCAGATAGTCTGCATCGCTTAAGTAAATGAGGAAACGATTAACGACACAGCATAGATTTGATTTCAAATAGCAGGGATGTTGGGAAGCCTTTGGATCAAAGTCCAGAGTCCCAAGATCCAAATCTTGAGTTCCTATTTAGAACAAGCTTTTTATTTTTTTACCCTTTGGAAAAAAGGGAGGGGTGGGTGGGTTCTGAGTCTTAAATCGGGTCTATCTCAGTGAGCTGAGACCAAGTTAAGTCACCAATGCCACTTAAGTCTTACTTGATTGTGAGCCTCACAGCTAAAAGCCTGGTCAGACAACTCTCCCCCGAGATGGTACACACACTCTGTGTGGGATTACAGTTCCCATTCGCTTTACCCAGAATGGCAACACCATCGGAGGTCAATGGGAATCCAAGGCATCTGAATATAAGAGTATAAGAAGAGCCCTGCTGGGTCAGGCCGAGGGCCCATCTAGTCCAGCTCCCTGTATCTCACAGTGGTCCCACCAGATGCCTCTGGGAACCTGTGAGAAAAACTAGATCCCTGTATCCTGATGCCACTCCCTTGCCTCTGGCATGTGGAGGTACCCTTTTAAAGGCATCTAGGCCAGATGCCATCGCTGCATCCTATGGCAAGGAGTTCCATAAACTGCCCAGAGTAGCCTTTGGCCCCAGTCTCATGACGATTTTGCTACTCTTTTTGCTGCGAAAGACTGCGCAGCAAAAGATCGTGCCTTCACTCCGAAGAGCAGTATTTTGGTACCCCGACCGACCACGCCCCCGGAAGCGCACTTTAACTGCAGCATTTTGTTGCCACCGCTAGGGGTTGTGTCAAAATACTTATCTTATTGATGCACACTTTTTTACGCCTCAAACGAGGTGCGACCCCAGAAAATTCGCACCAATTAGATCCGTACCTCTTTTTTTTTGCCACTCCCTGTACTTCTGCCTTGGTAATTGTTTATGCTACTGAATTGGTGGCATACCAGCATGCTGGAACAATTTTCACTGGCTTTCCGCCTGCAATGACAACCCCGAAAAACAGGGGAAAGACGCGCAGTAAGCAAGTCGGGACGGACGCAGAGAAATAAAATACCCCCCTGTCGTCGGGGCGCTAACTGCGCATCAAATGTCATGTGACTGCCTGAAAAAATAGTGCACATCAAATTAAGATGCGCAGATAACGATAGTGAGACTGGGGCCTTTGGACTATATGGCTGTGGTATATAAATCTAATAAATAAATAAATGGATGAGTAGCGAATGGTTTTGCTCTCTCAAGAAAAGAAGTCCGGTTGCCACGACTCAACTTCCAGATAGACGCAGGCTGGTGCTGCTGTTCAGCAGAAGCCCCACCTTTGCCTCAGGCAGTACAATGCCCTGGGTCAGCCCTTGTGAAACCTATCTGAACAGAAGGTGGACTCGTTTCTTTTAACAGCAGGAATTTGTCCTTATTCTTCTTGGTGTGGCTCCTTTTTGTTTTAAAGTTGTGCGTTGGCCAACACCTGTGCATATAGGTTTATATACTCCTGTGCATTTTTGCGTTTGTCTAACCGATTGGTTTAGAACCCTAAGGCTTAACCTGTTGTGGAGATACCTGAATATATGTACTCTATCATCCCAGAGTGCAGGATATGTAATAATGAGCTGGAGCGACAGGAAAACAGATTTAGGCTGATAATCATGAAAAACTTCTTAACTGTTAGAGCGGTAGGCCAGTGGACCCAATGACCTTAGTGAGTGCGCCAACGCCGGAGGCGTTCAAGAGAAAACTGCACAGGCATCTGTCAGGTATATTATGATGTGGACTCCTGTTTGAAGCAGGAGGTTAGAAGCAAAGGCCCTTCCAACTGACTCATACTATGGTGTACTTTCTTTACTGCCACTTTTTTTAAAAAAAAAAAATCCATTGGCCCAAACAGTTCAAAAATGGCCTCAGCATCAGAAAAGACCTCTCCCAGGGGATGGAGCGTACACTTATTAGAGCCCTACCGCACTTAGGTTTTGAATCGCCTTTTGCTTAAAGTCAAATCGCCTTAAAAATCACTTACCGCATTTCCAATCACTTTTTCTGCGGAGCTCTCTTGGCCACGCCCCTTTTCGGCCGCTTTGTCGGTTTTTCTTGCGACGGCCACCAGGGGTGGTGTTTTTTTTTTAAAACCGATTTCTAGACCGCTTTTTGAAGTGATTTGGCTGAAACTGCGGATACCATGTATCGTTTTTTTTCCGGGTTTCCCCCTCTGTATGCCTTATCCTGCTGTCAGAAAAGTGGAAAATTTAGCTACATTACTTAGAATGGAAGAACAACGGCATGACGTTACCCTTAAGAAAAAATTCTGAAATAGAAGCAGATGATGGGAAAATGACAGACAACATCAGAACAAAAAGCGGTTTAGCAAAGTGCGGACAGGGAAACCGGTTCGTGAGAAAACGCCAAGTGCGGAATGCTGAATCACTTCAGCGACCACGTGACCGTTGGAGGGCAGAAGGCGATTCAAGACCCACGAGACTGGCGCAGGCGCGCTCACTGAGGGTGGCCACACACAGAGAGGCGCGGAAATCACGCACGTGAGACCGCGCCTTCTCTGTGGTGGGTCCTATGCTCTGCAATCATCTTCCCAGTGAGCTGCGCCTGTTGGAGTCCCTGCCCGCCTTTAAGAAGGCCTTGAAGGCCCTCTTCTTTAGAGAGGCCTTTGGCGACCTTCTCAGTTACTCTGATTCCCCCCCCCCCCCGGCCCGGGCCCTGCCGCCATCTCGCCTCATCATTGTCCTATGCTTTACTACTTGTTTTTATTATTGTTAGCCGCCCAGAGTTTCCTTTGGGAAGATAGGCGGGATACAAGTCTAATAAATAAATAAATAAATAAATAAATAAATAAATAAATAAATAAATAAATAAATAAATAAAACAAAAAGCAGTTGCTGTTTGCAGTGCGGGAGCGGCCTTTATATTGAAGTAAATAAAGTAAACAGCCTTCTGACCCAATTAACGAACAACGGGCCGATCAATAGCTAGGAGAGGCCAAGAGCACAACGAGGGACTCCCTTGCCTATTTAAAACCAGCCGCTTTCCCCAGCCTCCAGAGTGGTGCTCCTTTCTCCAGTGCAAGAGTCTGTGCACACAATTTGTTTTGGCACCTTGCATCTTTAATACGTGGTTTTGTGGCCTTACTCCGCCCCCTTTTTTGCCCCAAGGGGTGGGGCTGGTGAAATTTGCCCCCCCCCCGGTGGGGCAGCTTTGGACGGCAGGCTTTCAGTTTCCCCAGCTCCTTGACACGGCTTGAATTAGCCAAGTAAACGAGGATGCAAATGCCCTTGTTTGCGCGTTGGCAGTAATTGCACGCTGGGGCCGAGAGGTGCTGGTGGGACGCCGCGTTCGGGCGCCGGGGCCTTTATTTGCATGGCAATGATGAGTGCCGCGCGCAGGCATTGGCGGAGGCGCCGCTTTTATACCCAGATTATTAGGACTTAGATGGGAGGAAAACTTCGCCAGGCAATTTTCCCTCTTCGTAATTGCAGTGTTTAGCGCAAGCAGCGTGCCAGGCAATTTTTTTATCCGAGGCTAGCTCTGGATCTGCAGACACAGAGAAAGAGAGAGGAGGAGGAGGAGAGAGAGAGAGAGAGAGAGAGAAGGGGAAGAGGTATACTTGGGGGTATGGATTCTAAGGAACATAAACACTTGAAAACAAAAACTGAGTTACACCTCCAGGCTGTCTCCGTTCCATTGCTCTGCCTCTCAGTGTCCATGCCAGGCTAAATACGGGCAAGGGACCAAAGGACCAGCTCACCTGTAGAATCATAGAGTTGGGGACCTATAAGGCCATTATCAAACAATTAATAAGTGGATTATGAAAGAAATACACAATTGTACATGTTTATGTGTATAGCAGAGAAAATAAGCTTAGCAGCAGCAGCATGTAGATAAAGTATAGATAATTGCAATAAGTGTTATTGGAACTTTAGAGACAGAGAGACAAAGAAAACATGACTTAGAATAAAACTCTTATATTGAATATATATACAGTAGATATACAGCAGATAAGCATAACAACAGCATAACACCAAGCAAATAACATATATACAAAAGCAACAGAGTGTGGGGTACTGTTTCTCACCATAAACAGTCCCAATTTACCATTATACAAGCCAGTTCCTTTATACACATTTGGAACTCATCAGGCATGATTTTAACCAATCACATTCTGACACACCATGATGTCATTCAACTATTCCACCTGTGCTAAATCACTTTAACCTCCTAGTGATTTCTAATCCCTTGCACTTGTGGCTAACATCATGACACTGCATTTTTACTGACTCCATTTTACAAATTCTCTGTTCAATCTGTTAAATATACATTACATACATTTTGTCAATTCTACATATTATGACAGCCATCGAGTTTAACCCCCTGCTCCAGGCAGGAACAGGAATCAAAGCAGTTCTGACAGATGGGGACCCAGTTTTCTCCTGACGACCTCCAGTGCTGGAGCACTCACCACCTCCAGGGTTCCTTGTTTCCATTGCCGTACTGCTCCGACGGTTAAGAAGTTTTTCCTAATATCCCACCGAAATCTGGCTTCCTGTAGCTGGAGCCCGTTATTACACGTCCTGCACTCAGGGATGATAGGGAACAGATCTCGACCATTCTCTTGATGACTACCTTTCAAGTATCTGAAAATTGATATGGAAAAAAAGATTGGAACTGGAAAAGGTGCAGAAGAGAGCAACTAAAATGATTACTGGGCTGGGGGACCCCCCTTATGAGGAAAGGCTAAAACATTTGGGGCTCTTTAGTCTGGAAAAAAGGAGCCTGAGGGGGACTATGATTGAGACGTACAAATAATGCAAGGCATGAGTCAAGTGGATAGAGGGACGCTCTTCTCCCTCTCACAAAATACCAGAACTAGGGGACATCCACTCAAATTGAGGGCTGGGAGAGTGTGAACAGACAAAAGAAAATATTTTTTCACCCAGAGTCTGTGGAACTCTCTGCCACAGGAGGTGGTGATGGCATCTGCCCTGGATGCCTTAAAAAGTGGATTGGACAGATTCCTGGAGGAGAAGTCCATCACAGGTTACAAACCATGATGGAGATGTGTCATCCCCAGGCTTGAAACCGGGGTACTTCAAGGGCCAGATGCAGGGGAGTGGTATCAGGAGACAGATATCTAGTCTTGTGTGCTCCCAGATGCATCTGGCAGGGCCACTGTGAGATACAGGAAGTTGGCCTAATCCAGCAGGGCTCTTCTTTTGTTCTCATGTTCTTATGATATCCTATCGCCCCTCAGCGTTCTTTTATCCAGCCAAATATGGCCAGTTCTCTCAGTCTTTCCTCCACGGGTTTGTTTTCCAGCCCCCTGATCATCCTTGTTGCCCTCCTCTGAACTTGTTTGGATTTATCAGCATCTTTCTTGAAGTGTAGGGTCTGGAAGGACTAAAACCAGCAGTCTTGTCACCTGGGGTGTGGCTGCCTTGTGGGTGATGCTTCTGCCACTCGAGGGGGATGTGTGCATGGAAAGCATGGAGGAATAGCTCGGTCTGACATCAGGACAGCCATATTCAGTCTGCCCGGTGACTGCTTGTTTCATCTTTCTGCCTCTGGAGAGGTTCGGCCGTAAGCAATAGTCAGGGGTGAGCACTTTGGCTGCTTTCACATGACCACTAAAATCCGTTTCAAAGTGCTCACAGATGTGGAGCATAAAATCGTTTCCCCACAATCAGTGAACTTTAAAAAAAAAAATAAAGCGTGGCCACGCCCACTTAAGTTCAACCTAGCGCATTTTACAAGTACAGTTTGTATAACCTAAAATCTGTACAACTTAAAAAATTCCGGAGATAGGGGAAATTTGCTTAACAGAATTGCCTATGGGGCGAATCCGTACCTCATAAAAACGGTTGCGATTAGAGATTACTCCGTTTTCAATGCATTCCTGTGGGAAATTTGTATAAAGGGAAATTTGCTGAACAGAATTTCATTTGGAATGAATTAATTCCTTTATACAAAGTACCACTCTACCTGGTCTCAAGGTGGTAAAATCCTTGTCACTGTTCCGATGCGGATTTAAAACCGTTACTCAAGTCCGTGGGGACACAGAAAATCCACCCCCAAACCTTTTTGCCCCCGCTATGGTGTCTTTGCTGCGATTCTCAGTCGTGGGATCAGAACGGTTGCGGATTTTCAAAATGCGACCATGGGAACATCCAATCCATGACAACAACCATGTGACTGCTCCGGGATATGTGTGTGATCCGGACCAAAGTTTGCTGCAGATTTTAGCGGTCATGTGAAAGCAGCCCATGTGACCGCTC